>CM055279.1:57564610-57853296 GCA_029237695.1 Conchocele bisecta | reverse complement strand
TGTCCGGAGCATAACTCGAACACCCTTTGGAATATTTTCATGAAACTTCACACATGCATAGACCACAACCCTAAAGGTGTGTCACACAAGAATGACAACTCTTGCATCACTAATTTTTAGCTCACCTGAGCGAAGCTCATGTCTTCTCCTCGGTAACCATTGGGCCTATGGTCACCAAACTTCATGGTCATGGTCCTTAGGTAGGGGGATTACAAAATTGTTAAAATGACGTCATTACGTAATCCAAGATGGCCGCCGTCTAAAAATAGCACAAATTCTTCAAAAATCTTCTTCTCAAGAACCGCCAACCGGATTTTGACAAAACTTGGTAGGAATGATCAATGTACAATGCTCTTTCAATGTTGTTAAAATGGTGACCCCAGGGTCAAAAATGGGCGTGGCCCGTGGGGTCAAATTGAGGTCAAATTTTTATTTTGACTGAATATGGTCATATCATATATCAAATCGAAGGTATCAACAAGGTGATCACTCTGGTGCATTTTTTGTCGAAATCGGATGGTTATGTCATCCAAGATGGCCGCCGAAAGGTCAAAAGGTCGTTCTTTTATTAGAGATTTCAAAATTCTTCTTAACATGAACCGCTTGGCCCATGGTAGCCAAACTTAAAAGTTATGGTCCATGGGTGAAGCCTTTTCAGATTTGTTAAAATGGAGGTCATCGCTAATCCAAGATGGCCGCCGTCTAAAAATAGCATAAATTCTTCAAAAATCTTCTTCACATGAACCGCTTGCCGGATTTCGACGAAACTTGGTAGGATTGATCGAAGTACATTGCTCTTTCAAAGTTGTTAAAATGGTGACCCCGGGGTCAAAAAAGTGTGGGTCAAATTTTATTTTTGGCCGAATATAGTCATGTCATATATCAAATTGAAGGTATCAATGAGGCGATCACTCTGGTGCATTTTCTGTCGAAATCGGATTGTTATGTCATCCAAGATGGCCGCCGAAAGGTCAAAAGGTCATTCTTTTATTAGAGATTTCAAAATTCTTCTTCACATGAACCGCTTGGCCCATGGTAGCCAAACTTAAAAGTTATGGTCCAAGTTTGAAGCCTTTTCAGATTTGTTAAAATGGAGGTCATCGCTAATCCAAGATGGCCGCCGTCTAAAAATAGCATAAATTCTTAAAAAAATCTTCTTCTCATGAACCGCTAGCTGGAATTCGACGGAACTTGGTAGGAATGATCGATGTACAATGCTCTTTCAAAGTTGTTAAAATGGTGACCCCGGGGTCAAAAATGGGCGTGGCCTGTGGGGTCAAATTTTGTTTTTGACCGAATATGGTCATGTTATATATCAAATCGAAGGTATCAATGAGGCGATCACTCTGGTACATTTTTTGTCCAAATCGAATTGTTATGTCATCCAAGTGGCCGCCGAAATGTCAAAAGGTCATTCTTTTATTAGAGATTTCAAAATTCTTCTTCACATGAACCGCTTGGCCCATGGTAGCCAAACTTAAAAGTTATGGTCCATGGGTGAAGCCTTTTCAGATTTGTTAAAATGGAGGTCATCGCTAATCCAAGATGGCCGCCGTCTAAAAATAGCATAAATTCTTCAAAAATCTTCTTTTCATGAACCTCTAGCCGGATTTCGACGAGACTTGGTAGGAATGATCGATGTACATTGCTCTTTGAAAGTTGTTAAAATGGTGACCCCGGGTTCAAAAATGGGCGTGGCCCATGGGGTCAAATTGGGGTCAAATTTTATTTTTGACTGAATATGGTCATGTCATATATCAAATTGAAGGTATCAATGAGGCAATCACTCTGGTGCAATATTTGTCGGAATCGGATGATTATGTCATCCATGATGGCCACCAAAAGGTCCATTTATTCAAGATTTTTAACGTCTTTTTCTCAGGAACCACATGGCCGATGCTGGGTGAAGCATTTTCAGATTTTGTAAAATGAGAGTCATCGCTTAATCCAAGATGACCGCCATCTAAAAATAGCACAATTTTTTTAAAACACATGAACTCAATGTCACATTCTCCCCTGGTGTTCATGGAGTCAGGTGAGCGAATTAGGGCCATCATGGCCCTCTTGTTTAGTTATCTCCCTTTATTTTTTCCATCACTGATTTTGTCTCCGGAGCATAACTTGAACACCCTTTTTTCAAACTACTTGTGTATCTGGGGAGGGGGATACACATGCGCTTGTCGAGAAGCGTCCATTTCTAGTTGTATAATATGTTCGGGCCAGTGAAAATTGCTTTCGGGCCCAGACTCGAGGTCAAGACGGGACAAGGCGAGGCATTTGATTCTGCGGAATTCTTGTTTACTTATCTCCCTTTGTTGTTTCATGCACTGATTTCGTGTCCGGAGCATAACTCGAACACCCTTTGGGATATTTTCATGAAACTTCACACATGCATAGACCACGACCCTAAAAAAAAAGAAAACAAAAAGCATAACTCGAACACCCATTTTTAGCTCGACTATTCGAAGAATAAGTAGAGCTTATGTTGTCACCCCGGCGTCGGCGTCGGCGTCGGCGTCACCGTCACGTCACGCCTTGGTTAAGGTTTTTAGTCAAGCTTGTATATGGAATACTACTGGCCCTACACCCACCATACTTGCACAACTTCACCTCCTAGTGATGTACATCAATAACCCCTGATCTATATTTGACCTACATTTCCTCTTGAATTACTTGGTTAATTCCCCTTGGTTAAGGTTTTTAGTCAACCTTGGTTAAGGTTTTTAGTCAAGTTTGTATATGCAATACTACTGGCCCTACACCCACCATACTTGGACAACTTCATCTCCTAGTGATGCACATCAATAACCACTGATCTATATTTGACCTTCACCTACGTTTCCTCTTAAATTACTTACTTAATTCCCCTTGGTTAAGGTTTTTAGTCAACCTTGGTTAAGGTTTTTTTTCAAGCTTGTACATTGAATACTATTGTGCATCCAGACACCATACTTCGACAACCTTTTCTCATAGGTATGTACATCAATAACCCCTGATCTATATTTGACCTTGACCTACATTTCCTCTTCAATTACTTACTTAATTCCTTTTGGTTAAGGTTTTTAGTCAACCTTCTATATGGAATACTACTGGCCCTACACCCACCATACTTGCACAACTTCATCTCCTAGTGATGTACATCAACAACCCCTGATCTATATTTGACCTTGACCTACATTTCCTCTTGAATTACTTAATTCCCCTTGGTTAACGTTTTTAGTCAAGCTTGTACATGGAAAAAATCCTGGCCCTACACCAACCATATTTGGACAACTTCATCTCCTAGTGATGTACATCAACAACCCCTGACCTATATTTGACCTTGACCTATATTTAACCTTGAATTCCTTACTTAATTCCCCTTGGTTAAGGTTTTTACTCGACCTTGGTTAAGCTTTTTACTCAAGCTTGTACATGGAATACTATTGTGCATACAGACACCATAATTGGACAACCTTTTCTCATAGTGATGTACATCAATAACCCCTGATCTATATTTGACCTTGACCTACATTTCCTCTTGAATTACTTACTTAATTCTCTTTGATTAAGGTTTTTAGTCAAGCTTGTAGATGGAATACTCATGGCCCTACACCAACCATTCTTGGACACTCATCTCCTAGTGATGTACATCAACAACCCCTGACCTAATATTTGACCTTGACCTACATTTAACCTTAAATTACTTACTTAATTCCCTTGGGTTAAGGATTTTTTACTCAACCTTGGTTAACGTTTTTTAGTCAAGCATGTAGATGGAATACTATTGTGCATACAGACACCATACTTGGATAACTTTTTCTCATAGGGATGTACATCAATAACCCCTGACCTTTATTTTACCTTCACCTACATTTAACCTTCAATTACTTGGTTAATGATATAGTCAAGCTTGTATATGGAATACTTCTGGGCCTACATCAACCATACTTGGACAACTTCATCTCCTAGTGATGTACATCAATAATCCCTGACCTATATTTGACCTTGACCTACTTTTATCCTTGGATTACTTAGTTATCTCCCCTTGGTTACGTTTTTTACTCAAGCTTGTATATGGAATACTCCTGGGCCTACAGCAACCATACTTGGAAAACCACGCACCTACGTCCAAGGTCAAGGTGACTGTTGAAGGTCAAAGGTCAAACCTATTGAAATTCCTTCGCTCTATATCTTCTACACCGATGCATTGATTATCAAATGGCTTGGCACAAATGTTTCTCATGATGAGAAGGTGTGTCGCGATCAATAACCACGCACCTACGTCCAAGGTCAAGGTCACAGTTGAAGGTCAAAGGTCAAACCTATTGAAATTCCCTTCTGCTCTATATCTTCTACACCCGATGCATGGATTATAAATTGCTAACCACGCACCTACGTCCAAGGTCACAGTTGAAGGTCAAAGGTCAAACCTATTGAAATTCCCTTCCGCTCTATATCTTCTACACCGATGCATGGATTATCAAATGGCTTGGCACAGATGTTTCTCATGATGAGAAGGTGTGTCGCAATCAATAACCATGCACCTACGTCCAAGGTCAAGGTCACAGTTGAAGGTCAAACCTATGAAATTCCCTTCCTCTCTATAACTCTACTACCGATGCATGATTATCAAATGCTTGGCATAAATGTTTCTGAGGATGAGAAGGTGTATCGCGATCAATAACCACGCACCTACATCCAAGGTCAAGGTCACAGTTGAAGGTCAAAGGTCAAAAATATTGAAATTCCCAAATGGCTTGGCACAAATGTTTCTCACGATGAGAAGGTGTGTCGCGATCAATAACCATGCACCTATGTCCAAGGTCAAGGTCACTGTTGAAGGTCAAAGGTCAAACCTATTGAAATTCCCTTCCTCTCTATGTTCTTTTCTACACCGATGCATGGATTATCAAATGGCTTGGCACAAATGTTTCTCATGATGAGAAGTGGTGTCGCGATCAATAACCACGCACCTACGTCCAAGGTCAAGGTCACAGTTGAAGGTCAAACCTATTGAAATTCCCTTCCGCTCTATATCTTCTACACTGATACATGGATTATCAAATTGCTAACCACGCACCTACCAAGGTCAAGGTCACAGGTTGAAGGTCAAAGGTCTAAACGGTCCAACGTCACAGTTGATGTCAAAGGTCAAACCTATTGAAATTCTTCTCCTCTATATCTTCTACACCGATGCATGGATTATCAAATGGCTTGGCACAAATGTTTCTCATGATGAGAAGGTGTGTCGCAATCAATAACCACGCACCTACGTCCAAGGTCAAGGTCATAGTTGAAGGTCAAAAAAGGTCAAACCTATTGAAATTCCCTTCCGCTCTATATCTTCTACACCGATGCATGGATTATCACACTATGCCCAGGGTCAAGGTCACAGACTTGATGCGTTTGAAACCTAAACGCTCGGCTAAATGGCTTATAATAAAAAATGCCTCGTTTTCTTTGGCTGCCAGTGGGAGTATTCGTGTGCTGACAGGCCACATTTCTAGTTTCCCTTGGTTAATGTTTTTAGTCAACCTTGGTTAAGGTTTTTATGTAGGCCACAGCCACCTTCTTTGTCAAGCTATGTGTACATCTACAACCCTCATAGTCGAGCTATGCTGTTCTCCTACAGCTCTTGTTCAAACTACTTGTGTATCTGGGAGGGGGATACACATGCGCTTGTCGATACAAGCGTCCATTTCTAGTTATAGACGGTGTCCACAAACTTCTGGATCAGCCCTCGTAGAGTTCTACTTGACTGATCGTAACCAAATTCGGTATACATGTTTATCATGACAAGACGAAGAAGCCTATTCATTTTCAAAAAATTCCGATGACTTACCTCCCCTTGGCAGCCATGTTTAAGTTTCACACTCTGTATCCTTGTCCACGCAATAACTTAAGTTTTTCTTGACTGATCGTAACCAAATTCGGTACATGTTTATCACGGCAAGACAAAGAAGCATATTGATTTTGAAAAATTTCCGATGACTTATCTCCCCTTGGTGGCCATTTTTAATTTTCGGACTCTGTATCCTTGTCCACTCACTAACTCAAATTTTACTTGACGGATCGTAACCAAATTCGGTATACATGTTTATCACGTCAAGATAAAGAACTATTGGTTTTTAGTGAGTTATCTCCCTTTGTTGACTGGCCTTGCCTTGACGTGCGTATATTTGACCTTCGGCACTCTTGTTATTTTCTGATGAGTTTTTATACGTATTATGGATTCACCTTGTACGGGCAGTGGGCGGCGGGCAGAACTGGTCCACTTGATAACTTAAGTTCTACTTGGCCGATGTTAAACTTAACCAAGTTCGGCATATAGCTTTGTCGCAACAAGAGGAAGTAGCCTATTGATTTGAGCATAATATAACTTGATTGTGAGCAAATATTGAACCATCTATAACGTTGTGTTCATTAATTATAGACTTGTGTCCACAAACTTCTGGACCAGCCCTCGTAGAGTTCTACTTGACAGATCGTAACCAAATGTGGTATGCATGTTTATCATGACAAGACGAAGAAGCCTATTGATTTTCAAATGTTTCCGATAGACTTATCTCCTCTTGGCGGCCATTTGTAATTTTTGCACTCTGTATGCTTGTCCACAAAATAAATCATGTTTTACTTCACCGATCGTAACTATATTCGGTATATATGTTTATCACGGCAAGAGGAAGAAGCCTATTGATTTTGAAAAATTACTTGACGGATCGTAACCAAATTCGGTTTACTTGTTTATCCCGTCAAGATGAAGTACCCTATTGACTTTTAGTGAGTTATCTCCCCTTGTTGACTGGCCTTGCCTCGACGGGCGTATATAGAGAATAGTAGGTTAGTGCCGTGAATGGGAAAAACTATCTGGCAAGGCTTAGGAAACGAGCCGAGCCCATCCCGTTTCCGTGCCGCGCCAGATAGTTTTTCCCATTCACGGCATTAACCTACTATTCTATTTATCCCGTCAACATCGTCACACAACATTTAAATCAACTTAATTTACTTAAATTAGGCTTCAAACTCGAGATAAGTTAGAACCGAATTGCTTGTACCTCTATGTCAGAAAAGCGGACGTTAAACCCTATTCACTCACTCACTCACTCCTTTGCGCTCACAACATAGTTTGATACATTATGGTTGTAATAATCCCTTAATGAACAGCCATGACAGTAAATTGATCAATATTTGTTTTAGCCTTTATGTACTTTACTCATCTAAATGTTTACAGAATAATCTTATCATGTTACAACGATTTTTGTTTGTCGCGCCTGCTTTAGCAGAGGCGCGACTATAGTCGGCGCTTTTTCCGTCGTCATCATCGTCCGCGTCGTCTGTTTTTTTTGTAAGGCAAATGCGTTAAAAGTTATTGTTTTTTCACAATATCTCTTTAACCCCTTGCCAGACTTTGATAATATTTCACATCAATGTTTGTCTAGGGATGATGCTTCATTACGCACACCTCCACATCCAAATTCTCAAGGTCAATGTCATTTATTCACTTTTAATGTTCACCGGTTTTGTAACAGAAATGCGTTAAAGTTATTGTTTTTTCACAATATCTCTTTAACACCTTGCCAGACTTTGATAATATTTCACATCAATGTTTGTCTAGGGATGATGCTTCATTACGCACACCCCCACATCCAAATTCTCAAGGTCAATGTCATTTATTCACTTGTAATGTTCACCGGTTTTGTAACAGAAATGCGTTAAAGTTATTATTTGTTTCACAATATCTCATTAACCCCTTGCCAGACTTTCATAATATTTCACATCAATGTTTGTCTAGGGATGATGCTTCATTATGCACACCCCCACATCCAAATTCTCAAGGGCAATGTCATTTATTCACTTGTAATGTTCACGGTCAAATGCCTCGGCTGGCGCGATACCGCTTCCGTGGCTGAATTCTTGTGTTTCTATTTATTTCTTCATCGTTCATGGATGATGGAAACAGAAAAAAACAAGATGGCGGCTTTGCAAATTAATCCTATTTAGAATGGTGACCAGCTGAATCAATGCGACCAGAATTAACCAGTACAATATGTATACTTCAGGCGGGTTTAACAGATGAATGTTCTGTTGATACTTTAAGTCTTTATATTTGTCATCGACAATGTGAAATTACAGCTTCTTGTCAACGAGATATACTGTCAAAATTCACCAGACCCATCCATTTTCATTCGTAGCAGGTTCCGCAACGATTGCGAGCTGTCCAGAATAATAATCAACACGACAAACAACTGTTTTATTGTCGCGCCTGCTTTAGCAGAGGCGCGACTATAGTCGGCGCTTTTTCCGTCGTCGTCTGCGTCATCCGCGTCTTCCGGTTTTTTTTTGTAAGGCAAATGCGTTAAAGTTATTGTTTTTTCACAATATCTCTTTAACCTCTTGCCAGACATTGATAATATTTCACATCAATGTTTGTCTAGGGATGATGCTTCATTACGCACACCCCCACATCCAAATTTTGAAGGTCAAGGTCATTTATTTCCTTGTAATGTTCACCGGTTTTGTAACAGAAATGCGTTAAAGTTATTGTTTTTTCACAATATCTCTTTAACCCCTTACCAGACATTGATAATATTTCACATCAATGTTTGTCTAGGGATGATGCTTCATTACGCACACCCCCACATCCAAATTCTGAAGGTCAAGGTAATTTATTTACTTGTAATGTTCACGGTCAAATGCCTCGGCAGGCGCGACACCGCTTCCGTGGCGGAATTCTTGTTTGTTTATTCCTTACCTGACGGGAATCATTGGGAGCAGCCATTTTTAGCTCGCCTGCACGAAGTGCAGAAGAGCTTATGGCATACCCCCGGCGGCGTCGGTGTCGCCGTCGTCCACAAACTTAACGTTGGGGTAAATATCTTATAACATCTGTTTCCTTTCATGGAACGCCTTGTTATTTCATACATGCATTCCTCAGATGACCCTCTATCATGCTGTAGCAGATACACAACCCACCACCCAACCCTTACCCCAAGGTCACAAACTTAGCATGTTCATCAACTTAACGTTGGGGTAAATGTTGTGTAACTTGTGTTTCTTTACAGGGAACGCTTTGATATTTCATACATGCATTCATCTGATGATCCTCTATTGTGCTACAGCAAATTCATGACCCACCCCCCCACCCCTTTCAGTGCGTTCATAAACTTAGTGCGTTCATAAACGTTGGGTTAAATTTTGTTTTACTTCTGTTTTCAGGGAGCGCATTGATATTTCATACATGCATTCATCTTAATATGCTATATTATGCTATAGCAAACTCACGATCCACCTTGCACCACTGACCCCAATGTCAAGGTCCACCGCACGCCCCTTAACCCACGGTCAAGTTATATAATATTCGTGTTTTTTTATGCAACTGTGCCAAGTTTGAATGAAGGCTGCCAACAGGCGAGCTTTGTTGTCTTCTGACGACTCTTGTTATTTTAAATGACGTAGTAGACTTACTGACGCACTTATAATTATGACGTCAGTCATGTGTGAATGACGCACGGAATGGGGAAAAGAGCAAACAATTGGAAATTGAGGGTCGTAATGGCATCCAGAAAATGGCATGAATTTAATTTTAACAATTTTATTTTCCGGCGATGACGTTTTTATTTGCGAAAATTAAATCCCATTTTCTCTGTGGGTGGAAAGTGGGTGCAAGCGATGGGTAATTTAACGATCGGGGTTCATCCTTACCGGAATTCCGACTGGAGACCTGGTTTGGCCCTCACATACGTCTTTGGCATTTTGTATGTGACAGTTGAATCTGGTTATACCCCTTATGTGAGTATTACGATTATTCGTAATCCTATTTTAGGGGAAGGGGCCAAGTGACTTTGGTGTGATATGGACCTGCCACCAGATCAGGTTATTCTAATTTCAGGGCTGAATATATTGTTTCTCGATGTAAATATTCAGTTCTGATTTTGTAATTTTCCCCCCAATGCAGCAGGTTAAAATGGGATCGAACTCGTTTGCCCGGCCTTACATGACCTTAGCTGTTGATAGGCCGTTAAACACCAATAAACAAACAAACAAACCCATTTTCACCAGTCTGATCAATCAGGCACTGGCCAACACTGTGGTCTCGACATTTCTTTGTAACCGCGTATGAATTGTTATTAGGTCGAATTGACAAATATGTTTCACGGCACGTAGGCACTGCGTTGACGGGATAAATTATGACCTTCGGCACTCTTATTGTAGTTCTATTGTCAGTGACTTTAAACATTTATCTCAAGGGCCAGCTAAAATGATTCAGTTCAGCTGTGGTTTGCACGCAAGACCCCCCACAAAGACGACAATTTCAACTGTCTTGTGATGCTTGAGACTGCCAGCAAAGAGACTTGCTTTGTGTGACAATGCCATTTCATGTTGATGAACAACTATTACTGTTACTGGAGAAATCAGACTTGTAGCCTTTTCGCTAACAATTTGCTAGCATATCGTAAGATAGACTGGTCACAGGTTCCATAAGCCACATTTCTCCATTATCTGGAGCTAGCCTGGTCACAAATGCCATAAGCGCCATTTCCTCCGTGGCAGTGACATGTTGACCGCTATATTACAGAACCACATACATGACGTGCACGCCTTCGTGCGGAGCAAGGTGCTGCAGATCTGGCTCCGTATAGTGAACGAAAAGGTAATGCTTGTACATGTACACTGTAGCTATCATTTTTTAGAGCGAGCGAAGCTCATGTGAGCTATTGTTACCGCAATGTGTCCGTCGTCGTCCGTCGTCGTCCGTCGTCGTCCGTCGTCGTCCGTCGTTGTCGTCATCGTCCGTGAACATTTTCAAACGTCTTCTCCTCGGTAACGTCGTCGTCGTTGTCCGTGAACATTTTCAAACGTCTTCTCCTCGGTAACCATTGGGCATATGGTCACCAAACTTCATGGTCATGGTCCTTAGGTAGGGGGATTACAAAATTGTTAAAATGACGTCATTACGTAATCCAAAATGGCCGCCGTCTAAAAATAGCACAAATTCTTAAAAAATCTTCTTCTCAAGAACCGGCAACCGGATTTCGACAAAACTTGGTAGGAATGATCGATGTACATTGATCTTTCAAAGTTGTTAAAATGGTGAGCCTGGGGTCAAAAATGGGCGTGGCCCGTGGGGTCAAATTGGGGTCAAATTTTATTTTTGACTGAATATGGTCATTTCATATATCAAATTGAAGGTATCAATGAGGCGATCACTCTGGTGCATTTTTTTGTCGAAATCGGATTGTTATGTCATCCAAGATGGCCGCCGAAAGGTCAAAAGGTCGTTCTTTTATTAGAGATTTCAAAATTCTTCTTCACATGAACCGCTTGGCCCATGGTAGCCAAACTTAAAAGTTATGGTCCATGGGTGAAGCCTTTTCAGATTTGTTAAAATGGAGGTCATCGCTAATCCAAGATGGCCGCCGTCTAAAAACACCATAAATTCTTAAAAAATCTTCTTCTCATGAACCGCTAGCCGGATTTCGACGAAACTTGGTAGGAATGATCGATGTACATTGCTCTTTGAATGTTGTTAAAATGGTGACCCCGGGGTCAAAAATGGGCGTGGCCCGTGGGGTCAAATTGGGGTCAAATTTTATTTTTGACTGAACATGGTCATGTCATATATCAAATTGAAGGTATCAATGAGGCGATCACTCTGGTGCATTTTTTGTCGAAATCGGATTGTTATGTCATCCAAGATGGCCGCTGAAAGGTCAAAAGGTCAGTCTTTTATTAGAGATTTCAAAATTCTTCTTCACATGAACCGCTTGGCCCATGGTAGCCAAACTTAAAAGTTATGGTCCATGGGTGAAGCCTTTTCAAATTTGTTAAAATGGAGGTCATCGCTAATCCAAGATGGCCGCCGTCTAAAAATAGCATAAATTCTTAAAAAATCTTCTTCTCATGAACCGCTAGCCGGATTTCGACGAAACTTGGTAGGAATGATCGATGTACATTGCTCTTTCAAAGTTGTTAAAATGGTGACCCCGGGGTAAAAAATGGGCGTGGCCCGTGGGGTCAAATTGGGGTCAAATTTTGTTTTTGACCGAATATGGTCATGTTATATACCAAATCGAAGGTATCAATGAGGCGATCACTCTGGTACATTTTTTGTCGAAATCGGATTGTTATGTCGTCCAAGATGGCCGCCGAAATGTCAAAAGGTCGTTCTTTTATTAGAGATTTCAAAATTCTTCTTCACATGAACCGCGGCCCATGGTAGCCAAACTTAAAAGTTATGGTCCATGGGTGAAGCCTTTTCAGATTTGTTAAAATGGAGGTCATCGCTAATCCAAGATGGCCGCCGTCTAAAAATAGCATAAATTCTTAAAAAACTTCTTCTCATGAACCGCTAGCATGATTTCGACAAAACTTGGTAGGAATGATCAATGCTCTTTCAAAGTTGTTAAAATGGTGACCCCGGGGTCAAAAATGGGCGTGGCCCGTGGGGTCAAATTTTATTTTTGACTGAATATGGTCATGTTATATATCAGATTTGTTAAAATGGAGGTCATCACTAATCCAAGATGGCCGCCATCTAAAAATAGCATAAATTATTAAAAAATCTCATCTAAAAATAGCATAAATTATTAAAAAATCTCTCTTCTCATGCACAATTTTTTTAAAACACATGAACTCAATGTCACATTCTCCTCTGGTGTTCATGGAGTCAGGTGAGCGAATTAGGGCCATCATGGCCCTCTTGTTAATAATCTTAACCCAATGAACTGTACCTTAAAGGTATCATTGGGTGAAGATATTAATACAAATCATTAAAATCTACTCAAATTCGATATTGCAAATGGAGGTTGGGAGTATACAAATATCTTATTGATGAATGCATCCTTGCCTGGATTCATATCTTAACTGTATCTTACTGAGCTTCACACCTGGGGCCAAGTGGTCTGGTATAGTGGGGCTGTTTGGCCGCAGGTCGGGATATTGTCGTTTCAATAAAAGAAGGTTATTGTAATTTCAATGCTGAACATACATCGGGGTTCTGTGTGCCGGTATGTTACAGTGCCTGCCACTGCCCCACCAGGAGAACCTGCTGCGGCTCGTGATTGGTCGCCTGCAGGACAAGTCAAGTCAGGTGCGGAGGTACGCCATCCAGCTGATCACCGCCCTCCTCAAGAACAATCCATTCGCCTCGAAGGTAAACATTCATGTCTCTTATGACATCCCATTCGCCTCCAAGGTAAACATGCATGTCGATGACAACCCATTTGCCTCCAAGGTAAACAATCATGTCTCTATGACAACCAGTTCACCTCCAAGGTAAACACTTTCATTTGTATGACAACCAATTCACATCCAAGGTAAATACGCATGTCTGTATGACAACCCATTCATCTCTAAGTTAAACACGTCTATGACAACCCATTCATCTCTAAGGTAAACACGTCTATGACAAGCCATTCACCTCCAAGGTAAACACATCTCTATGACAATCCATTCACCTCCAAGGTAAACACGTCTATGACAACCCATTCACCTCCAAGGTAAACACTCCCATCTCTATGACAACCCATTCACCTCCAAGGTAAACACTTGTGTCTCTATGAGGACTCATTTGCCTCCCAGGTAAACCCTCGTGTCTCTATGACAACTCTATGACACTCATGTCTCTGACAACCCATTCGCCTCCAAGGTGGACACTCACGTCTCTATGACAACCCATTCACCTCCAAGGTAAACACTCACGTCTCTATGACAACCCATTCACCTCTAAGGTAAACAGGTCTCTATGACAACCCTTTCACCTCCAAGGTGGACTCACGTATCTATGACAACCCATTCACCAGTGGACACACCTGTTTCTATGACAACCCATTCACCTCCAAGGTAAACACTCATGTCTCTATGACAACCCATTCACCTCCAAGGTGGACTCTCACGTCTATGACAACCCATTCAACAGTGGACACTCCTGTCTCTATGACGACCCATTCACCTCCAAGGGTAAAGACTCGCACATCTCTATGCCCATGTATTCACCTCCAAGTTGGACGCTTGCGTCTCTATGACAACCCATTCACCTCTAAGGTGGACTCGCACGTCTCTATGACAACCCATTTACCTGTGGACACTCACGTCTCTATGACAACCCATTCACCAGTGGACACTCACGTCTCTATGACAACCAATTTACCTCCAATATAAACACTCACATCTATTACAACCCATTCACCTCCACGGTAAACACTCGCGTCTCTTTGACAACCCATTCACCTCCAAAGGTGAACTCGCGTCTCTATGACAACCCATTCACCTCCAAGGTAATCTCTACGACAACCTATTCACATCCAAGGTAAACACTCGCGTCTCTATGACAACCCATTCACCTTTGGACACTCACGTCTATATGACAACCCATTCGCCTCTAAGGTATACACTCGTGTCTCTATGAAAACCCATTCGCCTCTAAGCTATGCACTCACGTCTATAGGACAACCCATTCGCCTCTAAGGTATACACTCGTGTCTCTATGACAACCCAAGGTATACACTCATGTCTCTATGACAACCCATTCACCTTTGGACACTCACGTCTGTATGACAACCCATTCGCCTCTAAGGCATACGCTCACGTCTGTATGACAACCCATTCGCCTCTAAGGTATACACTCATGTGTCTATGACAACCCAAGGTATACACTCATGTTTCTATGACAACCCATTCACCTTTGGACACTCACATCTGTACGACAACCCATTCGCCTCTAAGGTATACACTCATGTCTCTATGACGACCCAAGGTATACACTCATGTCTCTATGACAACCCATTCACCTTTGGACACTCACGTCTGTATGACAACCCATTCGCCTCTAAGGCATACACTCACGTCTGTATGACAACCCATTCGCCTCTAAGGTATACACTCGTGTGTCTATGCCAACTCATTCACCTTTGGACACTCACGTCTATATGACAACCCATGGGTGGCAGGTGGGAGAATGGCACGGAATGGTCACCTGCACAGATATTGACGGGACAGCGGCTTCTATCCAGTTTACTGACCACTTGTGAGCAGGTATTTTCAATACATGTTTCGATTTGTGACAAGATCCGATTCCGTCATCAACAGAGCAAGAAACGCTATGATAAAAGCATAGTAGCTTTAAAATTAAAGAGCTAAACCTTGACGACCAAGTTGGACTCCATAAAGACAGCACACTGTCAAGACCAGTTGCAGTCGACTAGCGCAATACCAGATCTTACAGACTGCAGATGGTGCATCATATCACCGTAACAGACGCTTTGCAAGGCTATATACAATACAATGCCATATTTTCATCTTCTTATTTTAAAGGAAAACACATGTGCTGACCAAGATATCATTTGAAGAAACATAACTATAAGCCACAAAAAATGTATGTTTGTAGCTATTGGGTGTATACATGTATGTAGTTGCCGTGTATATATATAGTGACTGACTGTATGATTGTAGCTATCGTGTGTATATGTAGTTACCGTGTATATATATAGTGACTGACTATGTTTGTAGCTATCGTGTGGATATGTAGTTACCATGTATATTTGTAGTGACTGACTATGTTTGTAGCTATCGTGTGGATATGTAGTTACCATGTATATTTGTAGTGACTGACTATGTTTGTAGCTATCGTGTGTATATGTAGTTACCATGTAGAGTGACTGACTGTATGTTTGTAGCTATCGTGTGTATATGTAGTTACCGTGTATATTTGTAGTGACTGATTATGTTTGTAGCTATCGTGTGTATATGTAGTTACCATGTAGAGTGACTGACTGTATGTTTGTAGCTATTGTGTGTATATGTAGTTACTGTGTATATTTGTAGTGACTATGTTTGTATCTACAATGGATGATTTGCCATATTTTCATCTTCTTATTTTAAAGGAAAACACACGTGCTGACCAAGATATAATTTGAAGAAACATAAGCCACAACAAATGTATGTTTGTAGCTATCGTGGGTATATGTAGTTGCCGTGTATATTTGTAGTGACTGACTGTATGTTTGTAGCTATCGTGTGTATATGTAGTTGCCGTGTATATATATAGTGACTGACTATGTGTGTAGCTATCGTGTGTATATGTAGTTACCGTGTATATATATAGTGACTGACTGTATGTTTGTAGCTATCGTGTGTATATGTAGTTACCGTGTGTATCTGTAGTTAATGACTGTATGTTTGTATCTATCGTGTGTATATGTAGTGACTGACTATGTTTGTAACTATCGTGTGTATATGTAGTTACCGTGTATATCTGTAGTGACTGACTGTATGTTTGTATCTATCGTGTGTATATGTAGTTACCATGTAGAGTGACTGACTGTATGTTTGTAGCTATCGTGTTAATATGTAGTTACTATGTATATTTGTAGTGACTGACTGTTTGTAGCTATCGTGTGTATATGTAGTTACCGTGTATATATATAGTGACTGACTGTATGTTTGTAGCTATCGTGTGTATACAGTGCGACCCCGTTAGTACACGGAAGTCCGGCGACATACAACCTTCCGTGTTGCTTATCCGAACCGTGCTATATCCGTTCTCGCCCAAGACGCGTCATAATGTCAACAAAAAATACATGTACACTGTACACTGTGACTGCGAATGAACGACGTCGCCAATGCCTATAATATGCCATAAGTTTTCACTGTTATCTTTGCATGTAATAAATTTATTGAATCCAAGAATTGTTAACGTCATGTTTTATTTATTCATCATGTTCTGTAGAATGTAGATCTACGCAGGTCCGTGCAATCCATTATGGTAAACGCGTGTAGAAAAAAGTGTAGTAATGATAACGCAATGACCCAATGACCGATATCCTGTTCCATCAGCTGCAACGGACAAGCTCGTGCGTTGCAATCTGTGTTTACTCATATGGTGAGCACAGGTGGAAGACTCGGACCTATGACACCAAAATAAATGCCTATTAAAAAAATCCCATTATCCCACCCACCTGGTATCGTACTGTACATGACGTTAATAATAGAACGAGATCAAGTGGGTGGGGTAATGGATATTTTTGTAATGTTCATTTTCTTTGTGTCACACGTCCGACTATTCCACCTGTGGGTTTGAGTACAGACCTGTATAGACATGTTTTGCCCGACGTGTTATAATATTGCGCCAGTTCATGAGGTAATCAGGCTTATCACGTGAGATTTTCGACGAAGATGAATCTGATGTACATTTTCTGTAAACGATATCGAATGTTGACGAATATTAAATTAGTAATTATTACGCATTTGCTCTGAAAATGTTATCAACTTTCCGATATATTTGCAGAAAAAAGTCAAATCATTCTCGGCGAAAATCTCAGTTATATAATAAAGTTGATTATCTCATGCACTGGCTCAATTATGATGTAGCGAAACAAGGCCAGTTGTCACGTACACATTTGTGTACATGCGCCGGGGGCGTGGGCAGTGCTGTAACAATTTAGTTAATCTGGGTCGAGTTAATCTGCGCGACTGATACGCAATCTCCGATTGGTCAGCCTTTACACCTAATTAATATTCCACCAATGGTGGGCGCGAACGCATGCTGGAAAAATGAAATCGAGCATGGAATTGTTTACATAACACTTAGCACTGCTTTGTTACTGGGACCAATAATTGATCTTATTCCCAGTTTGCTCGGATTAATTTACGAAATGTGCAAACGTGATCAGCTGCACATTCACATCGGTGAGATAAAAGGAGGCTATGCGTCCATAAAAAAAATAAAAAATTGTCCATTTTGGGTGTAATTTGGGAAAGAATCGCAAATTTAACACGATTTCTGACAATAGTCGTGTTACAAATTTAACACGATTTTGATATACAAATAGGAAAAAAATTCGGGAGCCAAGGCACAACCGTGTACTAACCGAAATCGTGTTATAGTGAAGCGTGTACTAACGGGGTCGCACTGTATGTAGTTCACAGTGTTATATTTTCCTAAATAGTGACTTTTGACTAGTGTAGTTACGTGTATATGTAGTATATCTGTATATGACTGACGATGTATGTATGACTTTGTATGTTTGCTATACCGTGCTGTGATGATATGTAGTTATCTTATCGTGTTTGTATATGTAGTACTATTTGATAGTGTGACTGACCTGTATGTGTAGCTATTTGCGTGTATATGTAGTTACCCTAGTACTATGTAGTGCTGAAATGTAGCATGTATTTTGCTATCGTGTGTATATGTAGTTACCTGTATTTATAGTAACTGATGTATGTTTGTATATATGTGTATATATATAGTGACTGACTGATGTATTTGTATCTATCGTGTATATATGTAGTTACTGTGATATTTGTAGTACCTGTCTATGTTTGTAGCTATCGTGTGTATAGTAGTTGCCGTATATATATAGTGACTGACTGTATGTTTGTTAGCTATCCGTGTGTATATGTAGTTACCGTGTGATCTGTAGTAAATGACTGTAGTTTGTATCTATCGTGTGTATGTAGTGACTGACTATGTTTGTAGCTATGTGTGTAGTGTTACGTGTATATCTGTATACGACTGTATGGTTTGTCTATCGTGTATATGTAGTTACCATGTAGAGTGACTGACTGTAGTTTGTACTATCGTGTATGTAGTTTACTAGATTTGTTGACTGATGTTTGTTAGCTATCGTGTGTATATGTAGTTACCATGTATATTTGTAGTAACTGACTGTATGTTTGTACCTATCGTGTGTATATATAGTGACTGACTGTATGTTTGTAGCTATCGTGTGTATAGGTAGTTACGTATTTATTTGGGTAGTGACTGACTATGTTTTGTGCTATCGTGTGTATATAGTTACCATGTATATTTGTATGATGACTGTTTGTACTATGTGGTATATGTGTTGCAGTGTATATATATTGTGATGGACTGTATGTTTGTAGCTATCGTGTGTATATGTAGTTGCTGTGTATATATGTAGTGACTGACTGTATGTTTGTAGCTATCGTGTGTATATGTAGTTACCATGTATATATATATAGTGACTGACTGTATGTTTGTATCTATTCTGTGTATATGTAGTTACCGTGTATATTTGTAGTGACTGAGTGTATGTTTGTAGCTATCGTGTGTATATGTAGTTACTGTGTAATATGTTTGTATCTATTCTGTGTATATGTAGTTACCGTGTATATTTGTAGTGACTGACTGTATGTTTGTAGCTATCGTGTGTATATGTAGTTACTTTGTATATCTGTAATGACTGACTATGTTTGTAGCTATCGTGTGTATATGTAGTTACCGTGTATACATATAGTGACTGACTGTATGTTTGTAGCTATCGTGTGTATATGCAGTTACCATGTATATTTGTAGTAACTGACTGTATGTTTGTAGCTATCGTGTGTATATGTAGTTACCGTGTATATATATAGTGACTGACTGTATGTTTGTATCTATCGTGTGTATATGTAGTTACCGTGTGTATCTGTAGTTAATGACTGTATGTTTGTATCTATCGTGTGTATATGTAGTTACCGTGTGTATCTGTAGTGACTGACTATGTTTGTAGCTATCATGTGTATATGTAGTTACCGTGTATATCTGTAGTGACTGACTGTATGTTTGTATCTATCGTGTGTATATGTAGTTACCATGTAGATTGACTGACTGTATGTTTGTAGCTATCGTGTTAATATGTAGTTACTATGTATATTTGTAGTGACTGACTGTTTGTAGCTATTGTGTGTATATGTAGTTACCATGTATATTTGTAGTAACTGACTGTATGTTTGTACTATCGTGTGTATATGTAGTTGCCGTGTAAATATATAGTGACGACTATGTATTTTTGTACGCTGTTCGTTGTGTAATATGTAGTTACTGTAGTGTTATTTTTAGTGCTGATATTGTTTGTAGCTATCGTGTGTATGTAGTTACCATGTATATTTTGTAGTGACTGACTGTTATGTTTGTAGCTATCGGTGTATTTATGTAGTTGCCGTGTATATATATTGTGGACTGACTATGTTTGTAGCTATAGTGTGTATATGTAGTTACCTGTATATTGTAGTGACTGTCTGTATGTTTGTAGCTTATCGTGTGTATATGTAGTTACCATGTTATATGTAGTGACTGACTGTATGTTTGTAGCTATCGTGTGTATATGTAGTTACCAGTTGTTATATATAGTAGTGACTGACTGTATGTTTGTAGCTATCGTGTGTATATGTTAGTTACGTGTATATTTGTAGTGACTGACTGTATGTTTGTAGCTATCGTGTGTATATGTAGTTACCATGTATAATTGTAGTAACTGACTGTATGTTTGTAGCTATCGTGTGTATATGTAGTTGCCGTGTATATATATGGTGACTGACTGTATGTTTGTAGCTATCGTGTGTATACGTAGTTACCATGTATATTTGTAGTGACTGACTGTATGTTTGTAGCTATCGTGTGTATATGTAGTTGCCGTGTATATATATAGTGACTAACTGACTGTTATGTTTGTAGCTTATACGTGTGTATATGTAGTTAGCCAGTGTTATCTGTATTTGATGACTATGTTTGTATATGTGTTGTATTTGTGTTACTGTTATCTGTATCTTTGTAGCTATGTGTGTATATGTAGTTGCGTGTATTTTATATAGTGACTGACTGTATGTTTGAGCTTATCGTGTGTATATGTGTGGAGTTATCATTTATATATATTTTATCAGGTGAACTTGACTGTATGTTTGTAGCTATCGTGTGTATGTAGTTTGCCGTGTATATATAGTGACTGACTGTATGTGTAGCTATCGTGTGTATATGTAGTTATCTTGTATATTTGTAGTCACTAATAGGATGGTGTTTGTAGCTACTGTTGTTGTATATGTAGTCACTGTGTTATCTGTTGTGATGACTATTTGTTGTAGCTTACCGTGTGTTTATGTGTTACCGGTGTATCTGTAGTTTTTGACTATGTTTGTAGCTATCGTGTGTATATGTAGTTACTGTGTATATTTTTAGTGACTGACTGTATGTTTGTAGCTATCGTGTGTATATGTAGTTGCCGTGTATATATGGGCCGCGTCATGCGAAAACCGGGCTTAATGACAAAATCATTTTTCACTTTTTTGCATATTCTGAATACCGCATTTTTTAAAAGTCATATACCACAAAAACTATCACTGTATCTCAATTCTTTTTCATGTTACATGTATTTTTGTAACATGTAGAATCGCAAACGACTTTTTAGCTCAATGACGGGCGACTTCAACGTCAATAAGAACGTTTAAACGTAATGGAGTAGTAAACGAATAGGCCTGCCATGTAGGTTGATTTTAAGTAGTGTATGTATAATTTTATACTATTAGTGAATAATTGACAAACGACACGTAACCTTGGGCAAAGTCAACATTATGTTGTGTGTACTTTTTGCACAACTACGAACGCCAAAAATATATGAGCCGCGCCGTGCGAAACCCGCGCTTAATGACAACATTTTCAGTTTTTACTTTTTCGCGTATTCTGAATTGTACATCTTTTAAAAGCCATATTCCGCCAAAATGATCAATGTATCCCAATTATGTTTCATTTTAGAAGTAGTTTTATGACGCGTGGTAAAAACTTATATGACGTTTTAGATCAATGACGTCGAAATTACGACGTTTTTTATCAACGGCGTATACATGGGGTGTTGGTCCGGACAAGTCCTATATATTTGTCATCTTTGATCGCATGTCAACCAAATTTGGATATCTCGTAGCCTGGCCAAGTGTCTCCCATTAAGCCAAGACAAAGTATGAAAATAATGTTTATGGCTCGTGTTGCAGTTGCTAATGTAACGTTATTTTTTGGATTGCGGCCCAAGTAACGTAATTTCGTATGAATAAGTTTCAAATAAGGCAGAGTGAGGCGTTTCCCTGTTGTTTGCTGCTGTCTGAAATAATGTTGGGGAATAATAGCGACATCATTTAACATTTTGTATGCGACGACATATTTTAAAGTAGACAGTAGGCCGCTTATAACATTAACTGTGTGATAAAACACGATACCGGGCAGATTTGGTAGCGTGATACCTTATAATTGTCGCCGTGTGTCTTTCTTGAGGATCTCATTACCATTAGTATGCAGTCAAGTGATAAACTGATGATTTGATACTACACAAGCACTTTCGACTACAAAATCAAGTTTATGACCATCACATTTCCAATTAATATGTTGATGCATTTATTTTAAATTCAATACAAACCCTGGATATTTATGTCATTATATAGCTGCGTGTCTACCTCCATTTATGATAAAATGAGTGGCATTAAATGGCATATCATTCGCTAAGTACTGGATATAATTGTTCAAAAGTCTCAATTTACCAAGATAATAGATGGTAATATCGTTGGCATACACTAGCTTGTTCATATTTAAGATTATTTAGGAATCAAAGTGCAGTGTAAGCGAAGACTTCGCTGATATGTAGCCAGTTAAATTATGAGTTCACCATTTTGAATTCATAAGGACAACCGACGAAAAAGAGTAAAAATGTCAAAGAACGACAGTTAGGCCACAATGTACAGCGCCTGAAGTATTTCTAAGTCATTGATGCTGCGAGGAACTCGTGCAAGTATCCTTGCTATAATATTTTGTCACGATACCATGGCCATAACGTCAAACATGTATTCACGTCCAATGACGTCACAAGTACGTGACGTCAAGTCATGACGTCATAATATGTGTACCGAGGTACAAGGTATCGCGTCTCATATTAGTGAAAGTTTCATTAAGTTATCATGTTCCGTTTTCTGTTCACACTTAATGTTAACTAACACCAGTAAACGTAAATGGGAGGGCAAACTGTGAACTTTTACGGCGACGCTAGATAATTTGAAACGTCGTTTTTCCGACGTCGTTTACCGCTTTTCATGACGTTGTCATTAAGCCCGGTTTTCGTATGGCGCGGCCCATATATAGTGACTGACTGTATGTTTGTAGCTATCGTGTGTATATGTAGTTATCATGTATATTTGTAGTCACTGATTGACTGTATGTTTGTAGCTATCGTGTGTATATGTAGTTACCGTGTGTATCTGTAGTTTTTGACTATGTTTGTAGCTATCGGGTGTATATGTAGTTACCGTGTATATTTGTAGTAACTGACTATGTTTGTAGCTATCGTGTGTATATGTAGTTGCCGTGTATATATATAGTGACTGACTGTATGTTTGTAGCTATCGTGTGTATATGTAGTTACCGTGTGTATCTGTAGTTATTGACTGTATGTTTGTAGCTATCGGGTGTATATGTAGTTACCGTGTATATCTGTAGTGACTGACTATGTTTGTAGCTATCGTATGTATATGTAGTTACCGTGTGTATCTGTAGTTACTGACTGTATGTTTGTAGCTATCGTGTGAGGAACTGGAGCTGAGTTACGAGAGTGAGAAACAGAAGCTCCAGGAGCTGATGCCGGACAAGGAAACTGACGACCCAAACGGTAACCCTCGACCATCGCTTGTTTCACTTGTTTGTTTCAGGATATATTGTCGCAATTGAATAATGTAGGGTTAATTTTTATCAACCCACTTCCGGAGAGCTTAACATTCATCACAATAAGAGTCTTTTGTTCTTCTGAAATCTGTTCTAAAGTTGTCGTTTTTAGCTCGACTATTCGAAGAATAAGTAGAGCTTATGTTGTCACCCCGGCGTCGGCGTCACCGTCACGCCTTGGTTAAGGTTTTTAGTCAAGCTTGTATATGGAATACTACTGGCCCTACACCCACCATACTTGGACAACTTCATCTAGTGATGTACATCAATAACCCCTGATCTATATTTGACCTTGACCTACATTTCCTCTTGAATTACTTGGTTAATTCCCCTTGGTTAAGGTTTTTAGTCAACCTTGGTTAAGGTTTTTAGTCAAGTTTGTATATGCAATACTACTGGCCCTACACCCACCATACTTGGACAACTTCATCTCCTAGTGATGCACATCAATAACCCCTGATCTATATTTGACCTTGACCTACATTTCCTCTTGAATTACTTACTTAATTCCCCTTGGTTAAGGTTTTTAGTCAACCTTGGTTAAGGTTTTTTTTCAAGCTTGTACATTGAATACTATTGTGCATCCAGACACCATACTTCGACAACCTTTTCTCATAGGTATGTACATCAATAACCCCTGATCTATATTTGACCTTCACCTACATTTCGTCTTCAATTACTTACTTAATTCCTTTTGGTTAAGGTTTTTAGTCAACCTTCTATATGGAATACTACTGGCCCTACACCCACCATACTTGGACAACTTCATCTCCTAGTGATGTACATCAACAACCCCTGATCTATATTTGACCTTGACCTACATTTCCTCTTGAATTACTTAATTCCCCTTGGTTAACGTTTTTAGTCAAGCTTGTAGATGGAATACTCCTGGCCCTACATTAACTTGGACAACTTCATCTCCTAGTGATGTACATCAACAACCCCTGACCTATATTTGACCTTCACCTACATTTAACCTTGAATTACTAACTTAATTCCCCTTGGTTAAGGTTTTTACTCGACCTTGTTTAAGCTTTTTACTCAAGCTTGTACATGGAATACTATTGTGCATACAGACACCATAATTGGACAACCTTTTCTCATAGTGATGTACATCAATAACCCCTGATCTATATTTGACCTTCACCTACATTTCCTCTTGAATTACTTACTTAATTCTCTTTGGTTAAGGTTTTTAGTCAAGCTTGTAGATGGAATACTCATGGCCCTACACCAACCATACTTGGACAACTTCATCTCCTAGTGATGTACACCAACAACCCCTGACCTATATTTGACCTTGACCTACATTTAACCTTAAATTACTTACTTAATTCCCCTTCCCCTTGGTTAAGGTTTTTACTCAACCTTGGTTAACGTTTTTAGTCGAGCTTGTAGATGGAATACTATTGTGCATACAGACACCATACTTGGATAATATTTTCTCATAGGGATGTACATCAATAACCCCTGACCTTTATTTTACCTTCACCTACATTTAACCTTCAATTACTTGGTTAATGTTTATAGTCAAGCTTGTATATGGAATACTTCTGGGCCTACATCAACCATACTTGGACAACTTCATCTCCTAGTGATGTACATCAATAATCCCTGACCTATATTTGACCTTGACCTACTTTTATCCTTGGATTACTTAGTTATCTCCCCTTGGTTACGTTTTTTACTCAAGCTTGTATATGGAATACTCCTGGGCCTACAGCAACCATATTTGGAAAACCACGCATCTACATCCAAGGTCAAGGTGACTGTTGAAGGTCAAAGTTCAAACCTATTGAAATTCCCTTCCGCTCTATATCTTCTACACCGATGCATGGATTATCAAATGGCTTGGCACAGATGTTTCTCATGTTGAGAAGGTGTGTCACAATCAATAACCACGCACCTACGTCCAAGGTCAAGGTCACACTTGAAGGTCAAAGGTCAATCCTATTGAAATTCCCTTCCGCTCTATATCTTCTACACTGATGCATGGATTATCAAATGCCTTGGCACAAATGTTTCTCAGGATGAGAAGGTGTGTCGCGATCGATAACCACGCACCTACATCCAAGGTCAAGGTCACAGTTGAAGCTCAAAGGTAAAAAATATTGAAATTCCCAAATGGCTTGGCACAAATGTTTCTCACGATGAGAAGTTGTGTCGCGATCAATAACCACGCACCTACGTCCAAGGTCAAGGTCACTGTTGAAGGTCAAAGGTCAAACCTATTGAAATTCCCTTCCCCTCTCTATGTCTTCTACAACCGATGCATGGATTATCAAATGGCTTGGCACAAATGTTTCTCATGATGAGAAGGTGTGTCCGATCAATAACCACGCACCTACGTCCAAGGTCAAGGTCACAGTTGAAGGTCAAAGGTCAAACCTATTGAAATTCCCTTCCTCTCTATATCTTCTACACTGATGCATGGATTATCAAATTGCTAACCACGCACCTACGTCCAAGGTCACAGTTGAAGGTCAAAGGTCAAACCTATTGATAAATTCCCTTCCGCTCTATATCTTCTACACCGATGCATGGATTATCAAATGGCTTGGCACAGATGTTTCTCATGATGAGAAGGTGTGTCGCAATCAATAACCACGCACCTACGTCCAAGGTCAAGGTCACAGTTGAAGGTCAAAGGTCAAACCTATTGAAATTCCCTTCCGCTCTATATCTTCTACACCGATGCATGGATTATCAAATGGCTTGGCACAAATGTTTCTCATGATGAGAAGGTGTGTCGCGATCAATAACCACGCACCTACGTTCAAGGTCAAGGTCACTGTTGAAGGTCAAAGGTCAAACCTATTGAAATTCCCTTCCGCTCTATATCTTCTACACCGATGCATGGATTATCAAATGGCTTGGCACAGATGTTTCTCATGATGAGAAGGTGTGTCGCAATCAATAACCACGCACCTACGTCCAAGGTCAAGGTCACAGTTGAAGGTCAAAGGTCAAACCTATTGAAATTCCCTTCCGCTCTATCTTCTACACCGATGCATGGATTATCAAATGGCTTGGCACAAATGTTTCTCATGATGAGAAGGTGTGTCGCGATCAATAACCACGCACCTACGTTCAAGGTCAAGGTCACAGTTGAAGGTCAAAGGTCAAACCTATTGAAATTCCCTTCCTCTCTATATCTTCTACACTGATGCATGGATTATCAAATTGCTAACCACGCACCTACGTCCAAGGTCACAGTTGAAGGTCAAAGGTCAAACCTATTGAAATTCCCTTCCGCTCTATATCTTCTACACCGATGCATGGATTATCAAATGGCTTGGCACAGATGTTTCTCATGATGAGAAGGTGTGTCGCAATCAATAACCACGCACCTACGTCCAAGGTCAAGGTCACAGTTGAAGGTCAAAGATCAAACCTATTGAAATTCCCTTCCGCTCTATATCTTCTACACCGATACATGGATTATCAAATGCCTTGGCACAAATGTTTCTCAGGATGAGAAGGTGTGTCTCGATCAATAACCACGCTTCTACGTCCAAGGTCAAGGTCATAGTTGAAGGTCAAAGGTCAAACCTATTGAAATTCCCTTCCGCTCTATATCTTCTACACCGATGCATGGATTATCACACTATGCCCAGGGTCAAGGTCACAGACTTGATGCGTTTAAAACTTTAACGCTCGGCTAAATGGCTTATGATAAAAAATGCCTCGTTTTCTTTGGCTGCCAGTGGGGGTATTCGTGTGCCGATAGGCCACATTTCTAGTTTCCCTTGGTTAATGTTTTTAGTCAACCTTGGTTAAGGTTTTTATGTAGGCCGCAACCACCTTCTTTGTCAAGCTATGTGTACATCGACAACCCTCGTAGTCGAGCTATGCTGTTCTCCTACAGCTCTTGTTTTACTTGTGTCGGCTGCAGCCACCTCGCATAACATGAGAAATGTTGCATCCCAGTGTGGTTAACAGTGGATATTGTTAACCTGAGGAAATAATGTCTCGGGCATTATGTTTCATTATTCCCAATTGTATTTCCATGTTTACGCTTTTATGCTTCAAATGTGTTTTGCTCTTCATTCTGTAATAAGTGTTTGTGATTTAAATGTACGCCCTACACTGCACATGAAACATTCACCATGAACCACTCTGCAGCTCTCATGTGCATGAAACAGTATGTTATGACCCGGAGACCTTATGTAGTGCCATAAAATAGTAAAAATCTAGCTACTTTAATTGATAAAAAGCAGATACACTCCACGATCGTGCAATAGCGAATCGTCAGGTGGAAGTGTATACAGCCAAGACATTTTCTATGCATGCATATAGATTACAATAGAATGTAAAATACATGGCCGACTTTGTTGTGAAACCGGGAAAATGTTTGACCCTTGTAACAACGGCCAGGTTCGACTGTACATATTACATACCAGGATATTGTTAACCCAAAGGTATAATTATACCCCCCACAACGAGTTGTGGAGGGTATACTGGAGTCAGGTTGTCCGTCCGTCCGTCCGTCCGTCCGTCCGTCCGTCCGTCCGGGCACACATTAGGGTACTTATGTGGCTAGCCCCACAGGGTTATGGACTTGGTAAAGGATAGGGTTGGTTACAATTAGCCACCTAAAATACATGGCCGACTTTGTTGTGAAACCGGGAAAATGTTTGACCCTTGTAACAACGGCCAGGTTCGACTGTACATATTACATACCAGGATATTGTTAACCCAAAGGTATAATTATACCCCCCACAACGAGTTGTGGGGGGGTATACTGGAGTCAGGTTGTCCGTCCGTCCGTCCGTCCGGGCACACATTAGGGTACTTATGTGGCTAGCCCCACAGGGTTATGGACTTGGTAAAGGATAGGGTTGGTTACAATTAGCCACCTAAAAAATCCTTTTATGTGGCTATAAATCGTTTTATGTGGCTAATATTTAACATGTGATAAGCCACATAAGTATAGTACTGTAAGAACGTCCGTCCGTCCGTCCGTCCGTCCGTCCGGGCCAACATCGGGGGTTTAGGAGCTTAGGGTAAGGGTTAGTACCTTTGATCTCTTTGATATTGTCGGTGCCTCATAAATTTAGGAGCTAACTCTTTGATATTTAGGAGCTAACCCTTTGATCTTTTATATAGCGGTGCCTCATAACTCCCAAATGTTTGAACGTCCGTCCGTCTGTCTGTCTCTGCCCGTCCGTCCGTCCGGGCCAACGTCCGGGGGTTTGAGAGCTTAGGGGCGGGGTTAGTAACAAAAGATTCCTTTGTAATATTCCGTAAGCTCATAAACTCTATTGTTGTTTAGGGGCTTTTTCATTGTTCTTCAAACAATGGAAATACCCCATAAACCCAAAATGTTGGAACGTCCGTCCGTCCGTCCGGGCACACATTAGGGTACTTATGTGGCTAGCCCCACAGGGTTATGGACTTGGTAAAGGATAGGGTTGGTTACAATTAGCCACCTAAAAAATCCTTTTATGTGGCTAAAAATCGTTTTATGTGGCTAATATTTAACATGTGATAAGCCACATAAGTATAGTACTGTAAGAACGTCCGTCCGTCCGTGCGTAAACTTAACATCAGAGAAATATTGTTATAACTTTTATTTCCTTCATCTAAAATGCTTAATATTTCACACATGCATTCCTGTAAGGCTCTACTACCATGCTGTGCCAAATCCACGACCGTCCAACCCCCGCAGATCCCAAGGTCAAGGTCAAATACTTAGTCTGTAAACTTAACATCAGAGAAATATTGTTATAACTTCTATTTCCTTCATCTAAAAGGCTTAATATTTCACACATGCATTCCTGTAAGGCTCTACTACCATGCTGTGCCAAATCCATGACCGTCCAACCCCCGACCGTCCAACCCCCGCTGATCCCAATGTCAAGGTCAAATTTTTAGTCTCTTTACAAAACTTAACATCAGAGAAATAAGTTATAACTTCTATTTCCTTTTTTGAAAATTCTTATTATTTCACTTGTGCATTCCTCTAGGTTAGACACCACCAAATAGTTTTACTATATAATTTAACCGAATGCCATCCAATAAGGCCAGTCTCTCCTACTTTCACTATTCGTATGGATGTTGTGGAACCCACTTGTACATGACCTGCAGCCAGTCTGTACTGGTTCTGCATGAACTAAACAATAGGTTCACTTACTCCTAAGAAAGAAAAATCCAAACTTGTCATATCCTCCAATATTGTGTACATTTGTTGGCCACGGAAACTCCGTGTACATCAAGTGACCAACAGGTTCAGTGTTTTCTTTTAAATGCTACAAATATGCTGAAAACTGGTGTTAAAGGCACCCCAAAATGTTCCTCAAGTGAAACTGGGTAGTAATGGATCAAGATTTGCAAGCAAACGGTGTCTGTGACCTCAAACACCCGCACTATTTTTTTATACCGGACTACTTTTGCATACACCCTGGGGGCGGTTTCGCACCATTTGGTATCTTCTAACCTATAAGTGTACCAGTCCCACTACAACTCATTCTACAATATTCACTATTCAAAACTAGCTTCTATTCCTGGATACAGTACCAAGTTTGGAGCAAATATCTCAAATGGTTGTCACACAGCAGCTATGTAACTCCACCATGTGACTGTCCACATTCTGCCTTAAATTGAGCTACTACAGAACTATGGAGAATTTTAATAGATGATGAATTAAAAGCACAAATCTCCATAAAATCACATAACATTACCCTAAATAGTGTTATAGCTAACCATTCTACATATAAAGACTCATCACTGAAACTATACCAACATGTATGCCACTCTGGAATGGTCGACAGACAAAAGGGTACTGGCTTGGAACGGTCAGTCAAGAAATTTGCTTTATGACACAGGAGGAAAGGAAAAACAATGTTTTTTTGAGTACTAGTGTATTGGTACTATACCGATATGTGAAAACAATACACTTACGCCTAATTTTGGCAAATTTAGGAACAGCGTCGCGATGTCGCGCCACTTTCCCAAACTTCTTAATTGTCCATCAGGAAGCCAATATCAAGAAAAAAAAATGAAAAACACACTATAATGACTGTTTTGGTGTATATTACTATCACATTCCAAGCCCAATCACCTACAGGTAACTTACATACACTGGTTTATTATATTTGACTAAATAAAGCTGAGAAATCAAGATTTTAGAAGATTTTGAAGCCGATAACTGTCCGTCTGCGATACAAAAAGAACAAATGTGTTGCATCGCGGAGTCCGCTCGATTACTCTTGTCGCAGTAACTTTAAATTATGTTCCCAGAGACATAGCTACAAGAAACATAAACTTCCAACTTCAAATTCTACAAAAAAACATATCTCACATAGGGCCTAGGCACACCTTATAGGTTAGACACCACCAAATAGTTTTTACTATATAATTTAACCGAATGCCATCCAATAAGGCCAGTCTCTCCTACTTTCACTATTCGTATGGATGTTGTGGAACCCACTTGTACATGACCTGCAGCCAGTCTGTACTGGTTCTGCATGAACTAAACAATAGGTTCACTTACTCCTAAGAAAGAAAAATCCAAACTTGTCATATCCTCCAATATTGTGTACATTTGTTGGCCACGGAAACTCCGTGTACATCAAGTGACCAACAGGTTCAGTGTTTTCTTTTAAATGCTACAAATATGCTGAAAACTGGTGTTAAAGGCACCCCAAAATGTTCCTCAAGTGAAACTGGGTAGTAATGGATCAAGATTTGCAAGCAAACGGTGTCTGTGACCTCAAAACACCCGCACTATTTTTTTATACCGGACTACTTTTGCATACACCCTGGGCGGTTTCGCACCATTTGGTATCTTCTAACCTCTAAGATTGTACTATCATGCTGTGACAAATCTACGACTATCCAACCCCCGCCAATCCCAAGGTCAAGGTCACATACTTAGTCTCTTTACAAAACTTAACATCAGAGAAATATGTTATAACTTCTATTTCTTTCATTGAAAATTCTTCATATTTCATATGCTGTGACAAATCCCCGCTGATCTCGAGGTCAAGGTCACACACTTAGTCTCTTTACAAAACTTAACATCAGAGAAATCGGTTATAACTTCTATTTCCTTGCTCGGATCTGCTTCACATTTCACACACGCATTGCTCCAATGGACCTCTACCACCCTGTGACAAATTCACGTTCATGCCGCTCCCGCTAATCCCAGAGTCAAGGTCACAAGCCCACACACTTGGAAATTTTTACATATTTTAGGGGTACCTGGGCCCACGCGGGGGGGGGGGGGTATTCCGTAAGCCTCGCTTACTGACCAATCTAGTTATTTTCTGAGCGTTCACAATATCCATTATCACCCTCTCTGAAATGCTATCTTGATTTTGATAACAAACAAGGTTTTCATAGAAACCTTCTCCATCTTACACCTGTAACATTTTCTTATGGCGTACTTGCCGAACGGCATGTCTAACCAGACTGTCAGTTTGTTATGCATGACACACACCAATCTGGCGCATAAGGCGTTACTTTACGTCGGATCCATCTTGCGCATGGTCCAAGTGCCTGAGATTATGTTTTGACTATGTTTTGGGCCACAAATGGCTTCACATAGTTTCAAAGTACATTCTGAAAGCTTTCTAGTCATCATCTAGAGATATACTCCATGTATAGCGTAGTTTTGTTGTTTCAGAAACTTTCAATGCGAAGATGGAAGGTGAGTGGACGGTGATGGAGGTGGAGTTGAAGTCTGCCATGCGAGAGTTGGAGGAGGAGAGTGAGAATGACCGGGAGACCAGCGACCTTATAGGGGAGGCCGACACCGCCGACATGTAAGCACACAATGCCGGTGTCCACCTCACTGAATCTCTTCTCACACGTTTGTAGGTGCAGAGCTAAAATTTACAACCCGGTTGGCATTAGAAACCAATGATGGGAAATCTTTGGTGCATTCTGGCCTTCAACCAGTATAGTTGGACAAATACTATCGGCAACAACAGCAACAAAAGTATCGTCAATCAATGTGAAATGGAACACAGTGCGTTTCAGAACACCACCGGATACAACATAATTATAGCAGTCTTGGTTTCGAAAATTGCGGAAAACACGGAACTTCATTCATCACAGAGTAAATGGGGGAAACAACCATCTTTGGTTTCTTTACAGTGGGGTTAATTATGTCCAAAAGGCTTATTTCCTTCTGTCATCCCATCTGTCAACTACACGACCTTTAATCAGTGGCCGGATTAGCTCAGTAGGTAGAGCATCGGACTGCGGATCGGATTCCAACGTCGTAAAATGTAAATAATCGGAAATTTGCAATTAATAAGGTCAGTTCTTATTGTCTCACCCGCAATAGTGGAAAGTGAGACATAGCGGTCTGACACTATTCCAGCAGCAACAATTTGGGACATAAATTTTGACATAGCCAAATTTCCCATATCTCTTGATTCGTTAGTTGGATCATTACCAAACTTCATCAATAGCTTCCTCACATTGATACCTATCCATCCAGTGTCATTTGGGTGACATTGACCTTCACCTTGTTGACCTTAACCTTTGTGGAATGTAAATTTTGGACGTCACCAAATTTCCCATCTTGTTCTGTTAGTCAGATCATTACTAAACTTTATTAATAGCTTCTTCACATTGATAGCTGTCCATCTAGTGTCATTCTGGTGACCTTTACCTTCAGCTTGGTGGCCTTAACCTTTGAGGGACATCAATTTTGGACATTGTTGGATCCTTTACCCAACTTCATCAATAGCTTCCTCACATTGATGGCTATCCACCCAGTGTCTCATTCGGTGACCATGGTGACCTTGATTTTCATGTCAATAATTTTTGACGTACATCCCAACTTTGAATATCTCTTGATCCGTTAGTCGGATCATCTCCAAACTTCATCAATTGCTTCTTTATGTCACGGTACGTAACTCACTGTGGGGAGGAAGTGTGTATTCGTGCTTGGCTAGCTCGTTAGCCTCGGGTCGGATATGCATCTCCCCACAGTGAGTTACTTATCCGTGACATACTTCCCCGCCTAATTGAAATTCGTACATCAGTATGCGCCTTGTCAGGAGCTGTGCAGTAGTTATTCTCATGGATGCCTGGTTTAGTTGCGAACAGTAACTCTTGCAATGTACTCCCGTACTGTGCTATGGACGGTACAGGAGTAGATTGCAGGAGTTACCGTTGGCATCACTGTGTGGTTGCGTGTAGGGTGGTGGAGGCGGTGTACCGAGCGATGACGGAGGGACGGTACAGAGCAGCCCTGGGCCTGATGGGGGCTGCCAGGGACACATTCCCTGAACTCGCCGTCGACCGGCCAGGCAGCCAGGACACCCAGCCCGACGAGGAGCCCACACCCACACCCACCCACACCCTCGTCTGTCTCCACAACATATACATAGGTAACACGCGGCTCAGCTTGTGTGCTCAGTTACCAGTTATCTTCTCCGGGTTCCTGCAGGGCCATTCATTGTAGGCACTTGAATGTCCTCGATACGATATCTGCGTCATACAAAAAAAATAAAATAAAAAAAAAAAAATCGCGAAAAAATGCTTGGTGCCGACAGCATGCAAATACCCTTTACGATTATCGCCCTTTGTTTCAACAGGTGGCAGTTCAACCGGAAGTAAACAGTAAACTAAATGAATGTATCATTTCAAATCATTTTCTAGCAGGCAGCTGGTTTAGCAAACTCTTTAAATGGTGCACCTATTTCGGTGCTAATGTTTTTGATGGGTGGGGTAAACGGACAATGTAATAACATTTCTAAAATCCCTGCGTTATCTATTTCCTTATCAATATTTCGAAGTGTTATATAATATAAATGCACACTTTTTATGATATCGTAAGTGGTTAAAACAATTTTGGCTATTTAGCTATTTATTTTAAATACCGGTTTGTGATAAAGTTGTGATTAATGACAAATAAAATAATGAAAATTATGCAACTGCGATAATTTCTCTAGCAATTCATTGGGTCCTAAATTGTTTATGCTGATAGTGTGCAACATTTGATTGGATGTCAAACTTCCAATACTTTCTTTTCATCATCCATATTTTCATTACCGTATTCTGCCGAGTATTGGTCGCAATCATGCATAAGTCGCATCCCTATTTTCACTCCAAAATCTGGTGGAAAATGTCTATAAGACGCACTCAATTTAAAAAAAAAAAAAATGAAACAAAAAGTTGTAGTTGTAGTTGTTGTTGTTACCGCAATGTGTCCGTCGTCTGTCGTCGTCCGTTCGTGAACATTTTCAAACGTCTTCTCCTCGGTAACCATTGGGCCTATAGTCACCAAACTTCATGGTCATGGTCCTTAGGTAGGGGGATTACAAAATTGTTAAAATGACGTCATTACGTAATCCAAGATGGCCGCCGTCTAAAAATAGCACAAATTCTTCAAAAATCTTCTTCTCAAGAACCGCCAACCGAATATGGTCATGTCATATATCAAATCGAAGGTATCAACGAGGCGATCACTCATGTTGCATTTTGTTGTCGAAATCGGATGGTTATGTCATCCAAGATGGCCGCCGAAATGTCAAAAGGTCATTCTTTTAATGAGATTTCAAAATTCTTCTTCACATGAACCGCTTGGCCCATGGTAGCCAAACTTAAAAGTTTTGGTCCATGGGTGAAACCTTTTCAGATTTGTTAAAATGGAGGTCATCGCTTATCCAAGATGGCCGCCGTCTAAAAATAGCATAAATTCTTAAAAAATCTTCTTCTCATGAACCGCTAGCCGGATTTCGACGAAACTTGGTAGGAATGATCGATGTGCAATGCTCTTTCAATGTTGTTAAAATAGTGACCCCGGGGTCAAAAATGGGCGTGGCCCGTGGAAATTGGGGTCAAATTTTATTTTTGACCGAATATGGTCATGTTGTATAACAAATTGAAGGTATCAACGAGGCGGTCACTCTGGTGCATTTTTTGTCGAAATTTGATGGTTATGTCATCCAAGATGGCCGCCGAACGGGCAAAAGGTCGTTCTTTTATCAGAGATTTCAAAATTCTTCTTCACATGAACCGTTTGGCCCATGGTAGCCAAACTTAAAAGTTATGGTCCATGGGTGAAGCCTTTTCAGATTTGTTAAAATGGAGGTCATCGCTAATCCAAGATGGCCGCCGTCTAAAAATAGCATAAATTCTTAAAAAATCTTCTTCTCGTGAACCGCTAGCCGGATTTCGACGAAACTTGGTAGGAATGATCGATGTACAATGCTCTTTCAAACTTGTTAAAATGGTGACCCCGGGGTCAAAAATGGGCGTGGCTCGTGGGGTCGAATTTTATTTTTGACCGAATATGGTCATGTCTATATCAAATCGAAGGTATCAAAGAGGCGATCGCTAGGGTACATTTTTTGTCGAAATTTGATGATCATGTCATCCAAGATGGCCGCCGAAAGGTCAAACGGTCTTTCTTTTATTAGAGATTTCAAAATTCTTCTTCACACGAACCGCTTGGCACATGTTGGCCAAACTTCACAGTTATGGTCCATTGGTGAAGCCTTTTCAGATTTGTTAAAACGGAGATCGTTGCTATTCCAAGATGGCCGCCGTCTAAAAATATCACAAATTCTTAAAAAATCTTCTTCTCATGAACCGCCAGCCGGATTTCGACGAAACTTGGTAGGAATGATCGATGTAGAATGCTCTTTCAAAGGTGTTAAAATGGTGATCCCCGAGGTGAAAAATGGGCGTGGCCCATGGGGTCAAATTTTATTTTTATTTTATCTCCTCATCGATACCTTCAATTTGATATATGACATGAGCATCATGTCATATATCAAATTGAAGGTATCGATGAGGAGATTGCTCCAGTGCAATATTTGTCGGAATCGGACGATTATGTCATCCATGATGGCCGCCAAAAGGTCCACTTATTCGTGGTTTTGAACGTCTTTTTTTCAGAAACTACATGGCTGATGCTGGCCAAACTTCATAGTAAGTTAAGATCCTTGGGTGAAGCATTTTCAGATTTGGTGAGAGTCGTCACTTAATCCAAGATGACCGCCATCTAAAAATAGCACAATTATTTTAAAGCACATGAACTCAATGTCACATTCTCCTCTGGTGTTCATGGAGTCAGGTGAGCGAATTAGGGCCATCATGGCCCTCTTGTTTATAAATACTTCCAGGTGCTGTTTTTTGGTCACTCACAAGCTTCATACCCTGTACGTTTCAGACCAATACAATTAATCGCCAAGTTGTTGTTATTTAATAATAATTCCCCGCGCTTTTTTTTATTTATTTTTCGTACCCTGGAAGTTTCGGACCAATTCATGTAATCAAGTAGTACAAACAATATGGCAATAATTGTAATGGTTTTCTATCACAAATAATTGGGTAGCAAGTTTGACAATATATAGAGGATACTGTTCAAAATGCGATATGAGGAAACAAGAATTTTCGGTGGTATTTAACCCTACTGTCAGTTTGAGAACATCTTCTCAATGTCAACACCTAATCAGAATATGACTCAATTATCGCTAAGGTTCTCACTAAGAAAACAAATCTGACTACTTCACACGAGATATGGCTTGTGCCGAAAATTTAGTAATTAACGTTTAACACGACTGAGATTAAAGATGGCAATTAGGCAGTTCTCAGTTCCTCACCTTTCAAAATAACTGGCAAACACAGCAAATTACACATCGTCAACACATGGGAAACCCTTCTTAACTCGGAAATTCAGTCAATTTCGTGTTCCCGATACAGGGCCGTAACGAATATGGGGCGAACTGGTTAGGGTACGAACATGCCATTTTAAAAATAGGCTAAATCAGCAAATTTGGTATGCTGGATCTGATCTTGCCTTCGGTATAGAAAATGTGTATCGAATGTGACACAGGGCCGGAACGAGTAAGGCGCGAGTAAGGCGCGAACTGTTTTGAATACGAATCCATTTTTCCAATACCTGATGTTACCCAAAAGATTAACAACAACAAATATTTGAACGCATTTTATTTTTTTGATTTTTGGTTGTTTATGTCAGTATTTCGGGGTGGAAAAAATTCTCATGTATCTAAATGTATTTATAAGACGCAGGGGCTTTCTGGGATACAAATCTGAGTTAAAAAAAGGTGACTTATACTCGGCAGAATACGGTATATAGCCAGCCCATGTGGTCCACATGCCCAAGGTCAAATGACTTTGAAATGACTTTTATACCTTATATCTCCACAACACTTAACTCCGATTTACTTAAAACTTCAAATAATTCGTTATTATCATCCATATTTTATTCTATAGCCCACCCATGTGACCCACATGCCCAATATCAAGTTCAAATGACTTTAAAAAATTTGCATTAAAGCTTTTTCATACCTTATATCTCCACAACCCTTAATTCAAACTTCAAACAAATACACTCTGAGACCATCAAATGCCTCGGCGGGCTCGACATGCGGGCCGCAGCCATCTAGTTTTTGTCGAGCCCGCTTGTGGAAAGCGTGACATAGTGATCACAATGACGTCCGGGTGTCCGGGTGTCCGTCCGTCCATCCGTCCGTCCGAAATCTGCGTTAAAGGTTTTAAATACCTTATATCTCTGCAGTACTAAGTCACATTGACTTGAAACGTCATATGCTTATTAGTCATCATCGATATATTCATGGTGTGTCCCACTCATGCGGCACCTGTGCACAAGGTCACGGTAAAATGACTTAGAAGTTTGCATTAAAGTTTCTGTCAACATTTGCGTTAAAGTTTTCAAATACCTATTATCTCTGTAATTGTACGTCAGATTTGCTTGAAACTTTGTATGCTTATTGGGCATCATCCATATATTTATTCTGTGTCCCACTCATGGGCCCCTGTGCCCCAAGGTCAAGGGCAATGCTAAATGACTTTAGAAGTTTGCGTTATTATAAAATCTGCGTTAAAGTTTTTACATACCTTATATCTCCACAATCGTTACTCCAATTTACTTCCAACTTCCAATACTTCCTTTTCATCATCCATATTTTCATTCCATGGCCTGCCCATGTGGTCCATAGGCCCAAGGTCAGGGTCAAATGACTTTGAAATTTCTGTTAATGTTTTTACATACCTTATATCTCCACAACACTTACTCTGATTTATTTCCAACATCCAGTACTTCTTATTCATTATCCATATTTTCATTCTATAGCCTACCCATGTGGTCCACATGCCCAAGGTCAAGGTCAAATGACTTTGAAATTTGTGTTAAAGTTTTTACATACTTTATATCTCCACAACACTTACTCCGATTTACTTCAAACTTCAAATAATTATTTATTTTCATCCACCCATGTGACCCACATGCCCAAGATCAAGGTCAAATGACTAAAGTTTGCGTTAGGCTTTTATATACCTTATATTTCCACAGCCCTTAATTCAAACTTCAAATAAATACACTCTGAGACCATCAAACGCCTCGGATGGCTCGACATGCAGGCCTCAGCCATCTGGTTTATTATTATTATCAAGGCTCGAGAGGAATAGCTTCGTTTAATGTTCTTGTTTGTCAATGTATCTGTTGCTACATTATATATACCCTGAGATCACCAGATCATCATGCCTCGTCGGGCATGCAGGCGGCGGGGTATATGTGAGCCCTTGCTCACTTTCTCTTGTTCATGGTGTATTACTGTTTGCATGCATTTATCAGGTGACTCGCTATGCATTGCCCGCATACGCGCTGACTGATGATAACATATTGTAAGCACCTGTATTGACTAGCATCTCCCTCCCCCCATCCACCCATCCATACAGGGGAAATACGCGATTCAATCCCAGAGCTCCAGATAAGGTGTGTGTTGCCATATTTTATGCACTTATTTTAGTAGAATGCGCATTGATTATCAAAAGTGGGAATAGAAAATACTTACAGCAATGTGAAAATACGCATTGATTTTCAAATCGAGTAGTGAAAATACTGTAATAAAGTTGAAATTTACTTAGTTGAGCTGCAAAAAGCAAACAGTGTTTGCTGTTTGCAGCTGAAATAAGTGAATTTTTAATAATATTTTTTGTTATCATTTGTTCCATATTTAATAAGGAAGAAAATCTATAATACATTTGTGAAAATGAAATACACATTGCATTTGAAATCTGGGGGTATGCTACTCTTTAGACACAAAACTTATCTGGAGCTCTGCAACCACGTTATTCTCGGCCCAAATTTACCCATTAAATAAATAAATTATCTGACGTTCCATATGTCGAACTGCTTAACATGACATTTCTGACGTGTAATGACACAGCATAAACAAGTCTGCATTATTTTCAATGAAAACCATATCATATTTACCCATATTTACCCATTGTCAAGTATAAAACATTACCTGATAAATAGAATACCACACTAGTATCACTAGTGTCTTTATTCCACAACCACTCCCACACCCACTCTCTCCCAAACAAAACCAAGTTGTTGCGGACTGGGTATACTGGAGTCAGATTGTACACGTGTAAATTTCTGGGTTTCTTGATATTGCATACATGTATTCCTCCGATGGTCCTCTATCATGCGGGATGGGTTGTGGCCTAGGGGTTAGAACACCTGACTTCCAATCTGGAGGTTGTGGGTTCAAACCTCGCCTAGAGCATCAAAAAATACTTTCATAGGACAATGTATTTCCATTCCACTGGTCTGTCGGATGAGACTTTAAACTGTGGGTCCGTCTATATGACCTTGGCTGTTGCTGGGACATTAAACCCTTTCACTCACTCCGCTATCATACTGTGATATATCCATGTGGATTGTACCTCAGCTACTGAAGTTGTTTACATTTTGTCTGATCGTTTGCTGATACAGTTTCCTGAACTCCGTTTGTAAAGTGCATGCTTACTGTATATTTTTGTCGCGCTCGCTTGCGGACAGCAGAAAGCACGATATAGTTGGCACTTTGACGTCCGTACGTACGTCCGTGCGTCCACATTTGCGTTAAAGTTTTTACATATGTTATATCTCCTCAACCGCTTCACTCATTGACTTGAAACTTCATATTCATGTTTACCATCCTCCAAATATTCATTGTGCACAATACCCATGTACAGAGTACAACTCCTCTGAAACATGTTCAGTCAATCGATCTGAAACTATTTATTTTTAACAAAAATATCACCTTTTTAACTTTAAAAGCCATTTTTTCTACAATTTTCTATACAATTCTATATAGGGTACAGAGTTTGTGTACACAACTCCTCTGAAACCGTTCAGTCAATCGATCTGAAACTATACACACGTCTTCTTCACATATTGAAGATGTGCACCTTGGTGTTTTTATGCCGAAAAAATATTTTTTAACAAAAATATCACCTTTTTAACTTAGCCATATTGTCTACATTTTTCTATGCAATTCTATATAGGGTACAGAGTTTGTGAACACATCTCCTCTGAAACCGTTCAGACAATCGATCTGAAACTATACACACGTCTTCTACACTTATTGAAGATGTGCACCTTGGTGTTTTTATGCCGAAAAAAATAATTTTTTAACAAAAATATCACATGTTTAACTTGGCCATTTTTTCTACATTTGTGTATACAATTCTATATAGGGTACATATATTTCGTACACAACTCCTCGGAAACCGTTCCGTCATTCGATCTGAAACTATACACACGTCTTCTACACATATTGAAGATGTGCACCTTGGTGTTTTTATGCTGAATTTTTTTTTTTTTTAACAAACGTATCACCTGTTTAGCTTAGCCATTTTTTCTACATTTTTGTATACAATTCTAGGGTACATAGATTTTGTACACAACTCCTCTGAAACCGTTCCGTCAATCGATCTGAAACTATACACACGTCTTCTACACATATTGAAGATGTGCACCTTTTTTTTTTTTAAATATCACCTTTTAAACTTGGCCATTTTTTTCCACAGTTTTGTATTCAATTCTATATAATTTCTACTTGACACATCTCTACCTAAATTAATATACCTGTTTAACACGACGAGAGGAGGAAATAATGCTATAGAGTTTCAAATTCTCATTAATGTTTCTTGCCTTGGTGACAGCTTCACATTTCTGCATCTTCGCTGTCTGGCCCATCTTCGACGGCCGTATTTTGTGACTTACGGCACTCTTGTTATGTATGTTATGTATGTCTCTGCAACCGCTTCACCGATAGACTTGAAACTTCATATGCATGTTTACCATCCTCCAACTATTCATTGTGCGCAATACCCATGCTGCCCACATGCCCAAGGTCAAATGTCTTTTGTTTGCGTTAAATTTGTTGATGTATGTTATCTCCTCAACCGCTTCACTCATTGACTTGAAACTTCATATGCATGTTTACCATCCTCCAACTATTCATTGTGCACAATACCCATGCTGCCCACATGCCCAAGGTCAAATGTCTTAGAATTTGTGTTAAAGTTTTTGTAAACTTTGCGTTAAAGTTTTTATGTATGTCTCTGCAACCGCTCACCGATTGACTTGAAACTTCATATGCATGTTTACCATCCTCCAACTATTCATTGTGCGCAATATCCATGCTGCCCACATGCCCAAGGTCAAGGTCATATGTCTTTTGTTTGCGTTAAATTTGTTGATGTATGTTGTATCTCCTCAACCGCTTCACTCATTGACTTTAAACTTCATATGTACCAGTATCCCCTGCTCTTCATAGGAGCTGAGTAAAAGTTGATGAGGCCAAAAGATTTTGCTGTGGTAAGATAACCTGGCAACAAATCAGGATATTGTAAATTCAACTGCGGAATTTGGGCATTCTCCCCAGGTGTATTCTTGGCTCTAAATGTTTTAATTTACAAGTCACTGAGCCATAAAACACCATAACATCATGCATATATTATCCATTCTATTCCTCGGCGGGCGCAACATGCTGGCCGCGGCCATTCTAGTTAGTAACAACATTGACCTTGATACACATTTAACATGCAATAAAGTTTAATATGCGGTTAATCAGGCTGGCTGCATAAATGATTAGAATTCCTGCTCAAGCATCTGAATTCCTAAGCGATTCCTAGCCTTGCCTGATAATTTGATATCAATATATACTAGCCTGGTATTCTCTATGATCATTCTGTGTCCCGTGCAGAGAAGAAGCGCGCAAGTCATGTGTTGTTGGCAGCGGAGGCTGTAGACGGGGACCAGCCGCGGGAACCCGCCGTCGTCAATGAGGTTGCCAAGCAACAGGTGCTCGTTCAGTATCTCAAGGTAAGCATGCATGGTGGACAGTGTGCACCATGTACACCTGCCATTGAGGCGGGATGTCCATCGAATTCTCTCTCGTGTCCCGCTAATGACTCCATGTACACCTGCCATCGGTGTGTCACACTGCTTCCTTGTCAATTCGCTCTCGTGTCTCGCTAATGACTCCATATACACCTGCCATCGATGTGTCACACTGCTTCCTTGTCAATTCCCTCTCGTGTCTCGCTAATGACTCCATATACACCTGCCATCGATGTGTCCCACTGCTTCCTTGTCAATTCCCTCTCGTGTCTCGCTAATGACTCCATATACACCTGCCATCGATGTGTCACACTGCTTCCTTGTCAATTTCCTCTCGTGTCTCGCTAATGACTCCATATACACCTGCCATCGATGTGTCCCACTGCTTCCTGGTCAATTCCCTCTCGTGTCTCGCTAATGACTCCATATACACCTGCCATCGATGTGTCCCACTGCTTCCTGGTCAATTCCCTCTCGTGTCTCGCTAATGACTCCATGTACACCTGCCATCGATGTGTCCCACTGCTTCCTGGTCAATTCCCTCTCGTGTCTCGCTAATGACTCCATGTACACCTGCCATCGATGTGTCCCACTGCTTCCTGGTCAATTCCCTCTCGTGTCTCGCTAATGACTCCATGTACACCTGCCATCGATGTGTCACACTGCTTCCTGGTCAATTCCCTCTCGTGTCTCGCTAATGACTCCATATACACCTGCCATCGATGTGTCACACTGCTTCATATATACACCAAGGCCATGGTCAAATGACTTTAAACTTTTTGTTAAAGTTTTACGTTAACTAATAAACAATACATTGCGTTAAACCTTTCTAGAATTTATCTCTGTAACCAACTGAGATTATGATGTGAAACTTCATATACACTAGTGGTGGACCGATAGTATCGATGCATCGATAGATCAAGGTACATATCTTCACGATACATGTATCGCGATACACTGCCAACTATCGATAGTTAACGATAGCTACATTGTAATTATTAACACATTTTCAATGATCGTGTTTTTGGTGCTAGAAAGAGGTAAATATTTGAAGTGATTTTTATCCCTGAATTTGACATCCTAGGACATCGACAGTTTCTTTAACAATCATTAATGTGCACAAAAAACACTTTATTGAACCGTTTGGCTTGTGCACAGTTGATGGCATTTTTTTTTAGTAACCTCATATCAAACCGGAAGTTCGGAACACGAGCCGTGTCATGGGTTTTCGCGACCATTTTTTTCACTTCCACATCGAAAAAGGCAGCGTTACAGTAGAACTGGCCGTTTTTGGTGTAAAATTAAAGTGCAAAATTGTTGTTTAATGATGCCTCTGTGTGTTTGTGGGTCCTTGTAGATTCATTTTGAATATATGTTTAACAATTCAATAAAAATAATAATAATAAAAAAGATTCAACTCCAAATCACAATGTTATTATCAATCAAATTGAGCTGCATCATTATTATTGAGTATTGTGTATTTAGCGATCTTTTTTTGAGACACTAGACTTTCAGTCCTCCCTACCCAAGCGCCCTCCACCCCCTCACCACAGCCCCACCTCTTTCTGTCCACAGGCATTTTTTTTATTATTTGAAAACCATCTGGAGGCCAATTAATTATGCAATATAACTAATTGATCTATTTTGTATTAAAGAAAAACGAGTAGAACAAGCATACAACTAATTATAAACAGTGTTAAACACCACACAACAACTATGTATGGTACACAACTTTGGCTGCACAGTACAAAAGCAGTGTAACTGGTTATCAGAGTAATCCGCGATACTATCGTGATACATATCGTGATACGTCCCGACTATCATGATACGTATCGTTAATTTTCGGCGATACCCAACTCTAATATACACATTTATCACCATTTATTGTGATTAATAAGCATACTACACCAATACCCAGGGTCAAGGACTTGGAATTTCAATCCAGCCTTCATTGGGGAGCATTTGTCAGATTTAGTTTGTTTATTCAATAACTTTAGAACTGCTTCACGATTTTGATAATATTTGGCCACGATGTGTGTCTAGGGATGTTATTTTGTTTTGCACTCGTCCAGCCACCCAAGGTCAAGTTCAATGAGGACTTATATTCACCGTGTTTGTATGGCAAATGTGTTAAAGCTTTTTTAGCTCACCTGAGCAATGCTCTTTCAAAGTTGTTAAAATGGTGACCCCGGGGTCAAAAATGGGTGTGGCCCGTGGGGTCAAATTGGGGTCAAATTTTATTTTTGACCGAATATGGTCATGTCTATATCAAATTGAAGGTATGAAAGATCTCCATTATAACGCGGGTCTCTCGTGGATCCCAAACAAATATTAAAAAAATAGAGAAGAAAAAGGAAAACAAAGAAAAAAAATCAAAAAAAAATCGTCGGACGTCGTAGTCATCGTATAATTAGTTGATTCGTGATTTCTGTAAGTTTATTCAAACAACGACATCAAAGTACATGAAATAATTATTATTAGTATGTTAGCAAATGTAATACCTTTAATCAGGTAATCATGTTAATATGCATACAGTGCAGTATCGGTGCCAGGGGATATATGAATTCCAAATCCAGATGCGATTACACCCGACACATATTACACAGACGAGATTTGTGTGATGCTTTGTGCAAAACAATCGATACACCCAGCTGTGTGTACAGGTGTTTATTGTATGACCTCATTCAGCACAAGGCTGTAAACTGTGTGACCTTTAGGCTATGTTTTGAAATGTTACTGATTGGTCAACACGCCTTTTGATGTGCCACAGACGTCGCGAACGTGCGACTTTCATCATCACATCACGGGGCAATCATGCAGTAACCCATTTCATGCTGAGGATACGCTTATGTTTGCGGACAAATATTTTCCTTCTATGCACTCAGAAGTATATGCCGCGACCACCATTTAATCCATAAAAACTCTGGATTATACGCAGATCTGTCGCCATATTTCGCCGATATTGATTTCGAAAATATTTTCTGTAAATGGTGTTGAAAAGTTGACACAAAATTCAGAGTTCATGCGGAATTGTCGGTGGGATTATGCTTTCAAATTCGAATAAATTAATCTAATCAGGGTCACAGCTAGTATATCACTTTTCTTGCTATATACACAGTATAGCAGCTTCTGTGTAAGTGTGTATCGCCACAGGGAAGCCGACACACGCCCTAGGCATTATCGTTCGATGAAATGTTACAATTTAGGATTAGTCTAGTGAAGAAAACAGGCTTGTGGCGGGACGTTTCAACGGAAAATAGTGACTTGCCCGGGACTAACTTTCAGCATAGAGCCACTTGCCCGAGACCAGAAACGACTTGTCCCGGGCGTCGGGCGTGCCGATTTGTACAGCCCTGGTCGAAATTGGATGGTCATGTCATCGAAGATGGCCGCCGAAAGGTCAAAAGGTCGTTCTTTTATTAGAGATTTCAAAATTCTTTTTCACACGAACCGCTTGGCCCATGGTGGCCAAACTTCACAGTTATTGTCCATGGGTGAAGTCTTTTCAGATTTGTTAAAACGGAGGTCGTCGCTAATCCAAGATGGCCGCCGTCTAAAAATAGCACAAATTCTTAAAAATAAAAATTCTCCTGAACCGCCAGCCGGATTTCGACGAAACTTGGTAGGAATGATCGATGTACAATGCTCTTTCATATTTGTTAGAATGGTGACCCCAGGGTCAAAAATGGGCATGGCCCATGGGGTCAAATTTTATTTTTGACTGAATATGCTCATGTCATATATCAAATTGAAGGTATCGATGAGGCGATTGCTCTGGTGCAATATTTGTCGGAATCGGATGATTATGTCATCCATGATGGCTGCCAAAAGGTCCATTTATTCGAGATTTTGAACGTCTTTTTCTCAGGAACCACGTGGCCGATGCTGGCCAAACTTCATACTAAGTTATGATCCTTGGGTGAAGCATTTTCAGATTTGGTAAAATGAGTCATCGCTTAATCCAAGATGACCGCCATCTAAAAATAGCACAATTTTTTTAAAACACATGAACTCAATGTCACATTCTCCTCTGGTGTTCATGGAGTCAGGTGAGCGAATTAGGGCCATCATGGCCCTCTTATTTGTTTATTCAAGCGCTTCACCAATTTTGATAATATGTAGCAACAATGTTTCTAGGGATGGTGCTTTGTTTTGCATACGACCCACATCCGACCGCCCAAGGGTCACGGTCACTGAGGACTTATGTTGTTTTTTGTTTTTTTAATATTATCAAGGCTGCCAGCAAGGGGATTAGCTTCGTTTAACGATGCCAATTCTTGTTTTTTAAGTGTGGGCCTGTAGGCGGGGAGAGGGATACACATGTGCTTGTGGACAAAAGTCAATTTCTACTTCACTCCAAATCACCTGTGTTGGTGGAACGTAAAGCAATATTTCATTCAGCGTTTTGTGAGTAATGGAATCAGAACAGATGTAATAGAACAGTCACTTGTAGATATTAATGGAAAAGTCCAAATGTTGACAAACTATGTTTGTATTCAGGAATCCCTGGCATTTGCAACACAACTACAGAAAGCTGTACCCGTTATCTCCATTCTTCTCGGCTCGAAAAATCTCACAGACGTCATGGAGGCGATCGAATTCTTCGTCACAGGTTTTGAGTTCGGACTTGCGAGTACCATGATCGGTATTCGCCGAATGTTGCCGCTGATTTGGTCGAAGGAGAACGGGGTCAAAGAAGCAGTAGTGAACGCCTACAAACGGCTGTATCTCGACCCTCAAACCGGCAATGCCAGGTACCTGTACTGTGGTTGTAGTGTCGGGTTAAGTCATGTGATTTTGTACCTTCAGACATCTGCGTAATTTCATTAAATATGTTTACAAAATTTACAATATTTTTTTCATAAATCAAGTCAAAAGTTGACAAAACTTTCAGAGTACATGCGGAATGTAATGTAATTCCGCATGTACTCTGAACATTGCGTCTACTTTTGACGCCATTTGCTGAAAATATTGTAAATTTTGTAAACATATTTCATGAAATTACGCAGATGTCCGAAGGCACAAAATCACATGGGGTGTCTCATGTGGCTGTCACTGGAGAATTGGGAGAATTGGGAGTTTGCTGACCAATCTAGACCTTAATCCGCTAGCAAACTCCTGTAGCTTGGTAATCGTATATACTGTCTGCTGGAGGCATGATGGATGTTTCATTGAGTGTCTGATGAACAGTGTAGACCCTGATCAGACTGCGTAGATGTGCAGGCTGATCTGGGGCTACACTGAGCGCATAGCCTATAAGCCCCATTTCTCCATCACAGCCACTTATGTTATACAGAGACAGTTATTTTATTCAGTCCTACAGTGATCATTGCAGAACTTTTCAAATAAATAGACAGCCATTCAAGCTGCCAAATTCAAAAGAATTTGGTTTATATAGAACATGAGTAAGGCCAAAATAAACAGAATGTTTGTTGCCCATCACCGCCCCTGCATTTTCAAGTTGGGAAGGTAGGAAAATTCTTATTTGTAACTCCGATTGCGTTAGTCATAGACTAAAACGCCGACTGTGGGTTAAACTGTCCAAAAAAATTGGCAATATAATCAATTGAGTCCGGCCGATTTTAGCAGGTTGGTCGGGTGATGGGAAACCGACACCTATTTTTGTCGCGCCTGCTTTAGCAGAGGCACGACTATAATCGGCGCTTTTTCCGTCGTCCGCGTTGCGCGTCGTCCAGTTTTTGGTAAGGCAAATGCGTTTAAAGTTATTGTTTTTTCACAATATCTCTAACCCCTTGCCAGACTTTGATAATATTTCACATCAATGTTTGTCTAGGGATGATGCTTCATTACGCACACCCCCACATCCAAATTCTCAAGGTCAAGGTAATTTATTTACTTTCAATGTTCACCGGTTTTGTAACAGAAATGCGTTAAAGTTATTGTTTTTTCACAATAGCTCTTTAACCCCTTGCCAGACTTTGATAATATTTCACGTCAATGTTTGTCTAGGGATGATGCTTCATTACGCACACCCCCACCTCCAAATTCTCAAGGTCAAGGTCATTTATTTACTTGTAATGTTCACGGTCAAATGCCTCGGCAGGCGCTATACGCTTCCGTGGCGGAATTATTGTATTATGGCCTAGTCAACAAATATTAGTGACCAATAAAGTAGTGTAGAAGTTATATTGTTGTATTTGAAGGACAAAGGCAATGGCGGTAGTGAAGAACCTGTCTGCTTTGACCATGGGTGCCACGCTGTGTGACATGACCTCACTCGAAGGACTCGTATGTATTCTCAGCTCCAACACAGCTCTGCCATCCCGGCTCTAATGACCGACGTGCAGCAGTAGTAATATGTTGCCGGGACTGGAGAAATTGGGATTAAGGGATTTGTGACCAGTGTAGCCTAATAACTTGGATTTGTGACCGGTGTAGCCTGACAACTGGGATTTGTGACCAGTGTAACCTGGTAACTGGGATTTGTGACCAGTGTAGCCTGATAACTGGGATTTGTGACCAGTGTAGCCTGATAACTGGGATTTGTGACAAATGTAGCCTGATAACTGGGATTTGTGACAAATGTAGCCTGATAACTGGGATTTGTGACCAGTGTAACCTGGTAACTGGGATTTGTGACAAATGTAGCCTGATAACTGGGATTTGTGACCAATGTAGCCTGATAACTGGGATTTGTGACCAGTGTAGCCTGGTAACTGGGATTTGTGACCAGTGTAGCCTGATAACTGGGATTTGTGACAAATGTAGCCTGGTAACTGGGATTTGTGACCAGTGTAGCCTGGTAACTGGGATTTGTGACCAAATGTAGCCGATAACTGGGATATGTGACATAGTAGCCTGATAACTGGATTAGTGACCAGTGTAGCCTGATACTTGGATTTTGTACCATGGTAGCCTGATAACTGGGATTTGTGACCAGTGTAGCCTGGTAACTGGGATTTGTGACCAGTGTAGCCTGGTAACTGGGATTTGTGACAAATGTAGCCTGATAACTGGGATTTGTGACCAGTGTAGCCTGATAACTGGGATTTGTGACCAGTGTAGCCTGATAACTGGGATTTGTGACCAGTGTAGCCTGGTAACTGGGAGATGTGACCCAGTGTAGCCTGGTAACTGTGGGATTTGTGACCAGTGTAGCCTGATAACTGGGATTTTGTGACCATGTAGCCTGATAACTGGCCATTAGTGACAGATGTAAGCCTAACTGGATTATTTGTGACCAGTGTAGCCTGATAACTGGATGTGACCAGTGTAGCCTTGACACTGTGGGATTTGTGACCATGTAGCCTGAAATAACTGGGATTTACGTGTACCATGTACCTGAACTGGATTTGTGACCAATGTAGCCTGATAACTCCCGATGACCAGTGTAGCCAAAACCTGATAACTCTGAAAATATTTGTGACCAGTGTAGCCTGTACCAGATGATGTGACCAGAGTAGCCTGATAACTGGGATTTGTGACCATGTAGCCTGATAACTGGGATTTGTGACCATAGTAGCCTGGTAACTGGGATTTGTGACAAAAGTGTAGCCTGTTAACTGGGATTTGTGACATGTAAGCTGATAACTGGGAATTTGGTGACAAATGTATCCTGATAACCTGGATTTGTGACCCGAGTACCTGATAACAGGGATTTGTGACCAGTGTAGCCTGGTAACTGGTATGTGACAAATTGTAGCCTGATTAACTGGGATTTGTGACCAATTGTAGCCTGAATTAACTGGGATTTGTGACCAGTGTACCTGGAAACTGGGTAATTTGAAAGACCAATGTAGCCTGATACCTGTGATATTGCCTGACAAGTGAAGCCTGGTAACTGGGATTTGTTACCAGTGTAGCCTGTAACCTGGATTTGTGACAAAATGTATCCTGATAACAGGGTAATATTTGTGACAAATGTATCCTGATAAACCTGGGATTTGTGACATAGTAGCCTGATAAACTTGGGAATTTGTGACCAGTGTAGCCTGATAACTGGGTATTTGTGACCAGTGTAGCCTGTAACTAGGGATTTGTGACCAAGAGCCTGGAAATGGGATTTGTGACAAATTTAGCCTGTAACTGGGATTTGTGGACATTAGTAGCCTGATAACATGGGATTTGTGAACCAGTGTAGCCTGATAAACTGGGATTTGTGATCCATGTAGCCTGTAACGGGTGGGATTTGTTTGGGACCATGTGTAGCCTGTAACTGGGATTTGAGACAATGTTGCCTAATAACCTGGGATTTGTGACAAATAAAGTAGCCAGTAAACAGGCATTTGTGACAAATTTAGTGATAACTGGCATTTATTTGTGACAAATGTAGCCTGATAACTGGGATTGTGACCAGTGTAGCCTGACAACCTGGGATTTGTGACCAGTGAGCCATTAAACCTGGGATGTAAGAACCATGTAAACCAGGTAAACGGGATTTGTGACCAGTGTAGCCTGATAACTGGGATTTGTGACCAGTGTAGCCTGATAACTGGGATTTGTGACCAGTGTAGCCTGGTAACTGGGATTTGTGACCAGTGTAGCCTGATAACTGGGATTTGTGACCAGTGTAGCCTGATAACTGGGATTTGTGACAAATGTAGCCTGGTAACTGGGATTTGTGACCAGTGTAGCCTGGTAACTGGGATTTGTGACAAATGTAGCCTGATAACTGGGATTTGTGACAAATGTAGCCTGATAACTGGGATTTGTGACCGGTGTAGCCTGATAACTGGGAGTGGGACCAGTGGGTACCCTGGGTAACTGGGGATTTGACCAGTGTAGCCTGATAACTGGGATTTGTGACAAATGTAGCCTGGTAACTGGGATTTGTGACCAGTGTAGCCTGGTAACTGGGATTTGTGACAAATGTAGCCTGATAACTGGGATTTGTGACAAATGTAGCCTGATAACTGGGATTTGTGACCAGTGTAGCCTGATAACTTGGATTTGTGACCAGTGTAGCCTGGTAACTGGGATTTGTGACCAGTGTAGCCTGATAACTGGGATTTGTGACAAATGTAGCCTGGTAACTGGGATTTGTGACCAGTGTAGCCTGGTAACTGGGATTTGTGACAAATGTAGCCTGATAACTGGGATTTGTGACAAATGTAGCCTGATAACTGGGATTTGTGACAAATGAAGCCTGACACTGGGATGAGACCAGTGTAGCCTGGTAACTGGGATTTGTGACCAGTGTAGCCTGGTAACTGGGATTTGTGACAAATGTAGCCTGATAACTGGGATTTGTGACAAATGTAGCCTGTAACCTGGGATGGACCGGTGTTAGCCTGAAACTGGGATTTGTGACCATGGAAACCTGGTAACTGGGATTTGTGACCAGTGTAGCCTGATAACTGGGATTTGTGACCAGTGTAGCCTGATAACTGGGATTTGTGACCAGTGTAACCTGGTAACTGGGATTTGTGACCAGTGTAACCTGGTAACTGGGATTTGTGACCAGTGTAGCCTGAAAACTGGGATTTGTGACCAGTGTAGCCTGATGACTGGGATTTGTGACCAGTGTAGCCTGGTAACTGGGATTTGTGACCAGTGTAGCCTGACAACTGGGATTTGTGACCAGTGTAGCCTGATAACTGGGATTTGTGACAAATGGACTGATAACCTGGGATTTGTGAACATGTAAGGCCTGAGATTGGTGACCAGTGTAGCCTGATAACTGGGATTTGTGACCAGTGTAGCCTGATAACTGGGATTTGTGACCAGTGTAACCTGATAACTGGGATTTGTGACCAGTGTAACCTGGTAACTGGGATTTGTGACCAGTGTAGCCTGATAACTGGGATTTGTGACCATTGAGCCTTGATAACTGGGATTTGTGACCAGTGTAACCTGGTAACTGGGATTTGTGACAAATGTAGCCTGATAACTGGGATTTGTGACCAGTGTAGCCTGATAACTGGGATTTGTGACCAGTGTAGCCTGATAACTGGGATTTGTGACCAGTGTAACCTGATAACTGGGATTTGTGACCAGTGTAACCTGGTAACTGGGATTTGTGACCAGTGTAGCCTGACAGATTTGTGACCAGTGTAGCCTGACAACTGGGATTTGTGACCAGTGTAGCCTGATAACTGGGATTTGTGACCAGTGTAGCCTGACAACTGGGATTTGTGACCAGTATAGCCTGATAACTGGGATTTGTGACCAGTGTAGCCTGGTAACTGGGATTTGTGATCAGTGTAGCCTGGTAACTGGGATTTGTGACCAGTGTAGCCTGTAACCTGGGGATTTGTGACCAGTGTAGCCTGATAACTGGATTTGTGACAAATGTAGCCTGATAACTGGGAAATTTTGTGTGACCAGTGTAGCCTGATAACTGGATTGTGACCAGTGTAAGCCTGATAACTGGGAATTTGTGACCAGTGTATCCTGATAACTGGGTATTTGTGAAACGTTGTAACCCTGATAAAACTGGGATTTGTGACCAGTGGTAACCTTGGTAAAACTGGATTTTGTGACCAGTGTAACCTGGTAACTGGGATTTGTGACCAGTGTAGCCTGACAGATTTGTGACCAGTGTAGCCTGACAACTGGGATTTGTGACCAGTGTAGCCTGATAACTGGGAATTTGTGCCAGTGTAGCCGATGATAACTGGGGATTTGTGACCAGTGTAACCTGGTAAACTGGGGATTTGTGTGAACAAATGTAGCCTGATAACTGGGATTTGTGACAAATGTAGCCTGATAACTGGGATTTGTGACCGGTGTAGCCTGATAACTGGGATTTGTGACAAATGTAGCCTGGTAACTGGGATTTGTGACCAGTGTAGCCTGGTAACTGGGATTTGTGACCAGTGTAGCCTGGTAACTGGGATTTGTGACAAAGTATGTAAGCTGATAAACTGGGATTTGTGACAAATGTAGCCTGATAACTGGGATTTGTGACCAGTGTAGCCTGGTGACTGGGATTTGTGACCAGTGTAGCCTAGTAACTGGGATTTGTGACCAGCGTAACCTGGTAACTGGGATTTGTGACCGGTGTAGCCTGATAACTGGGATTTGTGACCAGTGTAGCCTGGTAACTGGGATTTGTGACCAGTGTAGCCTGGTAACTGGGATTTGTGACCAGTGTAGCTCCTGGTAACTGGGAATAGTGGACCAGTGAGCGTGGTAACTGGGATTTGTGACCAATGTAGCCTGATAAATGGGATTTGTGACCAGTGTAGCTCCTGATAACTGGGATTTGTGACCTGTGTAGCTCCTGATAACTGGGATTTGTGACCAGTATAGCCTGGTAACTGGGATTTGTGACCAGTGTAGCCTGGTAACTGGGATTTGTGACCAGTGTAGCTCCTGGTAATATGGATTTGTGACCAGTGTAGCCTGGTAACTGGGACTTGTGACCAGTGTAACTCCTGATAACGATCTATATTACTTGTTGCTAGTATGACATGGATTTTATTGATGGAATGGCGAACAGTGCAGATCCTGATCAGACTGGATGCACAGGCTGATCTGGATCTACACTGCTCGCAAAATCCATTAGACCCATTTCTCCAGTCACAGCCACATAGAACTGGGGCCTATCTAACGCATGGTCTACTAGCACGCTCCTGTAGGCTGATACGGATTTCTCCTGTTTGTTAGAAGCATAACGTGGAATTCATGGAATGAATGGCCAATATTACAGTTCCTGGTCAAGATGATTACTACTGTACTACACTATAGGATATGCAGGCTGATCTGGGATTACATTGGTCATAGGGGCCAGAAGCCACGTTTCTCCAGTGACAGCCACATATCAAATGGGTTTTATTCACATTTCATCCCCTAAGTAACTGGAATATATTCCATGTTAATTTTCAGAAATTGGGTAATTGTGTAAAATGTGCAAACTGTAGATTCTGATGAAATTGCTCAATAAAAGCCATCTCATTGGATATACAATGTTTGCAAACAAAGATTTATGGTGCGTTGCATTGAACTTGATTGTATTGCAGACATTGTGACATGGACACAACAATTATTTAAGACGTCCATTGAATGAAAAACCATTGGAGTAAAATTCAAACATGTTTTCCCAGTTGTAAAACATATTTTCATTCCATCGCCAATCCATGAATGGAGCGACATTGTTGCATGACCACCATTGTTGGACATCGCTCACAGCTGTGTTCAAACGTACATCGCATGCTTTTTTACCATGGCTTAGACAATACTCATTCCGGGGCCAGGCAAACACCTGTAAAATGCATGTGTCTCATGACGTTACTAGAACGTGCCATTACGTCACCAGACCAGGCCAGTTCACAACGGTCGCACTGTCTCACTCCATTTTATCCGTGTGCAACCACAAAAATCATTCACGCGGTCAAATATTTTTCATATTCATCACTTGCTACGCCAGGTAATCACACTAAACTACCATTGAAACAGTACATATTGCTGAAAATGTAATCAAAAGTTGTCTCCATTCGAGTTTGATGTGGAGGATGGGGCACCTGCGTGTTCTGTGGCCCCGGAATATGTATACCGTATTTTGCAGTGTATTGCGCGCACTTTTTCACCCGCATTTTTAATCCAGAAGTCGCCCTGCGTGTTATAGGTAGGTAGATAAATATCAAACATTTTTTCCAACTGATTTCTGTGCCAGTTTTACGCATTTTTTATCAAACAAAACAAGCCCGGAAACGGAAATATCGATTTTGACAGGTGTCTGCTATGACGTTGAAATACGCATAGTGTGAAACAAGAGAAAAAGTATCGATTGGTAAGAATGGGTACAAATACCATAAGCCCCATTTCTCCATCCAAAGCCACATTTATCCAGATTGGGCGTTAAACACCAATTCAATTCCATTAACATTGTTTGTTTCTGTCTTGAAGTTGATTTCTATTTTATGGGGGTGATTTAAAGGTACATGCCCACATGCCAGGTTATAATAAAGGGAGGCATATTTTTTCGTCCGTTCGTCAGATACATGTATGACATTGTTCGGGCCAAATAAAGTCATAACAATTTCCCGCCGATATAATTCACAGTATTATACTTCGTATTACAAACATGAATTTCCACACTGGTATTCACATACCAGTGTTTCCTTAAAACGTTAACGGACATTACTATTTATTATCTGTATTTATTTGTTCATGTGCAATGATGATGCTTTATTATAATCTGTCGAAAATATTATTTTTTCAGGTGACTCATTTAATTAGTATAAATAATTAAAAAATACCATGCCTCATTTGCATATGAAAATAGCCTGATATCAACGCGCGTCACAATCAGTAAAATACATATTACTAAATGATTATATCTGTATAGCGGGCACTCCTAATTTTTAGAACTGGTGGAATAGTGACACACTTATACACTTATTTAATTCATATAAAGAACAATTTGTGCCTACTGAGTGGGCATGTACCTTTAATATAGCCAGAATGAGGACCGATTATCTCAATCCCATAAGGGCTTGATGTAAGATTTTAGATTCTAAATCAAGCGTCGTGCACATTCAGATCACAGTCACTGGGTAACACTCGGTAATGGTCGTTGTTCTTCAGTTGCTAGGTTGCCGACTGGCTGTGTTATTATTTTTGTAAAGTATTGACAAGTATTCACGCATCAATACCTTATGACACGTGCGACCAGCATAGCCCCTGATTCGCCTGCACATACACTGATATGGGGCTATGCTGGAATGTCGTGTATTCAGGTACCGTACTGACCCTATGTCACCCTAAATATTCGGACACCCTTATTTTTCAAGAAAATAATTATTTTTTGTGTCTCTAAATATTCGGACAGGTGAAAAATGTGGACATTTTGTTAACCCTACGTTTTCGGACAGCAACAAAAATGTGTTGAATTTGCAATAATTAATATCCGTATATGTACTAGTATTACGGTAACACAACTGGCCCGAGTCCTTTCGGTGAAACACGTAAGAATCAGCAAATTAATCCATACCGGTGTTATTGTAAACACAAATGACACGCGTGCATTCATTCAAGTATTTTGTCCAATAATTTATGCAACCAATGAAAATGTATTTCCTTCCTACCACGAATCCACGATCACAACTCTTCCAAATGCTTTGAACTGTAACATCAAAGAATACTACAAGGTCCCGATTTTATTTTGAAGTCTGCACACATCATCAGACGATTACGCCGCGACCCAACATTCCTTTCATATCTAAAGTCACCGACAATTCCACTCTGAATTTTGTGTCAACTTTTCAACACCATTTACGGGAAATATTTTCGAAATCAATGTCGACGAATATGGCGACAGATCTGCGTATAATGGAGAGTGTATCTTTAACCCATTCCTTTCGGAAATTGACGTAATACACCTTTACGGGTATGAAATATATATTTTTTTTTTTTATTTCTCAATGAAAGTACATGTTGTGACCACTCATTTGAACCGTCTCGACTGGACAGTTCAAATGGTGGTCGCGACATATACTTTTGAGCGCATAGAAGGAAAATATTTAGGATTTTCCGCAAACATAATAGCGTCTCCTCAGCATGTAATTCCCCGACGTTTGCGGCACAGATCAAACAACCAATCAGATCAAACGACGTATTGACCAATCAGTTCAATTTCAAAACACAGTTTACAGCCTTGCGATGAATGATGTCATAAGATGAACACCTGGAATTTGACACGACAGCATTATCAATTTTTTTTTTACACAAAGCAACACACAAATTTCGTGTGTAATATGTGTGTGTCGGGTGTAATCGTCGGATTTGGAATTCGAATTCGTGGCAGATATTAAAATACAATCGACTTCTGCATTACGTTGAAAACCGACATAAATTTCGGAGCAGACATCATCGTATTTTGCTGATATTGATTTTCAAAATCTGTCCATCAGTATCTTCCGTAAATGACGTTGAAAGTTGACATACATTTCAGAGCAGATCTGGAATTGTCGGTTTAATATGTAAAATTATTATCAAAAAAAAAACCGATGCAATACGGGTGGTAATACTGGTAGAGGCAGACCCGCGTTTACGCGTATATAATAATGTAAATCGGTGAATGGAGTATTGGTTTGACAGTTTGATTCTTGCGTGTGGCAAAAAAAAGTGATCTTGTATAAGTTGTAAGCATTTATTTCAAACGTACGGATGGACTGGACAGTCAGTCGCTAGTCATCGTGATAACAATGACCCGCGTGCGTCTGTCTACCCGCTCGTCCGAAATCTGTGTCACAGTTAAAAAAAACATGACGTCTCACCAAGCGGACACGGCTACTGGCAATACAGTTTTAGCATGGAGTGATCGATTTTTCCGCACGCTACTTGGATTATCTGGTGAATTGGATTTAAGTATTGCAATTAATACAGGGATTATCTTTTCAATAATAAGGTAACATATTTGTATTATACTGATCATTTAATTGCCTCCGTTCACAGAAATCATCAGAGCATTTAATTGCCCCGTGGCGTTTACAGAAAGCATCGGAGAACATTGCATTCCGGTGGTTGGAGGTTGGCGACCCTATTCGGACAGTAAAAATAATAATTATTTTTACCCGTCCGAAAACATAGGGTTATTACGGTAGTACCGTAAAATATCAGCAACCGCTATGTCTATTTTTAAGCTTACACACTGTCTGTACCTACGTATATCCACGGTGTGTCCACAGTGTCAATATTTGGCTGGGGGGAATTGTTTATTTATGGCCCATTTCTCATGTGCAGGTCACTAGTAGTGTGGGGGGATACTATGGATTTGACACCATTTCGCGTCCGCCGCAGACATTTCTTGTCCGGAGCATAACTCGAATACCCTTTGGAATATTTTCATGAAACTTCACACATGCATAGACCACGACCCGAAGGTGTGTCGCGCACAAGAATGACAACTCTTGCATAGCTAATTTTTTAGCTCGACTATTCGAAGAATAATTAAAGCTTATGTTGTCACCCCGGCGTCGGCGTCTGCGTCACCGTCACGTCACGCCTTGGTTAAGGTTTTTAGTCAACCTTGTATATGGAATACTACTGGCCCTACACCCACCATACTTGGACAACTTCATCTCCTAGTGATGTACATCAATAACCCCTGATCTATATTTGACCTTGACCTACATTTCCTCTTGAATTACTTGGTTAATTCCCCTTGGTTAAGGTTTTTAGTCAAGCTTGTATATGCAATACTACTGGCCCTACACCCACCATACTTGGACAACTTCATCTCCTAGTGATGCACATCAATAACCCCTGATCCATATTTGACCTTGACCTACATTTCCTCTTGAATTACTTACTTAAATCTCCTTGGTTAAGGTTTTTAGTCAACCTTGGTTAAGGTTTTTTGTCAAGCTTGTACATTGAATACTATTGTGCATCCAGACACCATACTTCGACAACATTTTCTCATAGCTATGTACATCAATAACCCCTGATCTATATTTGACCTTGACCTACATTTCCTCTTGAATTACTTACTTAATTCCCCTTGGTTAAGGTTTTTAGTCAACCTTCTATATGGAATACTACTGGCCCTACACCCACCAAACTTGGACAACTTCATCTCCTAGTGATGTACATCAACAACCCCTGATCTATATTTGACCTTGACCTACATTTCCGCTTGAATTACTTACTTAATTCCCCTTGGTTAAGGTTTTTATTCAAGCTTGTAGATGGAATACTCCTGGCCCTACACCAACCATACTTGGACAACTTCATCTCCTAGTGATGTACATCAACAACCCCTGACCTATATTTGACCTTGACCTACATTTAACCTTGAATTACTTAGTTAATTCCCCTTGGTTAAGGTTTTTACTCGACCTTGGTTAAGGTTTTTAGCTCGACTATTCGAAGAATAAGTAGAGCTTATGTTGTCACCCCGGCGTCGGCGTCGGCGTCACCGTCACGCCTTGGTTAAGGTTTTTAGTCAAGCTTGTATATGGAATACTACTGGCCCTCCCACACCCACCATACTTGGACAACTTCATCTCCTAGTGATGTACATCAATAACCCCTGATCTATATTTCACCTTGACCTACATTTCCTCTTGAATTACTTGGTTAATTCCCCTTGGTTAAGGTTTTTACTCAAACTTGGTTAATGTTTTTAGTCAAGTTTGTATATGCAATACTACTGGCCCTACACCCACCATACTTGGACAACTTCATCTCCTAGTGATGCACATCAATAACCCCTGATCTATATTTGACCTTGACCTATATTTCCTCTTGAATTACTTACTTAATTCCCCTTGGTTAAGGTTTTTAGTCAACCTTGGTTAAGGTTTTTTTTCAAGCTTCTACATTGAATACTATTGTGCATCCAGACACCATACTTCGACAACCTTTTCTCATAGGTATGTACATCAATAACCCCTGATCTATATTTGACCTTCACCTTCATTTCCTCTTCAATTACTTACTTAATTCCTTTTGGTTAAGGTTTTTAGTCAACCTTCTATATGGAATACTACTAGCCCTACACCCACCATACTTGGACAACTTCATCTCCTAGTGATGTACATCAACAACCCCTGATCTATATTTGACCTTGACTACATTTCCTCTTGAATTACTTACTTAATTCCCCTTGGTTAACGTTTTTAGTCAAGCTTGTAGATGGAATACTCCTGGCCCTACACCAACCATACTTGGACAACTTCATCTCCTAGTGATGTACATCAACAACCCCTGACCTATATTTGAGCTTGACCTACATTTAACCTTGAATTACTTACTTAATTCCCCTTGGTTAAGGTTTTTACTCGACCTTGGTTAAGCTTTTTACTCAAGCTTGTACATGGAATACTATTGTGCATACAGACACCATACTTGGACAACCTTTTCTCATAGTGATGTACATCAATAACCCCTGATCTATATTTCACCTTGACCTACATTTCCTCTTGAATTACTTACTTAATTCTCTTTGGTTAAGGTTTTTAGTCAAGCTTGTAGATGGAATACTCATGGCCCTACACCAACCATACTTGGACAACTTCATCTCCTAATGATGTACATCAACAACCCCTGACCTATATTTGACCTTGACCTACATTTAAACATAAATTACTTACTTAATTCCCCTTGGTTAAGGTTTTTACTCAACCTTGGTTAAGCTTTTTTAGTCAAGCTTCTTTATGGAATACTATTGTGCATACAGACACCATACTTGGATAACTTTTTCTCATAGGGATGTACATCAATAACCCCTGACCTTTATTTTACCTTCACCTACATTTAACCTTGAATTACTTGCTTAATGTTTATAGTCGAGCTTGTATATGGAATACTTCTGGGCCTACATCAACCATACTTGGACAACTTCATCTCCTAGTGATGTACATCAATAATCCCTGACCTATATTTGACCTTGACCTACTTTTATCCTTGGATTACTTGGTTATCTCCCCTTGGTTACGGTTTTTACTCAAGCTTGTATATGGAATACTCCTGGGCCTACAGCAACCATACTTGGAAAACCACGCACCTACGTCCAAGGTCAAGGTGACTGTTGAAGGTCAAAGGTCAAACCTATTGAAATTCCCTTCCGCTCTATATCTTCTACACCGATGCATGGATTATCAAATGCCTTGGCACAAATGTTTCTCAGGATGAGAAGGTGTGTCTCGATCAATAACCACGCACCTACGTCCAAGGTCAAGGTCATAGTTGAAGGTCAAAGGTCAAACCTATTGAAATTCCCTTCCGCTCTATATCTTCTACACCGATGCATGGATTATCACACTATGCCCAGGGTCAAGGTCACAGACTTGATGCGTTTGAAACCTTAACGCTCGGCTAAATGGCTTATAATAAAAAATGCCTCGTTTTCTTTGGCTGCCAGTGGGGGTATTCGTGTGCCGACTGGCCACATTTCTAGTTTCCCTTGGTTAATGTTTTTAGTCAACCTTGGTTAAGGTTTTTATGCAGGCCGCAGCCACCTTTTTTGTCAAGCTATGTGTACATCGACAACCCTCGTAGTCGAGCTATGCTGTTCTCCTACAGCTCTTGTTACTCAAGCTTCTACATGGAATACTATTGTGCATACAGACACCATACTTGGACAACCTTTTCTCATAGTGATGTACATCAATAACCCCTGATCTATATTTGACCTTGACCTACATTTCCTCTTGAATTACTTACCTAATTCTCTTTGGTTAAGGTTTTTAGTCAAGCTTGTAGATGGAATACTCATGGCCCTACACCAACCATACTTGGACAACTTCATCTCCTAGTGATGTACATCAACAACCCCTGACCTATATTTGACCTTGACCTACATTTAACCTTAAATTACTTAATTCCCCTTGGTTAAGGTTTTTAGTCAAGCTTGTACATGGAATACTCATGGCCCTACACCAACCATACTTGGACAACTTCATCTCCTAGTGATGTACATCAACAACCCCTGACCTATATTTGACCTTGACCTATATTTAACCTTAAATTACTTACTTATTTCCCCTTGGTTAAGGTTTTTACTCAACCTTGGTTAAGGTTTTTAGTCAAGCTTGTACATGGAATACTATTGTGCATACAGACACCATACTTGGATAACTTTTTCTCATAGGGATGTACATCAATAACCCCTGACCTTTATTTTACCTTCACCTACATTTAACCTTGAATTACTTGGTTAATGTTTATAGTCAAGCTTGTATATGGAATACTTTTGGGCCTACATCAACCATACTTGGACAACTTCATCTCCTAGTGATGTACATCAATAATCCTTGACCTATATTTGACCTAGACCTACTTTTATCCTTGGATTACTTAGTTATCTCCCCTTGGTTACGGTTTTTAGTCAAGCTTGTATATGGAATACTCCTGGGCCTACAGCAACCATACTTGGAAAACTTTATCTCCTAGTGATGTACATCAATAACCCCTGACCTATATCTGACATTGACCTACATTTAACCTTGAATTACTTACTTAATTTCCCTTGGTTAAGGTTTTTAGTCAACCTTGGTTAAGGTTTTTATGCAGGCCGCAGCCACCTTCTTTGTCAAGCTATGTGTACATCGACAACCCTCGTAGTCGAGCTATGCTGTTCTCCTACAGCTCTTGTTTGTTTCGCGCACTGATTTCGTGTCCGGAGCATAACTCGACCACCCTTTGGAATATTTTCATGAAACTTCACACATGCATAGACCACGACCCTAAAGGTGTGTCGCGCACAAGAATGACAACTCTTGCATTGCTTATTTTTTTGTTATCTCCCTTTTTTGTTTCGCGCACTGATTGAGCATAACTGGACCACCCTTTGGAATATTTTCATGAAACTTCACACATGCATAGACCACGTTTTCTCGTGTGCTCTGTACACCTTACCTGTAGAGAGAACAATAGCCTTCTCCGGTTGAACAATAGTAACTGGGAGAACCATTCACCTGTGCATGTGTAAATGTCCAGACTGACCACTAACTGACCATTAACATTTCCGTAAACTGTGTTGACAATATTGTGGCAATATGTGGACCTGTGCAGATATGATATGTAGATAAATATAGGACTATTAAAAAAAAATCTGGGCTCCAGTAGCGAGCATTATTATACCCACACAAACAAAGTTTGAGGGGGTATATAGGAGTCAGCTTGTCGGTCGGTCGGTCGGTTGGTTGGTCGGTCTGTTGGAAATTCCCTTCCGCTCTATATCTTCTACACCCATGCATGGATTATCAAATGGCTTGGCACAAATGTTTCTCATGATGAGAAGGTGTGTCGCGATCAATAACCACGCACCTACGTCCAAGGTCAAGGTCACAGTTGAAGGTCAAAGGTCAAACCTATCGAAATTCCCTTCCGCTCTATATCTTCTACACCGATGCATGGATTTGCAAATGGTTTGGCACAAATGTTTCTCATGATGAGAAGGTGTGTCGCGATCAATAACCACGCACCTATTTCCAAGGTCAAGGTCACAGTTGAAGGTCAAAGGTCAAACCTATTGAAATTCCCTTCCGCTCTATATCTTCTACACCGATGCATGGATTATCAAATGGCTTGGTACAAATGTTTCTCATGATGAGAAGGTGTGTCGCGATCAATAACCACGCACGTACGTCCAAGGTCAAGGTCACAGTTGAAGGTCAAAGGTCAAACCTATCGAAATTCCCTTCCGCTCTATATCTTCTACACCGATGCATGGATTATTAAATGGCTTGGCACAAATGTTTCTCATGATGAGAAGGTGCGTCGCGATCAATAACCACGCACCTACGTCCAAGGTCACAGTTGAAGGTCAAAGGTCAAACCTATTGAAATTCCCTTCCGCTCTACTGTATATCTTCAAACACCGATGCATGGATTATCACACTATGCCCAGGGTCAAGGTCACAGACTTGATGTGTTTGAAACCTTAACGCTCAGCTAAATGGCTTATAATCAAAAATGCCTCATTTTCTTTAGCTGCCAGTGGGGGTATTCGTGTGCCGATAGGCCAAATTTCTAAAAAAATAAATATTTTTTCCATTTTTTTTTTTAAATTCTTTTTCAATTTTTGTCTAGTAGCATGAGGTCGTAAGTGCTATATACGGACTATTATCATATAATAAAACAATTATTGACTAGTGAGCCATAGAATATAATCTGATATTCTATGGCTCACTAGTCAATAATTGTAGAATATGTTCCGGCCAGTGAAAATTGCTTTCGGGCCCAGGCTCAAGGTCAAGGCGGGACAAGGCGGGACAAGGCGGGACATTTGATTCCGCAGAATTCTTGTTATTTTTAATTTTTAAACTTTTTTTTTTTCCATTTTTTTTCCTTCAAATTATTTTTCAATTTTTGTCTAGTAGCATAAGGTTGTAAGTGCTATATACAGACTATTATCATATAATAAAACAATTACTCAATAATAGTCAATAATTGTATAATATGTTCGGGCCAGTAAAAATTGTTTTCGGGCCCAGGCTCGAGGTCAAGGCGGGACAAGGCGAGGCATTTGCAGAATTCTTGTTTAATTATCTCCCTTTGTTGTTTCATGCACTGATTTCGTGTCCGGAGCATAACTCGAATACCCTTTGGAATATTTTTTATTAAACTTCACACATGCATAGAAGACGACCCAAAGGTGTGTCGCGTGCAAGAATGACAACTCTTGCGTCGTTAATTTCTTAGTTATCTCCCTTTGTTGTTTCGTGCACTGATTTCGTGTCCGGAGCATAACTCGAACACCCTTTGGAATATTTTCATGAAACTTTACACATGCATAGACCACGACCCTAAAGGTGTGACACGCAAGAATGACAACTCTTGCATCACTAATTTTTTAGTTATCTTCCTTTGTTTTTCCGCGCACTGATTTTGTCTCCGGAGCATAACTCGAACACCCTTTTTTCAAACTACTTGTGTATCTGGGGAGGGGGATACACATGCGCTTGTCGACAAGCGTCCATTTCTAGTTTTAATATCGCCTTGGGGAAGCAGTTTGACACATGGCAGCTGTGTTTTGGCAATTACGGGTAATATGTGTATTGCAGTCTGTTATGTTATACACGAATGGCAAATATATACAACAAATTTCTTCGTAAGTACATGTAGGTTCAATAAATTTACTACATGCATCGTGAATTTTTAATATTAAGCATATTAATCAGTAAATAACAATAAATACAACATAATTTTAGACAATGTAAAGTCTAAGTTATGCCTCGATTAGTAAAGCTGACCTTTGCCTTTGGCGATCTTTTTGTCACCGATTAGCAGCATCGAGAGAGCCTAACTGCACACGTTCAGCATTGTAGATGTGAACTTGGAAAGCAATTTTCTTATACATTGTACTTGTGATGGAATTTTTGCAATACACAGCGAAATACGGTAAACGTAAATCAGCTGTTGGAAAGGAACAAAATAAAAGTACCAAAGGTTTGCTACTACATTATATGCTCAAATTATATGTTTTTTCTGATGGAAATATAATGTGCGACCATGTCCAGCTGCGGGTAAATGTTTGCTGTGGCACTTGGGAACTGTTTGAACCCACGGCCTATGGCAAACATTTACCCACGGCTGGACATTGTCGAACCTTATATTTATTGTGTATATAGGTGATTGAGTTGGTCAGGTCGGGCGATATGGACCACCAGCAATCAATCAATGGACCTATATTTGTTGTGTATATAGGTGGTGGAGTTGGTCAGGTCGGGAGATATCGGGCGACCAGTGATCCATCAATGAACCTATATTTATTGTGTATATAGGTGGTGGAGTTGGTCAAGTCGGGAGATATCGGGCCACCAATGATCCATCAATGGACCTATATTTGTTGTGTATATAGGTGGTGGAGTTGGTCAGGTCGGGAGATATCGGGCGACCAGTGATCCATCAATTATTTATTGTGTATATAGGTGGTGGAGTTGGTCAAGTCGGGAGATATCGGGCCACCAGTGATCCATCAATGGACCTATATTTGTTGTGTATATAGGTGGTGGAGTTGGTCAGGTCGGGAGATATCGGGCCACCAGTGATCCATCAATGGACCTATATTTGTTGTGTATATAGGTGGTGGAGGTGGTCAGTCGTGGAGTGGCACCAGTGATCCATCAATGGACCTATATTTGTTGTGTATATAGTGGTGGAGTTGGCAGGTCCGGGAGATATCGATACCATCAATGGACCTAATGTTGTGTATATAGGTGGTGGAGTTGGTCAGGTCGGGAGATATCGTCATCACCAGTGTATAGTTGGTCCATCCAGTGGACCTATATGGTTGTGTATATAGGTGGTGGAGTTGGTCAGTGGGAGATATCGGGCACCAGGTGATCCATCATGGACCTATATTTGTGTATATAGGTGGTGGAGTGGTCAGTCGGGAGATATCGGGCACCAGTGATCCATCAATGGACCATATTTGTTGTGTATATAGGTGGTGGGGCGGTTTGGTCCGGTGGGAGATATCAGGTCCACCAGTGATCCAGTCAATGGACTTATATTTGTTGTGATATAGGTGGTGGAGTTGGTCAGTGTCGGGAGATATCGGCCACCAGTGATTCCATCAATGGACCTATATTGTGTGTATATATGTGGTGGAGTGGTCAGTCGGGAGATATCGGGCCACCAGTGATCCATCAATGACCAATATTAGTGTGTATATATGTGGTGGGATTGGTCAAGTCGGGAGATAAGGCGCACCAGTGATCCACAATGGACCCTATATTTGTTTGTATATAGGTGGTGGATTTGGTCAGGTCTGGAGATATCGGCCACCAGTGATCCATCAATGGACCTAAATTTATTGTTATATAAGGTGGTGTAGTTGGTCAAGTCGGGAATATCGGGTCCACCATGATCCATCAATGGACCAATAAATTGATGGTATATAGGGGTGAGTTGGTCAGGTTGGAGATATTTGGCCACCGTGATCCATCAATGGACCTATATTTGTTGTGTATTATAGGTGGTGGTGTTGGTCAGGTCGGGAGAGATATCGGGCACCAGTGATCCATCAATGACCTATATTGTGTATATAGGTGGTGGAGTTGGTCAGGTTGGGAGATATGGGCCACCATGGTCCACAATGGACCTAATTTTGTTGTGTATAGGTGGTGGAGTTGGTCAGGTCGGGAGATATCGGGCACCAGTGATCCTCAATGGACCTATATTTGTTTGTGTATATAGGTGGTGGAGTTGGTCATCGGGAGGATATCCACGGACCCTATTTGTTGTGTATATAGGTGTTGGAGGTGGTCCAGTGATCCATCAATGGACCTATATTTGTTGTGTATATAGGTGGTGGAGTTGGTCAGGTCGGGAGATATCGGGCCACCAGTGATCCATCAATGGACCTATATGTGTTGTGTATATAGGTGGTTGGAGATCGGGAGATATCGGGCCACCAGTGATCCTCAATGGCCTATATTTGTTGTGTATGGTGGTGGGTTGTCCAGGTCCGGGAGATATCGGGTCCACCAGTGATCCATCAATGGACCTATATTTGTTGTGTATATAGGTGGTGGAGTTGGTCAGGTCGGGAGATATCGGGCCACCAGTGATCCATCAATGGACCTATATTTGTTGTGTATATAGGTGGTGGAGTTGGTCAGGTCGGGAGATATCGGGCCACCAGTGATCCATCAAGGACCTATATTTATTGTGTATATAGGTGGTGGAGTTGGTCAAGTCGGGAGATATCGGGCCACCAGTGATCCATCAATGGACCTATATTTGTTGTGTATATAGGTGGTGGAGTTGGTCAGGTCGGAGATATCGTGGGCCAGTGATCCATCAAGGACCTATATTTATTGTGTATATAGGAGGTGGTGGATTGGTCAATTCGGGAGATATCGGGCCACCAGTGATCCATCAATGGACCTATATTTGTTGTGTATATAGGTGGTGGAGTTGGTCAGGTTGGGAGATATTGGGCCACCAGTGATCCATCAATGGACCTATATTTGTTGTGTATATAGGTGGTGGAGTTGGTCAAGTCGGGAGATATCGGGCCACCAGTGATCCATCAGTGTGTATATCAGTGATTCTATATTTTATGTACATCTTGGTGCCGTTTTTCTAGTTTCGTTAATTCATTAAACTGTGTTTATCCCATTGGATGACAGTCGAGGTGTTACATTTATAATAGTATAGCCAATTGTTCTCGTCATTTTATTTCCACTTCAGGGGACCAGGGATCTCAGAAATGTCATTTCCGTTACGTACATTTACATGACGTAAATATAGCTTGACATTTACATTTTTTTCTTTTCAACGGCATAAAACATAAAACTGAAGGGGCATCTATTTAGAAAAGTGTCAAGAATATGGTAAGCTAATTGTATTAGTTTGAAACAGAGCAATTTAGTAATAAGTCGTGGAATTTCTCATTTATGGTAACCCAACAACACGTATTTAATAGGAATCAGTAAAGTTAAAGAAAACAAAATAGCTGGGCATGTAACACTTTTAATGTGATTGCCAAAAGAAACCCACACTCCTGGATGCTGTGTCTGTTTTTTGTTGTTTCAGAGCTTTTACTAATTAAATCCTGATATGTATAAGTGTTGTAGGTTTCAATAAATGTGCCATTACTGACCGACAACTGATGGGACCTGGTTTATATCTAATTGACGCATGAACTGACTGGTTAGTATGGTAATTTATCATTGCCGTTACACAATCGTCATTACCATTACACAATTTTGTAACGGAAATGACCGCAATGGTAATGATTTTTCTTTAAAAACTCCCATTTTTCACCCCTCTGTATACAACGCATCATAACGGTAGAATATGCAAATGCAACGTTGTAAGTGTGTCTATCCACCCATTTTGGTTTCAGCCGACCTACATACATATGGACGTGTATAAACCACGAACGGTAATGATGCATGTAATGTGTAACCTGAAAATTCCGAATACAGACCGGCCTCATTCTCGGCAATGACTTAAGTTGTGTTACCACCGTGTTTATTTATAAATCGCGCGCCCATAAACAGTGTTCGTTGCATTAGTAGCTGAGAATAGTAAAGGGAAGTTACTATGATTTTACATTTTTTGTTCAGCGTAACGGTAATGATTCGATTTCGCGGAACAGCTACATTAACGTCAGTATTTTTGACAACAAAAGGCAAATTTATTGCAGAATTAGTGTAATGGAAATGTTAAACTATTTTTAGCTCGCCTGCACAAAGTGCAGAAGAGCTTATGGCATACCCCCGGCATCGTCGGCGTCGTCGGCGGCGTCGGCGTCGGCGTCGTCCACAAACTTAACGTTGGGTAAATGTCTTATAACTTATGTTTCCTTTCATGGAACACCTTGTTATTTCATACATGCATTCCTCAGATGACCCTCTATCATGCTGTAGCAAATCCATGACCCACCACCCAGCCCTTACCTCAAGGTCAAGGTCACAAACTTGGCACATTCATAAACTTAACGTTGGGTAAATGTCTTATAACTTCTGTTTCCTTTCCTGGAACACCTTGTTATTTCATACATGCATTCCTCAGATGACACTATCATGCTGTAGCAAATCCATGACCCAGCACCCAGCCCTTACCCCAAGGTCAAGGTCACAAACGTGGCACATTCATAAACTTAACGTTGGGTAAATGTCTTATAACTTCTGTTTCCGTTCATGGAACACCTTGTTTTTTATTCCTCAGATGACCCTCTATCATGCTGTAGCAAATCCATAACCCACCACCCAGCCCTTACCCTAAGGTCACAAACTTGGCACATTCATAAACTTAACGTTGGGTAAATGTCTTATAACTTCTGTTTCCTTTCATGGAACACCTTGTTATTTCAGACATGCATTTCTCAGATGACCCTCCATCATGTTGTAGCAAATCCATGACCCACCACCTAGCCCTTGCCCCAAGGTCAAGGTCACAAACTTGGCACATTCATAAACTTAACGTTGGGTAAATGTCTTATAACTTCTGTTTCCTTTCATGGAACACCTTGTTATTTCATACATGAATTCCTCAGATGCCCCTCTATCATGCTGTAGCAAATCCATGACTCACCACCCAGCCCTTACCCCAAGGTCAAGGTCACAAACTTTAAACATTCATAAACTTAACGTTGGGTGAATGTCTGATAACTTCTGTTTCCTTTCATGGAACACCTTGTTATTTCATACATGCATTCCTCAGATGACACTCTATCATGCTGTAGCAAATCCATGACCCACCACCTGGCCCTTACCCCAAGGTCACAAACTTGGCACATTCATAAACTTAATGTTGGGTAAATGTCTTATAACTTCTGTTTCCATTCACGGAACACCTTGTTATTTGAGACATGCTTTCCTCAGATGACCCTCTATCATGCTGTAGCAAATCCATGACCCACCACCCAGCCCTTACCCCAAGGTCAAGGTTACAAACTTGGCACATTCATAAACTTAACGTTGGGGTAAATTTCTTATAACTTCTGTTTCCGTTCATGGAACACCTTGTTATTTCATACATGCATTCCTCAGATGACCCTGTATCATGCTGTAGCAAATCCATGACCCACCACCCAGCCCTTACCCCACGGTCACGGTCAAGGTCACAAACTTAGCACATTCATAAACTTAACATTGGTGTAAATGTCTTATAACATATGTTTCCTTTCATGGAACGCCTTGATATTTCATATATGCATTTATCTGATGATACTCTATCGTGCTATAGCAAATCCATGACCCACCGCCCACCCAATCGTTACCCCAAGGTCAAGGTCACAAACTTAGCATGTTCATAAACTTAACGTTGGGGTAAATGTTGTGTAACTTCTGTTTATTTACAGGGAACGCCTTCATATTTCATAAATGCATTCATCTGATGATACTCTATCGTGCTATAGCAAATTCATGACTCAACGCCCACCCCTTTCCCCAAGGTCAAGGTCACAATCTTAGCACATTCATAAACTTAATGTTGGGGTAAATGTATTATAACATCTGTTTCCTTTCATGGAACGCCTTTATATTTCAAATATGCATTCATCTGATGATACTCTATCATGCTATAGCAAATCCATGACCCACCACCCATCCCTTACCCCAAGGTCAAGGTCACAAACTTAGTACATTCATAAATTTAACGTTGGGGTAAATGTCTGATAACAACTGTTTCCTTTGATGGAACGCCTTGATATTTCATATATACATTCCTCAGATGACCCTTTATCATGCTGTAGCAAATCCACAACCCACCACCTAACCCTTACCCCAAGGTCAAGGTCATAAACTTTACATTGGGGTAAATGTTGTGTAACGTCTGTTTCTTTACACTTTGAATGCCTTGATATTTCATACATGCATTCATCTGATGATCCTCTATTGTGCTACTGCAAATCAATGACCCACCCCACCCCTTTCCCCAAGATCAACATCATAAACTTAATGTTGGAGTAAATGTCTTTTTATAACTTCTGTTTCTTTACAGGGATCACCTTCATATTTCATACATGCATTCATCTGATGATGCTCTATTGTGCTACAGCAAATCCATGACCCACCCCCCACCCTTTTGCCAAGGCCAAGGTCACAAACTTAGCACATTTATACATGCATTCCTCATGTGAATAGCTATCATGCTATAGAAAATCACCAACTTAGTGTGTTCATAAACTTAACGCTGTGTTAAATTTTGTTTTCCTTCTCTTTTTAGGGAGCACATTGATATTTCATACATGCATTCATCTTAATATGCTATATCATGCTATATCAAATCCACGACCCGCCTTCCACCACTGACCTCAATGTCAAGGTCCACCCTCCCAAGGTCAAGTTATATAATATTCATGTTTTTTGTACAACTGTGACAAGTTTGAATGAAGGCTGCCAACAGGCGAGCTTCGTTGTCTTCTGACAACTCTTGTTAATTCAGATGCAATGTATAGTAAAGTACAAATGGACAAGCTTTGAGAATTAGGGTCTTGTGAACTGTGCTGATTGATGATCGGGACATGCCCATTTGGTGCACCATACGTATGCCAACAACAGAAAATAATAATTAAACACACACAACAAGAATTGTAAATACTGTTTTCTTAATGGATTGGTATTATACATAGTTTCTTTACTGAAAAAAAAAATTTATCTTATAAATTGTGTGATTTGTCAGTAAATTACATCGGGACACCAGATGTACATAAAATATAGAATCACTGATATAGGTAGTGGAGTTGGTCAGTGATCCATCAATGGACCTATATTTGTTGTGTATATAGGTGGTGGAGTTGGTCAAGTCGGGAGATATCGGGCCACCAGTGATCCATCAATGGACCTATATTTGTTGTGTATATAGGTGGTGGAGTTGGTAAAGTCGGGAGATATCGGGCCACCAGTGATCCATCAATGGACCTATACTTGTTGTGTATATAGGTGGTGGAGTTGGTCAAGTCGGGAGATATCGGGCCATCAGTGATCCATCAATGGACCTATATTTGTTGTGTGTATAGGTGGTGGAGTTGGTCAAGTCGGGAGATATCGGGCCATCAGTGATCCATCAATGGACCTATATTTGTTGTGTATATAGGTGGTGGAGTTGGTCAAGTCGGGAGATATCGGGCCATCAGTGATCCATCAATGGACCTATACTTGTTGTGTATATAGGTGGTGGAGTTGGTAAAGTCGGGAGATATCGGGCCACCAGTGATCCATCAATGGACCTATATTTATTGTGTATATAGGTGGTGGAGTTGGTCAGGTCGGGAGATATCGGGCCACCAGTGATCCATCAATGGACCTATATTTGTTGTGTATGTAGGTGGTGGAGTTGGTCAAGTCGGGAGATATCGGGCCACCAGTGATCCATCAATGGACCTATATTTGTTGTGTATGTAGGTGGTGGAGATGGTCAAGTCGGGAGATATCGGGCCACCAGTGATCCATCAATGGACCTATATTTGTTGTGTATGTAGGTGGTGGAGTTGGTCAAGTCGGGAGATATCTGGGCCACCAGTGATCCATCAATGGACCTATATTTGTTGTGTATGTAGGTGGTGGAGTTGGTCAAGTCGGGAGATATCGGGCCACCAGTGATCCATCAATGGACCTATATTTGTTGTGTATGTAGGTGGTGGAGTTGGTCAAGTCGGGAGATATCGGGCCATCAGTGATCCAGATGTTGTGGGAGTGGTTCACGATGAAGATCGCTGGCACCACGGAGATGGAGAGCCGCGCCGCGGTACAGCTCATCTCCATGGCAGCGGGGTCAGTAGTCATGGTGACAGCATGGAGCAATACTGTAAACCAACTAATATTCGCGCTCGAGATACCCTCGCGTTCTTCGCGAGTTATTGAAAATCACGAATGTAAATCTCCGCGAATATTTCCACATTTCTTGGCATAAGATTGTTAAAAATATTTTGCTAATAGATGTCGGGCCTAGTTTTTGTCGCGCCCGCTTGCGGAAAGCGCGATATAGTCGGCCGTTTGGCGTACGTACGTACGTGTGTCCAGTTAAAGTTTTTGGTTAAGTTGTTTGGTTAAGTTTTTTGGTTAAAGTTTTTGGTTAAGTTGTTTGGTTAAAGTTTTTGGTTAAGTTTTTTGGTTTAGTTGTTTGGTTAAGTTTTTTGGTTAAAGTTTTTGGTTAAGTTCTTTGGTTACAGTTTTTGGTTAAGTTTTTTGGTTAAGTTTTTTGGTTAAAGTTTTTCGTTAAAGTTTTTCGTTATACTATATCTCTGCAACTCCTTTGCCCATTACCTTGAAACTTCACATGGGTGTTTATCATCATCTATATTTTCATTCTACCCCCCTCCTGTGCAGCCCCTGTGCCCAATGTCAAGGTCAAATTACTTTGAAGTTTTTGGTTAAGTTTTTTGGTTAAAGTTTTTGCTTAAGTTTTTTGGTTAAAGTTTTTCGTTATACTACATCTCTGCAACTGCTTTGCCCATTACCTTGAAATTTCATATGGGTGTTTATCATCATCTATATTTTAATTCTACCCCCTCCTGTGCGGCCCCTGTGCCCAATGTCAAGGTCAAATTACTTTGAAGTTTTTGGTTCAGTTCTTTGGTTAAAGTTTTTGTTAGTTTTTTTGGTTAAGTTTTTTGGTTAAAGTTTTTGGTTAAGGTTTTTGGTTAAGTTTTTTGGTTAAAGTTTTTCGTTATACTATATCTCTGCAACTGCTTTGCCCATTACCTTGAAACTTCACATGGGTGTTTATCATCATCTATATTTTCATTATACGCCCCTCCCATGCTGCCCCTGTGCCCAATGTCAAGGTCAAATTACTTTGAAGTTTTTGGTTAAGTTTTTTGGTTAAGTTTTTTGGTTAAAGTTTTTCGTTAAAGTTTTTCGTTATACTATATCTGCAACTGCTTTGCCCATTACCTTGAAACTTCACATTTGTGTTTATCATCATCTATATTTTCATTCTACCCCCCTCCCGTGCGGCCCCTGTGCCCAATGTCAAGGTAAAATTACTTTGAAGTTTTTGGTTAAGTTTTTTGGTTAAAGTTTTTTCTTAAGTTTTTTGCTTAAGTTTTTTGGTTAAAGTTTTTCGTTATACTACATCTCTGCAACTGCTTTGCCCATTACCTTGAAACTTCATATGGGTGTTTATCATCATCTATATTTTCATTCTACCCCCTCCTGTGCGGCCCCTGTGCCCAATGTCAAGGTCAAATTACTTTGAAGTTTTTGGTTAAGTTTTTTGGTTAAGTTTTTTGGTTAAGTTTTTTGTAAAGTTTTTCGTTATACTTTATCTCTGCAACTGCTTTGCCCATTACCTTGAAACTTCACATTGGTGTTTATCATCACTCTATTATTTTCACTACCCCCCTCCCGTGCGGCCCCTGTGCCCAATGTCAAGGTCAAATTACTTTGAAGTTTTCGGTTAAGTTTTTTGGTTAAAGTTTTTGGTTAAGTTTTTTGGTTAAAGTTTTTGGTTAAGGTTTTTGGTTAAGGTTTTTGGTTAAGTTTTTTGGTTAAAGTTTTTTGTTATACTATATCTCTGCAACTGCTTTGCCCATTACCTTGAAACTTCACATGGGTGTTTATCATCATCTATATTTTCATTCTGCCCCCCTCCCGTGCTGCCCCTGTGCCCAATGTCAAATTACTTTGAAGTTTTTGGTTAAGTTTTTTGGTTAAAATTTTTGGTTAAAGTTTTTGGTTAAGTTTTTTGGATAAGTTTTTTGGTTAAAGTTTTTCGTTATACTATATCTCTGCAACTGCTTTTCCCATTACCTTGAAACTTCATATGGGTGTTTATCATCATCTATATTTTCATTCTACCCCCCTCCCGTGCGGCCCCTGTGCCCAATGTCAAGGTCAAATTACTTTGAAGTTTTTGGTTAAGTTCTTTGGTTAACGTTTTTGGTTAAGGTTAATTTTTTGGTTAATTTTGTTTTGTGGTTGAAAGTTTTTGGTTAAGTGTTTTGGTTTAAGTTTTTTGGTTAAAGTTTTTTGTTATACTATATCTCTGGCAACTGCTTTGCCCATTACCTTGAAACTTCACTATGGGTGTATTTTCATCATCTATATTTTCATTCTACCCCCTCCTTGTGCGGCCCCTGTGCCCAATTGTCAAGGTCAAATTACTTTGAAGTTTTTTATTAAGTTTTTTGGTTAAAGTTTTTGGTTAAGTTTTTTGGTTAAGTTTTTTGGTTAAAGTTTTTGGTTAAGTTTTTTGGTTAAATTTTTTGGTTAAAGTTTTTCGTTATACTATATCTTTTTTTTTAGTGTCCATGCCTCGCCACAAGGCGCGACATGCAGGCCGCGGCCATCTAGTAATTATATTTACTGTTCCCATATATCTCGGGGTCATTTGGTGACACTAGTTAATCGTGGTTGTTTTGAATGAACTATACTGATACGTGTTCTGCGTCGTGTATTCCAGTAGAAATACCGGTAATATAATTCTATAATATATGAACAGTTTGAAAACTCGTACAAACAGCTTCGGGATAAATTTACAACACCATTATCTTCTATTGTTTAACCGACTCTGATTGGTCTAAAGTGACACGCCTGTGACAAGTCAGCTTGTTGTGTTGTTGAGTTCAAAGAGATGTCGCGGTGTCAATTTGAAACAAGTGTAAAGTCGACGCCGTTGGCACTTAGTCATACCGATAATTCAAAGATTAATACACACAATTGCTGACGTCATTCACGCATACACCACGGCTGGTGTTTTCTGAATGGGACCGCTATCCTGACAAATCATGGCTTATTGCATCAGCAATTTGCGGATTATCGTCTTGGTTTACAATGTTCAAAATTCACTCCACAAACTATTGATTAATACATCAGCGGACAATGTGAATCAGTACTATGCCGTTTATATACCCAGAGTGAACATATCTCACACGCAACTATCGTTGAATTACTTGAAAGTTAAATGGGGGATTATGATTTTGACATAGTGAGGTCAGCCCAATGTACAGTGTATACCGTTTCGTTCACCGACAAACTCGTCCACTGTTTGGAGTTTGTTTGCGGACGAGTTTATCAAAGGACGAAATTGATTCAGCAGTTAAATTGGTCGCCAATGTTAATAGCGCACGTCGTCATACCGCGAACAATAATCATCGTGATTATGGCAAGGTTCGAAAATCGCGAAATTTAGTTGCTTTACAGTAATTCTCACATTTCTTTTGTGACCCAGACTGTTTTCTGTCGTTTATCTATACTTGTCAGCAATTATGTAGTTGGCAATAATTTGTTTGTATCATTATAAAACTTGCCTTCATTCTCATGCACAAAATCAGCAAGATTGATTAATTGAGCCCTAGCTGTGTGCAGTTTTGGATAATCATGCTACCCAACTTTAAGCACAAAATTTAAATACGCACATTATTTTAGGCTAATAACTTGACAAACAAATAGTTTTGTGGGAATATAATCGCTATGTGTATGACTTTCCATTCAGCAATGACTGAGTAGAAAGAGCCATGCCTAAACTAAACTTTCACCATGAAGGCATCTGGCACTCCTGCCCTGCAGTGATCTCTGCTTTTAAAAGGAAATTAGTCATTTTTCCAGAACTATACAGATTTAAATAAAATAAAAAATGAATATATGAGTTGACAGGCAGAATCGTTTTGATATTACCCTCTATTTTAAGGATACTGTGAGAACCAACCTATCACACTTCCTCTTATCGAGGTTAAGAACATGATATGTACTCAGAATATATTTTTTTCACACAAATCTTTCTTCTTGACTCTTATGTAAGGCACCCGCAGAACTACTACGGTGAATCATTTTGCCTAGGAGCCAATGAAGGTAAAACCTTCTATACTAAACCTTTTAGTTAAAATGCTCCCATTACAGGGTGTGTCCTTACTGCCATTCCGTAATGGTGCACTTTACTGGGATTCACGTCTGGGGATAAGTCGGCTGGTGTAGTGTATCTGGCACCAAATCAGGACTTTTAATTGCTGAATTTTTATATTGTAATTTCGGTGCCAAAGGTATGATTCACCCCTATACAGGTGCATTTCTGTCTGTATATACCTTGTTGTTGAACGGCTGTAAAACGCTATCTCAATTTATCAAGTAACACGCTTTGTTTGACCAAATACGTACTAACTGATAACATAATGTCGTATCAGGCAATATCTGGGTTACAACAAATTGAAACTAACATGGCGTTACTGGATGACGTTAGTGTAATGACACAACATAAACAAGTCTCCTTTTTTTCAACTAAAACCATGTCACATTTGCTCATTCTGTAGTGTCAAACGTTACCTGATACAAATGATACAATGCTAGTGTCTTTTGATATCGAGTTTTATCAGGCTCGACTGGGAAACGGTAGGAATTCCTTGACGATCTTGGAAATTTCGACCAGTTTCCTAGCATTGCCTGAAAAGCTTGATAGGAAAAGACTAACCTGGTATTCTCTATGCTGGTTGGCTGCAGGGCGGACATGAACGTGGTGAAGTCCAACATCGACGTGCTGGTGATGGAGGGGCTGGGGCCCCGGGCCGACACCGACTTCCTGCTCGCCCGCGACACCTGTCTCGCCATCCTCAAACTCGGTGTTCCAAAAACTGTGAGTGGCCGCCAAGGCCATCGGGGCCCGCACTCCCCTAATGTCTCCGGGACATGCACTCTCCTAATCCTGCACTCCCCTAATGTCTCCGAGGCCTGCACTCCCCTACTGTCTCCAGGGCCTGCACTCCCCTTATGTCTCCGGGACCTGCATTCTCCTAATGTCTCCGGGGCCTGCACTCCCCTAATGTCTCCGAGGCCTGCACTCCCCTAATATCTCCGGGGCCTGCACTCCCCTAATAGCTCCGGGGCCTGCACTCCCCTATGTAATGTTTCCGGGACATGCACTCTCCTAATGTCTCCGGGGCCTGCACTCCCCTAATGTCTCTGGGACATGCACTCTCCTAATGTCTCCGGGACATGCACTCCCCTAATGTCTCCGGGGCTGCACTCTCCTAATGTCTCAGGGGCCCGCACTCCCCTGATGTCTCTGGGACATGCACTCTCCTAATGTCTCCGGGACATGCAATGCACTCCCCTAATGTCACCGGGGCTGCACTCTCCTAATGTCTCCGGGGCCCGTACTCCCCTGATGTCTCTGAGGCCCGAACTCTCCTAATGTGACCGAGGCCCGCACTCTCCTAATATCTCCGAGACCCGCACTCTCCTAATGCCTCCGGCTCCGAGACCCACACTCTCCTAATGTCTCCGAGGCCTGCACTCCCCTAATGTCTCCGAGGCCCGCACTCTCCTAATGTCTCCTTGGCCCACACTCCCCTAATGTTTCCGGGGCCCGCACTCTCCTAATGTCTCCGGGGCCTGCACTCCCCTAATGCACTCCCTTAATGTCTCCGAGGCCCGCACTCCCCTAATGTCTCCGAGGCCCGCACTCTCCTAATGTCTCCCTGGCCCACACTCCCCTAATGTCTCCGGGGCCCGCACTCCCCTAATGTCTCCGGGACATGCACTCCCCTAATGTCTCCGGGGCCCGCATTCCCCTAATGTCTCCGAGGCCCGCACTCTCCTAATGTCTCGGTGCCCGCACTCTCCTAATGTCTCCGAGGCCCGCACTCTCCTAATATCTCCGAGACCCGCACTCTCCTAATGTATCCTGGGCCTGCACTCTCCCAATGTCTCCGGGGCCCGCACTCCCCTAATGTCTCTGAGGCTCGCACTCTCCTAATATCTCCGAGACCGGCGCTCTCCTAATACCTCCGGCTCCGAGACCCGCACTCTCCTAATGTCTCCGAGGCCCGCACTCCCCTAATGTCTCCGAGGCCCGCACTCTCCTAATATCTCCTTGGCCCACACTCCCCTAATGTTTCCGGGGCCCGCACTCTCCTAATGTCTCCGGGGCCTGCACTCCCCTAATGCACTCCCTTAATGTCTCCGAGGCCCGCACTCCCCTAATGTCTCCGAGGCCCGCACTCTCCTAAATGTCCCCTCTGCACTCCCCTAATGTCTCACCGGGGCCGGCCCACTCCCCAAGTCTCCCGAACCCTTGCACTCTCCTAATGTGCTCCGCCCGCATCCTATGCTCACTCTCCCCATGTCTCCCGCACTCACCTAATGTCTCCGAGGCCCGCACTCTCCTATGTCTCCGGGGTCCCCCGCACTCTCCTAATGTCTCGGGGCCTGCACTCCCCTAATGACTCCCCTTTAAGTCTCCTATATCTGGCCCTGCACTCTCCCGGCCCCAATGTCTCCGGGGCCCGCATTCCCCTAATGTCTCCGAGGCCCGCACTCTCCTAATGTCTCGGTGCCCGCACTCTCCTAATGTCTCCGAGGCCCGCACTCTCCTAATATCTCCGAGACCCGCACTCTCCTAATGTATCCTGGGCCTGCACTCTCCCAATGTCTCCGGGGCCCGCACTCCCCTAATGTCTCTGAGGCTCGCACTCTCCTAATATCTCCGAGACCGGCGCTCTCCTAATACCTCCGGCTCCGAGACCCGCACTCTCCTAATGTCTCCGAGGCCCGCACTCCCCTAATGTCTCCGAGGCCCGCACTCCTAATATCTCCTTGGCCCACACTCCCCTAATGTCTCCGGGGCCTGCACTCTCCTAATGTCTCTGAGGCCCGCACTCCCCTAATGTCTCTGGGGCCCACACTCCCCTAATGTCTCCGAGGCCCGCACTCCCCTAATGTCTCCTGGGCCCACACTCCCCTAATGTCTCCGAGGCCTGCACTCCCTTAATGTCTCCGGGGCCCGCACTCTCCTAATGTCTCCGGGATATGCACTCCCCTAATGTCTCCAGGGCCCACACTACCCTAATGTCTCCGGGACATGCACTCCCCTAATGTCTCCGGGGCCCGCACTCCCCTAATGTCTCCGGGGCCCACACTCCCCTTATGTCTCCAGAGCCCGCACTCTCCTAATGCCTCCGGCTCCGAGACCTGCACTCTCCTAATGTCTCCGAGGCCCGCACTCCCCTAATGTCTCCGGGGCCCACACTCCCCTAATGTCTCCGAGGCCTGCACTCCCCGGGGCCCACACTCTCCTAATGTCTCCGAGGCCCACATTCCCCTAATGTCTCCGGGACATGCACTCCCCTAATGTCTCCGGGGCCCGCACTCTCCTAATGTCTCCGGGGCCCACACTCCCCTAATGTCACCGGGGCCCGCACTCTCCTAATGCCTCTGGCTCCGAAACCCGCACTCTCCTAATGTCTCCGATGCCTGCACTCCCCTAATGTCTCCGGGGCCCACACTCCCCTATTGTCTCCGAGGCCCGCACTCCCCTAATGTCTCTGGGCCCACACTCCCCTAATGTATCCTAGGCCCGCACTCCCCTAACGTCTCCGGGGCCCACACTCCCCTAATTTCACTGAGGCCCACACTCCCCTAATGTCTCCGGGGCCCACACTCCCCAAATTCAGAGCTGCCAACTGTTACGATTTTTCCGTATTTGTTCCGGAAAATACGTTAGAAATACGGAAGTACGGACAACAATTAAAAGGTACGATTTTAAAAAAATCAGCGCGGGAATATCTGGAAATAATAATTTTGTTTCACAATTCTGTCAATAAATCTTATTTTTTTTATTTACCCGTAATCATACTCGCCTAGGTGCTTACCATTTCAATTCTTGTGTAGTAATAGTAGTTTCAAGTGCTCAGCGATATTGATTTATTCATCACGTAAATTCATAAAAAAAAAAGAAAGAAGCAAGAAGCATGTCTGCTCCAAAGCGTGCAGCCAACGAATTTGGGTATTTTTTATCGAAAGAAGTTAGGAGAACACATATGTTCATCACTGATTACAGAGAGACATGGCCCCAGTTGGTCCTGTAAAAGCGCGGTGATGAATTTGCGTCTTGCAAGCAGTGTAATTGTGATTTTTCGGTTGGTCATGGTGGCCGAGACGAGGGCCAAGGCTCTAAAAAATTTACTTTATGCGTATAAGTGAGTACTGATTTGTGTTCCGGAAAACATGTGGCGTTCCTGAAAATAGCCCCTTTTTCTCTCCATGTTGGCAGCTCTGCTAATGTCTCCGGGGCCCACACTCCCCTAATGTCTCCGAGGCCTGCACTCCCTTAATGTCTCCGGGGCCCGCACTCTCCTAATGTCTCCGGGACATGCACTCCCCTAATGTCTCCAGGGCCCACACTACCCTAATGTCTCCGGGACATGCACTCCCCTAATGTCTCCGGGGCCCGCACTCCCCTAATGTCTCCGGGGCCCACACTCTCCTTATGTCTCCAGAGCCCGCACTCTCCTAATGCCTCCGGCTCCCCGCACTCTCCTAATGCCTCCGGCTCCGAGACCTGCACTCTCCTTATGTCTCCAGAGCCCGCACTCTCCTAATGCCTCCGGCTCCCCGCACTCTCCTAATGCCTCCGGCTCCGAGACCTGCACTCTCCTAATGTCTCCGAGGCCCGCACTCCCCTAATGTCTCCGGGGCCCACACTCCCCTAATGTCTCCGAGGCCTGCACTCCCCCTAATGTCTCCGGGGCCCACACTCTCCTAATGTCTCCGAGGCCCACATTCCCCTAATGTCTCCGGGACATGCACTCCCCTAATGTCTCCGGGGCCCGCACTCTCCTAATGTCTCCGGGGCCCACACTCCCCTAATGTCTCCGGGGCCCGCACTCTCCTGCCTCCGGCTCCGAAACCCGCACTCTCCTAATGTCTCCGATGCCCGCACTCCCCTAATGTCTCCGGGGCCCACACTCCCCTATTGTCTCCGAGGCCCGCACTCCCCTAATGTCTCTGGGGCCCACACTCCCCTAATGTATCCTAGGCCCGCACTCCCCTAATGTCTCCGGGGCCCACACTCCCCTAATTTCACTGAGGCCCACACTCCCCTAATGTCTCCGGGGCCCACACTCCCCAAATTCAGAGCTGCCAACTGTTACGATTTTTCCGTATTTGTTCCGGAAAATACGTTAGAAATACGGAAGTACGGACAACAATTAAAAGGTACGATTTTAAAAAAATCAGCGCGGGAATATCTGGAAATAATAATTTTGTTTCACAATTCTGTCAATAAATCTTATTTTTTTTATTTACCCGTAATCATACTCGCCTAGGTGCTTACCATTTCAATTCTTGTGTAGTAATAGTAGTTTCAAGTGCTCAGCGATATTGATTTATTCATCACGTAAATTCATAAAAAAAAAAGAAAGAAGCAAGAAGCATGTCTGCTCCAAAGCGTGCAGCCAACGAATTTGGGTATTTTTTATCGAAAGAAGTTAGGAGAACACATATGTTCATCACTGATTACAGAGAGACATGGCCCCAGTTGGTCCTGTAAAAGCGCGGTGATGAATTTGCGTCTTGCAAGCAGTGTAATTGTGATTTTTCGGTTGGTCATGGTGGCCGAGACGAGGGCCAAGGCTCTAAAAAATTTACTTTATGCGTATAAGTGAGTACTGATTTGTGTTCCGGAAAACATGTGGCGTTCCTGAAAATAGCCCCTTTTTCTCTCCATGTTGGCAGCTCTGCTAATGTCTCCGGGGCCCACACTCCCCTAATGTCTCCGAGGCCCGCACTCCCCTAATGTCTCCAGGGCCCACACTCCCCTAATGTCTCCGGGGCCCACACTTCCCTAATGTCTCCGGGGCCCGCACTCTCCTAATGCCTCCGGCTCCGAGACCCGCACTCTCCTAATGTCTCTGAGTGTCTCTGGGGCCAACCCTCCCCTAATGTCTCCGGGGCCCTCACTCCCCAAATGCCTCCGGGGCTTGCACTCCGCTAATATCTCCGGGGCCTGCACTCCCCTAATGTCTCCGGGGCCGGGGCCCGCACTCCCCTAATGTCTCCGGGACTCCTACTCCCCTAATTTCCCCAGGGCCCTCACTCCCCTAATATCCCCGGGGCCCACACTCCCCTAATGTCCCCAGGGCCCTCACTCCCCTAATATCCCCTAATATCCACGGGGCCCGCACTCCGCTAACATCTCTGGGGCCCAAACTCCCTTAATTCTAATGTATCCATGGCCCGCACTTCCCTATCTCCGAGGCTCGCACTCCGCTAATATCTCGGGCCCGTGCTTATACATGACCCTCAGCATGTGCTCCACATTTGTACTGAGGTCCCGCTGTTTGACACAGGTCAGCCTCGAGCAATCACTCTTCCTGATCTCGGGTACAAACATGGAGTACATATTCAGAAAGCTTTATAAGCATGGACCTTGAAACCGAGGTACCGTCCCAAAATGACCTTAGCTGTTGCTGGGATGTTAAACCCATTCACTTTCACTTTTCACATTCTTCTGATAGTGATATCAGAATCTAATATTGCATTTACTTTATACACAATTATATATGCAGTGGGTAAACAGTACATCACGCTTCATTGACATGCACTGTCATATACAGTTATACAATGGTATATACTAGAAGCCAATGTCACCAAATTCGCTAAGTATACTTTGATGGAACAGTTTTCAATTCATGCATTAATTCATTAATACATTTATTTAATGAAATAAATAGTTTCCAATTAAAACAATGGTTGTGGTAATGTAATTAATAAAGCATAATTATGAAAGCTGCTTAATTTTAATCATCTAATATAAACATATAGCAGTTGTTTTATGTGAAACACTGCATTTCAATGAAAATAAATAATTACACCCTCAAAGTATTCTTAGCAATTTTGGTGAAATTGGCTTCTGAACTTTGTCACACCAATTGTAGATAGAACTGGGCAAAATTACATTACCAACTATGTGATACATGTACCACACCCATGCGGCATATTCTACCCAGTTGTCATTCTAATTAAATGTGTGTTAGCATAGCTAGAATGATCTGATACTACTTAATTGTATCCCCCGGACTCCGTCGGGGGATACTATGGATTTGACAGCGCGCCGCGTCCGCGTCCGCCGCAGACACTTCTTGTCCGGAGCATAACTCGAACACCCTTTGGAATATTTTCATGAAACTTCACACATGCATAGACCACGACCCGAAGGTGTGTCACGCACAAGAATGACAACTCTTGCATAGCTAATTTTTGAGTTATCTCCCTTTTTTGTTTCTCGCAATGATTTCGTGTCCAGAGCATAACTCCACCACCCTTTCGAATATTTTCATGAAACTTCACACATGCATAGACACCACGACCCCGAAGGTGTGTCGCGCACAAGAATGACAACTCTTGCATAGCTAATTTTTTAGTTATCTCCCTTTTTTTGTTTCGCGCACTGATTGACCATAACTCGACCACCCTTTGGAATATTTTTATGAAACTTAACACATTCAATTAGACCACAACCGGAAGGTGTGTCGTGCACAAGAATGACAACTCTTGCATAGCTAATTTTTGAGTTATCTCCCTTTTTTGTTTTCGCTCACTGATTTCCTGTCCGGAGCATAACTCGACCACCCTTTGGAATATTTTCATGAAACTTCACACATGCATAGACCATGACCCGGAGGTGTGTCGCGCACAAGAATGACAACTCTTGCGTAGCTAATTTTTCAATTATCTCCCTTTTTTGTTTTGCGCACTCTACAAACTGGACAATAATGCATGAAGACCTGTTTTCTCGTCTGCTCTGTATACCTTTTCTCCTGTGCTCTGTACACCTTACCTGTAGAGAGAACAATAGAAACTGGGAGAACCATGTGCAGATGTCCAGTGCTTGACCACTGCTGACCAGGTAATTTATACAGGTAAATCACTACATTGGGTACTGTGTTGAAAATATTGTGGCATTATGTGGACCTCTGCAGATATATGTAGATAAATATAGGACTATTAAAAAAAAATCTGGTCTCCAATAGCAAGCATTATTATTTTTAAACTTTTTTTTTTCATTTTTTTTTTTTTTTTTTTTTTTTTTTTTTTTCATTATTTTTTTCATTTTTTTTTTCAAATTATTTTTCAATTTGACTGGAAAAAAAATCTGGGCTCCAGTAGCAAGCATTATTATTTTTTTTTAAACTTTTTTTTTCCATTTTTTTTTTTTTTTCATTTTTTTTTTTCATTTTTTTTTTTTCAAATTATTTTTCAATTTTTGTCCAGTAGCATAAGGTCGTAAGTGCTATATACAGACTATTCACCTGTGCATGTGCTAGCATGTGCAACTGACCACTGACCACTTACAGGTAATTTATACAGGTAAATGATTATATTACATTTCCGTAAACTGTGTTGTAAATATTGTGGCATTATGTGGACCTGTGCAGATATATGTAGATAAATATAGGACTATTAAAAAAAATTCTGGGCTCCAGTAGCAAGCATTATTATTTTTAATTTTTAAACTTTTTTTCCATATATTTTTTTTTCATTTTTTTTTTCAAATTCTTTTTCAATTTTTGTCTAGTAGCATAAGGTCGTAAGTGCTATATACAGACTATTATCATATAATAAAACAATTATTGACTAGTGAGCCATAGAATATAATCTGATATTCTATGGTTCACTAGTCAATAATTGTATAATATGTTCGGGCCAGTGAAAATTGCTTTCGGGCCCAGGCTCGAGGTCAAGGCGGGACAAGGCGAGGCATCTGATTCCGCGGAATTCTTGTTTACTTATCTCCCTTTGTTGTTTCGTGCTCTGATTTTGTATCCAGAGCATAACTCAAACACGCATATACGCATTGCTCTAATGGTCCTCTACCGCCCTGTGCCAAATCCACGTTCGTTCTGCCCCCGTCAAGCCCAGGGTCAAGGTCACATACTTAGTGCTTCAAAAACATTAACGCTTGGGTAAATATCTTATACTTTCTGTTTTCTTTCATGGATCATGGATCATCTTCATATTTCATATACGCATTGCTCTAATGGTCCTCTACCGCCCTGTGCCAAATCCACGTTCGTCCTGCCCCACCAATCCCAGGGTCAAGGTCACTGTCACAAATTGACGAGTTCGTTGGATAGGTCGGCAGATGGATCTGATGGCTATGACTAGTGAACACAGTTGGATTAGGTTTAGCATGTATATTATGGTTAAAACACGTCGTCAAGTAAAATATGATTACTATTTTACACACAAGTACAAGTGAACCCCTCAACACTTCAACACAAACACATGTCAAATAACCACCCTGCTTATGAGTGTATCATTTCATAACACAATTCCAAAGTGTCTCATTACCCCACATAATGTTACAAGTGTCAACTCCCCACAACTGTTCACAAGTGTCTAATTCCCACACAGGATCATAAGTGTCTAATTCCCCACATAAGAGTTAAGTCCCACACCAGTTCATAAGTGTCTAATTCCTCACAAGTGTGCAAATCCCACACAGTTCATAAGTGTCTAATTCCCCACACAAGTGTATAAATCCCACACAGTTCATAAGTGTCTAATTCCCCACATAGTGTCTTAAGTCCCACACCAGTCCATAAGTGTCTAATTCCCCACATAAGTTCATATGTGTCTAATTCCCTACATACATCTCTAATTCCCCCATATCAATTCATAAGTGTCTAAATCCACACACAAGTGTCTTAAGTCCCACACCAGTTCATAAGTGTCTAATTCCTCACATAAGTTCATGTGTGTCTAATTCCCCACATACATCTCTAATTTCCCCATATCAATTCATAAGTGTCTAATTCCCAACACAAGTGCGCAAATCCCACACAGTTCATAAGTGTCTAATTCCCCACAAGTGTATAAATCCCACACAGTTCATAAGTGTCTAAATCCACACACAGGATCATACGTGTTACATTAGCAACTGCATTAACTTCTCTCTAGATTCCATTGTCAGTGAGTGTGAATATACAGGACGATAGTACTCAATAATACACCCGGCCACCTCAGGACATGTAATGGTCCACACAGGACAAGTCACGGCCCACACAGGACACGTAATGTTCCACACAGATCAAGTATTGGTTCACCCAGGAAAAGTAATGGTCCACACAGGACAATGTTCCACACAGGACAAGTAACGGTCCACACAGGACAATGTTCCACACAGGTCAAATATTGTTCCACATCGGACAAGGAATGGTCCACACAGGCCATTCACAGTCCACACAGGACACGTAATGTTCCACGCAGGTAGTGTACGGTCCAGGCCTCAGAGTATAGTCCCCCACTCATGGAAACGTAATAATGGAAAGTTCTTACATATTAGCCCAGGAACAAATGGTCTCAACAATGCACATGCAGGCTCGCTTCCTCGCCTCGCTGCTCTCACATGCCCGTAGCACGGCCACACCCAAAAACCACCTGTACAATACAAAACGTTTTATCTTCTAGCAAAAATTCGAGAATTACAATGTATGTCCAAAAAGAAAATATCTTTAAAAAAAAAAAACAATCCTCAGATATTTGTCACTTAGCCACTCTACTAAAGTGTCAATGAATGAACAATTAATTTACTGTGAAGTCTGGTATAATATTTCACAATCTTAGGCGAATGCCTATTTGAGAATATTAATAACACTTTAGTAAAAATAATCACATTTGAACTTCAGATAAAATTACACAAAGCCTTTGACTAGTAAAAATACATATTCACAATTCACACACAAACACACAAACACACAAACTACATGTCACTAAAACTAATGCACATGTACTTACAGTTGGATAACTCAGTCTGCTGTCTCTAATACAAGTATTGTTGTTGCCTAGTCGAGATTCAAATGTCCACTGTCCACAATGACCCCACTTCAACTCATGTACAATGCACATGTCCAAACACACAGGTAACCTGCTTGACCACTCAAAAAACCAATACACAGGAATGTCAACATGTATCTCACAGTAGATATTCACTCACTACATACATGTACACTACCGTATTTGACCACCTATGTGTCCAGTGTCCAGCAAACCATATATACCTATATACCCAACAATGAAATTGTGACAGTCACATACTTGGTGCTTCAAAAACTTTAACGCTCAGGTAAATATCTTATAATTTTTATTTCCATTCACGGATCAACTTCATATTTCATATACGCGTTGCTCTAATGGTCGTCTACCGCCCTGTGCCAAATCCACGTTCGTCCTGCCCCCGCCAAGCCCAGGGTCAAGGTCACATACTTAGTGCTTCAAAAACTTTAACGCTCGGGTAAATATCTTATAATTTCTGTTTTCTTTCATGGATCATCTTCATATTTCATATACGCATTGCTCTAATGGTCCTCTACCGCCCTGTGCCAAATCCACGTTCATCCTGCCCCCGCCAATCCCAGGGTCAAGGTTACATACTTGGTGCTTCAAAAACTTTAATGCTCAGGTAAATATCTTATAATTTTTCTTTCCATTCACGGATCAACTTCATATTTCATATATGCGTTGCTCTAATGGTCCTCTACCGCCCTGTGCCAAATCCACGTTCGTCCCGCCCCCGCCAAGCCCAGGGTTAACATCATATACTTAGTGCTTCAAAAACTTTAACGCTCAGGTAAATATCTTATAATTTCTGTTTTCTTTCACGGATCAGCTTCATATTTCATATATGCATTGCTCTAATGGTCCTCTACCGCCCTGTGCCAAAGCCACGTTTGTCCTGCCCCCGCCAAGCCCAGGGTCAAGGTCACATACTTGGTGCTTCAAAAACTTTAACGCTCAGGTAAAAGAAAATTTTGACATGCAATTTGGCCTCATTTATTATCAAAGCGATATGTGGGACATCCGTGTTCTATGAACACATTTTCTTAGTTTATTAAACTTCACACATGCATAGAAGACGACCCAAAGGTGTGTCGCACGTAAGAAAGAACAACTCTTGCGTCGTTAATTTCTTAGTTATCTCCCTTTGTTGTTTCGTGCACTGATTTCGTGTCTGGAGCATAACTCGAACACCCTTTGGAATATTTTCATGAAACTTCACACATGCATAGACCATGACCCTAAAGGTGTGTTCCGCAAGAATGACAACTCTTGCATCACTAATTCTTTAGTTATCTCCCTTTGTTTTTCCGTCACTGATTTTGTCTCCGGAGCATAACTCGAACACCCTTTTTTCAAACTACTTGTGTATCTGGGGAGGGGGATACACATGTGCTTGTCGACAAGCGTCCATTTCTAGTTTTCATGAAAATTGTCGTCTGCTGTTGCTTTATATTTTTCCTTCTTTCTCAATAAAACATGGTTTGACAGCACTTCAGAATCATTTCCATTGGCAACTAAATTATATTCCCATCTGACATATTTTGTTCCTGTGTAAAATATTAATGATATTACACATATTGTGGTTGTGCATGGTAGTCACTGTGATGTGGTTGTTGTAGGCGAAGGGGGCCGTGGCGTGTGAGCCGTACCGGCTGTCCGAGACACACGACATGTTCACCAGCATCACCAGGATACTTGTCAAAGGTTTGTGGTCCACGTACTTGTGATCACTATATCCAGTTTCCAATGCCCATCTACCCTGCCAGCTCGTCCCCACCCCTCTCTCAGATAAATCATAATAAAAGCCAATCTGTGTGTCGCTGTTGAACGGACAGACAAAACTCCAACAATTGATACAGCAAGAATCTACATTTTCGAGGAACTATCCGTTATTGTGATCTTGCAGCAACAGAATTTGAAATCGGCATTCTTTTCCACGTAGTAGTATATCCCTGTCTGTAGACAGCGGTGTAAAATTCTACTCGCCCGCTCGCATTGGCGAGTGGTTATAGCCCTCGGGGCGAGTTGAAATTACCATTCGCTAGTCCGACAGGGCGAGTAACTTTTTCCTCTATCTAAATCCTTTAAACAGATTTGAAATGCATCTTCTTCACGTGCACTGTTTACAAATTTCAAATCATGATCTTTTTGACGCTTAAATTCATCCCGTATGAATGTTTGGAAGACACAGAGTAATCGCTATTTGACGGTTACCAGGTAACTATAGACTCTGATCCAATTCAGGTTGAAAATCATATCGAATGCAAATCAATTTATCGCTAACCCGACTGTGTTCAAATTTTACATCAACACCGGATGTATGTTCAGCAGCGTGGGGGCTCGCAGCGTATTGGAATATTAACTAAAGGATTAACAACAACAACTGAACCACGGTGAGTGCTCACTGTAAATTCAAACTACCTCGTTGGCCGGCTCGCGGGCACTTCGGCGAGCAATGTTACACAGTCAAGTTACATGGTTTGTACAGGGCGAGTGGTAAATTGTTAACGGCGAGTAGTGTTTTGCTTCTACTTTTCCTGCGGGGCGAGTGGATTTTTACATCCCTGTGTGACCTTATTGTTGAAGAAAGTTAAAACATGATTCAATTAATCGATTATATACCGTTTCTTTCAATGATTCTGCTCTTGAACTGGAAGTGATGCACACAGCGCTGTTGTCATGTATACCTAGATACAAAAGAACATGTGCCTCAGGCAAATAAATTGATAATTTTATGCCGTAATAAACCAGTATATCTTTTGTGAATAGACCCAATTATATCACAGGTGTCTGAGCTGATTATCTTACATAATGCACAAATGATTGGGTCCTTACGCTAAACATACGAGTGAGCGTAGTGAATCCAGTTTGTTTAGTGATCGATCGCGAGGGCATTGTTAAAGATAATCTTCTGGTTTTAAATAGACATTTTCTTACATTTCAGACATGATACTTTATAAAAACAATGTGAATCAGGTGTAAAATTGACAAAGAGGTGTGCGAATTAATTTCCAGAGGCTGGTCGTAGTGAAGATGACTGTCTCGCTATTTAGATCGTGTGTATGAGAACATTATTTGATTTGTCAAAGGAAACATGTCATTGCAATGGTACTGACGTCATTTATCCATATTTGGTAAACAAGAAAGTTTTGTATACTGATGTTAGGTACATGATAAACAATAAAAAACCTGACCAATCAAACTAACCATCACAGTTTCATAAAATTCAATGCTAAGTCATTCCCAAATCAGCTAACATCAGTGATAGTGATGACACTTGTATGGGTTTGAAGAATGTAATTATTTTGTCCAACTACTGGTTCTGTCGACTACTCGTTATTCATCAATGCAATTTTGTTTTATTGTTAGAAGATTTAGTGTTCAAGAAACTGCATTTCATATTACTTCTGGAAGAGTAAGAAACTTGTAACTACACAAATTACTCATGGAAAGTATCTAGAATATCACTGAAAATAAACCAAAAAACGTTTGAAAATTTTGTTTTACATTTCAGTTGGTGATGCTTAAATTTCTCTTATCTAAGGTGTCAGATCAATGAATAATGTTCCACTAAATGGCAAAATGAATTTCCATAGTTTTTGCCAGCAATGTAGCCAGCAATGTAGGAACTTTGAGTGACTTAGAATTTTGCACATCAGCTGAACTCATTTTCACTATGCGCATACCAGGGCACACGATCTATTGGCATGTCGATAATCACGTGCTCAGCAGCATGACTATCAATACAAACGATTGTTACATCAAATTCTGAACAAAATCAGCCAATCAAAGCAGAAGTTGTTGGACACATTTGATTCACTGTGCGTGATCGACTGACAAATTACGAGATAAGCGCAATGAGAATTCACATTTTTATCAAGATATTTTTATGGATCTTGGACCAATTTAATGCGCTAATGGAGTCGCCTAGAATGAACACTGCTGGCCCAAAGGTGTGGATTTTTACACAAGCCAGTCGGGCTTGTGTTTTGCAGATTTTTACTAGCCCGACACAATTTTCGCTGGCACCGGGCCACCGGACCAGTGCTAATTTCGAAGACTGAACTACTAGCTGAAATGTAAGAAACCCTGTTGGCGTATTTGAATGCGTGGCGACGTTGTGTTTGTCAGGGGCGGCGGACCTAGAGAACCGCTACTGGATCCCACTGATGGAGCAGGCCGTCAACGTGGTCTACAAGCTCGCCGAGGCTCCAGACACTATCTGTGGTGACCTCATCAAGCAGCTGGCGCTCGGGTGCAGTCAGGCCCAGTTAGACGGGGCACAGCCAGACAGGAACGAGCAAGACGGGGAACAAGCCGAGGAGCAACCAACGCCAGGAGCCGAGCCCAATCCAGAACAGGAGGATCCTCAGGGCTCACAGGAGATGGACGTTGCTGCGTGTATGTTTAACCCTGTATATTTACATTGCCATTGTCACTAACCCCCAAATTCTGTTTAAGTTTCGACATCTACATTAGCCCACAGGTGGAAGACTCTGACCTACTGTCTGTGCCACGTTTTTCTGCTGACGAACTTTTGGCTATTAAACATATTAAATCTAAAAAATATTAAGTACTTTTTCACCAATAACAAAAGTCACCTTCCCTAAAAAATTTATCTGATGAAATTCCATCAAATATTGATTTTATAGCGAAAAAATGATTTTCCTATGGTAATTTAACATGGGAAAAGAGGTGGAAGAGGAAGAGTAAAAATAAAAACGAAAAAAAGTTGGAAATTGACTCCGAAACCTGGCTAGATAGATTGGAAAACAAGTTAGAGATTTTGAAAATCGGTCCACAAATGAAGAAAAAAAAATTATGAAAAATTACTTAAATTTAAATATTTCTTGGATTTAATGTGTTTAATGGCCAAACGTTCGTCGGTAGGAAAACGTGGAACAGACAGTAGGACCCAATAAATTGCTAATTTGAAAAACGTTACCTCACCCACCCATTTCCATACACTACACAGTATAGCCTTTTCTACGTAGGAAAGAGCTTGGAAAAAATTCTGTATTTTCGGGCTCGCTTTAACACCAAACATTTTGATTTGTCTGTTGACTTAAGTCTCTGGCAATAGATAATTGCCTTGGGCCCCCAAATATATTCACTTTAAACATCTGTGTTTAGTATACGTTTTAGCTACCACAGTTACATAGAAATTTCTATGTCCGAAAAAAATCCCACACAATCAGCTTCACCCATCGCCACATGGTTGGATGTAGTATTTGTGATGCTCCAGCTTGGTTTTTCCCGTGACATCATTATTGATCATTCGGCGAATATAACATAGGAAATCCGAAAGTAAAGTTCACGGAAGGTTATGTCAATATGTTGGGACACAAATCATAATAAACACACGTTTTAGATCATTCAAGGTTAGTGGATGATACTTATTAGTCACAAATTGTAACATTGGAGTTACTGAAGTTTATTTAAATGATCCACATCGATATTTTTAAACTGTAATGGGATTTCGGCCAGATTTAACATGTAAATTATGCTTCCACAGCCCACAAAAATGTGTGACATTTATTCGGACATTCCGGTACAACTATTGTGAATCCATCTACCTATACATGGCCAGTAATCCATGATGCACAGTCTGATCATCTACCTATACATGGCCAGTAATCCATGACATACAGTCTGATCATCTACCTATACATGGCCAGTAATCCATGACGCACAGTCTGATCATCTACCTATACATGGCCAGTAATCCATGACATACAGTCTGATCATCTACCTATACATGGCCAGTAATCCATGACACGCAGTCGGACTGAAAAACATACTACCTATACAATGGCCATTCAATCCATGAATACACAGTCTGATTCAATCTACCTATTACATGGCCAGTAATCCATGGACATACAGTTCTGATCATTCTAACCAATACAATGGCCAGTAATCCAATGACATACAGTCCCTCCCCAGATCATTCTACCTATACATGGAACCAGATAATCCATGGACATACAGTCTTGATCATCTACCTATTATCATGGCCAGTAATCCAATGAGATCACATTTCTGGGATCAATCTAAACCTATACATGGCCAGTTAATCCATGATACACAGTTCTATTCATCTTTACCATCATTACATGGACCAGTAAGAACCATGACGCACAGTCTGATCAGGATCTGCACTGTTCGCCATTCCATCAATGACACACCCATCATGCTTCTAACAAACAATATAGATCATTATCATTCTGCAGGAGTGTGCTATTTTATCAGGAGCTACACTGGTCACATATTCCATAAGCCCCACAGACACATATGTAACTGACATTGATCTGTACGTGACCTCCCGCTGCAGTGTTGACGGGCCCTGTAGGCGGGGGCGTGAGCGTGGCGTTTGCGTCCGGCGTGCTCACTCGCCTGCTGTCTTTGGTGGGCCACGTGGCCCTGCGCCAGCTCGTGCACCTCGACATGGCCGTGTTTGGCGAGATGAAGCGGCGCCGCGCCATTCAGGAGCAGAAGACCTGGATCAAGACGCCCGCCAGCAAACGCAGCAACCAGAACAAGGTGGGGCACGCCCCGCAGTCAGGGCATCAGGTCCTGACTAAATTCATTTCTACTCGTTCAGATTTTAATTCAACTAATTCAATCCTATAAATGTGAATGTAAATGCTGCATTATGATTATTCCTTCAAATTAGCACTCGTCTAGATCCAAAAATCACTTGCCAATACGAGCGGAAAAGTGAATTTATCGATGTCTGGCCATGTCAGTGATAAAGCTTTAAGCTGGATCAGATTCAATCTGCTTTATCATTGACCTGCTCAGGGATGTACTGTCTCCTTGCTGATGGTCTGGCATGCTCCTGCTGTCTATACGGCTGGGTATGACCTTAGTTGTTGATAGGCCGTTAAACACTAATAAACAAACAAACAAACTATACGGCTGGGTAATCCTGGGTAGGATCCCACTGTATATGATCTTGCTGGGACATTAACCCCATTCACTGTACATGGACAGGATCCCACTGTATATGACCTTGCTGGGACAATAACCCCATTCACTGTACGTGGGTAGGATCCCACTGTATATGACCTTGCTGGGACATTAACCCCATTCACTGTACGTGGGTAGGATCCCACTGTATATGACCTTGCTGGGACATTAACCCCATTCACTGTACGTGGGTAGGTATCCCACTGTATATGACCTTGCTGGGACATTAACCCATTCACTGTACATGGACAGGATCCCACTGTATATGACCTTACTGGGACATTAACCCCATTCACTGTACGTGGGTAGGATCCCACTGTATATGACCTTGCTGGGACATTAACCCCATTCACTGTACATGGACAGGATCCCACTGTATATGACCTTGCTGGGACAATAACCCTATTCACTGTCCGTGGGCAGGAGTCGACGTCGGAGGCCATAGAGGAAGAACTGGGGCTGGCGGGGTCCGTTGCCGAGGATGCAGAGTCCGAGTACATCCGCAAGGTCTGCGAGTGTGAGGTCGTCACAGGTACGTACTGCAGCTCGGTCGGCTACCTACAGCAGCTGGACTACATAACCGTAAATAAAGCATTTTTGCTTTACTGTCCATAGCCTTCTCTCTCTTTCTCCCCTTGATTCCCTGAGAATCAGATTTTTGTCCATTAAGCAGGGTTTCCGCTTGGCCTTGAAAACCTGGAATAGCCTGGAATAGCCTGGAATAGCCTGGAATAGCCTGGAATAGCCTGGAATTTGACAAAAGGCCATTCAAGGCCTTGAAAGTCCTTGAATTTCTCTGTAGGACCTCGAAAGTTGTGGAATTCTGTAAGAAAATAAACACTATGTGATGTGACAGGGGAAAATACGATATCTGCATTATACAAACAAAAATTATATAATAAAAAAAAGAGCACGAAAAAACGCTTGGTGCCGACAGCGTGAACCTAACAGGAAACGTGCAAATAGCCGTTTTTTTATTACGATTATTGTCCTTGGTTCCAACAGGTGGCAGTTCGGCCGGAAGTAAACTTTATTATTTCTTGATACATGAATGCAAATAATGCTGTCGCCTATTAATGTTATTTTGTTACAAGAAATCGACAGGCATATATCGGCGCTAATGTGTTGTTTTTAATGGATGGGGTAAACGGACAACAGATCTGTAGGTTATCTATTTCCGTATCTATTTCGAAGCGTTATAAAATATAACTGCACCCTTGTTTTGATATCGTCTGATAAATGGTTTAGACAGCTCTGGCTATTCAGCTGTTATTTTTTTTTTAAATAAATGAAAGTTGTGATTAATGACAATAAATAATGAAATAGCAATCATTGGGTAGTATAATGGGATTACTCTGATAGTGTGCACAATTTGATTGGAGGTCTTGTGGCCACACAGTATGTGCACTTTCCATGCCATCTATATTCGTCTTCTTCAATTCTCTGTCATAGGGTTATTTCAGAAATTGTCAGAACTCCCTCTCGCAAAGAAGCACAATGTATTTTTCGAGGGTGGGAGGGACGCTTTGCGGTTAGTTTTTGTCGCGCCCGCTTGCGGACAGCGCGATATAGTTGGCACTTTGGCGTACGTACGTACGTGTGTCCGGTTAAAGTTTTTGGTTAAGTTGTTTGGTTCAGTTTTTTTATTAAAGTTTTTGGTTAAGTTTTTTGGTTAAGTTTTTTGGTTAAAGTTTTTCGTTATACTATATCTCTGCAACTGCTTTGCCCATTACCTTGAAACTTCACATGGGTGTTTATCATCATCTATATTTTCATTCTCCCCCTCTCCCGTGCGGCCCCTGTGCCCAATGTCAAGGTCAAATTACTTTGAAGTTTTTGGTTAAGTTTTTTGGTTAAAGTTTTTAGTTATACTATATCTCTGCAACTGCTTTGCCCATTACCTTGAAACTCAACATGAGTGTTTATCATCTTCTATATTTTCATTCTACCCCCCTCCCGTGCGGCCCCTGTACCCAATGTCAAGGTCAAATTACTTTGAAGTTTTTGGTTAATTTTTTTGGTTAAGTTTTTTGGTTAAAGTTTTTGGTTAAGTTTTTTGGTTAAGTTTTTTGGTTAAAGTTTTTTGTTATACTATATCTCTGCAACTGCTTTGCCCATTACCTTGAAACTTCACATGGGTGTTTATCATCATCTATATTTTCATTCTACTCCCCTCCCATGCGGCCCCTGTGCCCAATGTCAAGGTCAAATTACTGAAGTTTTTGGTTAAGTTTTTTGGTTAAAGTTTTTGGTTAAGTTTTTTGGTTAAATTTTTTTGTTATAATACTATATCTCTGCAACTGCTTTGCCCATTACCTTGAAACTTCACATGGGTGTTTATCATCATCTATATTTTCATTCTACCCCCCTCCCGTGCGGCCCCTGTGCCCAATGTCAAGGTCAAATTACTTTGAAGTTTTTGGTTAAGTTTTTTGGTTAAGTTTTTTGGTTAAGTTTTTTGGTTAAGTTTTTTGGTTAAAGTTTTTTGTTATACTATATCTCTGCAACTGCTTTGCCCATTACCTTGAAACTTCACATGGGTGTTTATCATCATCTATATTTTCATTCTAGCCCCTCCCGTGCGGCCCCTGTTCCCAATGTCAAGGTCAAATTACTTTGAAGTTTTTGGTTAAGTCTTTTGGTTAATGTTTTTGGTTAAAGTTTTTGGTTAAGTTTTTTGGTTAAAGTTTTTTGTTATACTATATATCTGCAACTGCTTTGCCCATTACCTTGAAACTTCACATGGGTGTTTATCATCATCTATATTTTCATTCTACCCCCCTCCCGTGCGGCCCCTGTTCCCAATGTCAAGGTCAAATTACTTTGAAGTTTTTGGTTAAGTCTTTTGGTTAATGTTTTTGGTTAAGTTTTTTGGTTAAAGTTTTTGGTTAAGTTTTTTGGTTAAAGTTTTTCGTTATACTATATCTCTGCAACTGCTTTGCCCATTACCTTGAAACTTCACCATGGGTGTTTATCATCATCTATATTTTTCATTCTACCCTCCCGTGCGGCCCCTGTGCCCAATGTCAAGGTCAAATTAACTGAAGTTTTTGGTTAAGTTTTTTGGTTAAAGTTTTTGGTTAATGTTTTTTTGGTTAAATTTTTTTGTTATAATACTATATCTCTGCAACTGCTTTGCCCATTACCTTGAAACTTCACATGGGTGTTTATCATCATCTATATTTTCATTCTACCCCCCTCCCGTGCGGCCCCTGTGCCCAATGTCAAGGTCAAATTACTTTGAAGTTTTTGGTTAAGTTTTTTGGTTAAAAGTTTTTGGTTAAAGTTTTTTTGGTTAGTTTTTTGGTTAAAGTTAAAGTTTTTTAAAGTTATACTATATCTCTGCAACTGCTTTGCCCATTACCTTGAAACTTCACATGGGTGTTTATCATCATCTATATTTTCATTCTACCCCCCTCCCGTGCGGCCCCTGTTCCCAATGTCAAGGTCAAATTACTTTGAAGTTTTTGGTTAAGTCTTTTGGTTAATGTTTTTGGTTAAGTTTTTTGGTTAAAGTTTTTGGTTAAGTTTTTTGGTTAAAGTTTTTTTGTTATACTATATATCTGCAACTGCTTTGCCCATTACCTTGAAACTTCACATGGGTGTTTATCATCATCTATATTTTCATTCTACCCCCCTCCCGTGCGGCCATGTTCCCAATGTCAAGGTCAAATTACTTTGAAGTTTTTGGTTAAGTCTTTTGGTTAATGTTTTTGGTTAAGTTTTTTGGTTAAAGTTTTTGGTTAAGTTTTTTGGTTAAAGTTTTTCGTTATACTATATCTCTGCAACTGCTTTGCCCATTACCTTGAAACTTCACATGGGTGTTTATCATCATCTATATTTTCATTCTACCCCCCTCCCGTGCGGCCCCTGTGCCCAATGTCAAGGTCAAATTACTTTGAAGTTTTTGGTTAAGTTTTTTGGTTAAAGTTTTTGGTTAAGTTTTTTGGTTAAGTTTTTTGGTTAAGTTTTTTGGTTAAAGTTTTTTGTTATACTATATCTCTGCAACTGCTTTGCCCATTACCTTGAAACTTCATATGGGTGTTTATTATCATCATCTATATTTTCATTCTACCCCCCTCCCGTGCGGCCCCTGTTCCCAATGTCAAGGTCAAATTACTTTGAAGTTTTTGGTTAAGTCTTTTGGTTAATGTTTTTGGTTAAAGTTTTTGGTTAAAGTTTTTCGTTATACTATATCTCTGCAACTGCTTTGCCCATTACCTTGAAACTTCACATAGGTGTTTATCATCTTCTATATTTTCATTCTACCCCCCTCCCGTGCGGCCCCTGTGCCCAATGTCAAGGTCAAATTACTTTGATGTTTTTGGTTAAGTTTTTTGATTAAAGTTTTTGGTTAAGTTTTTTGGTTAAGTTTTTTGGTTAAAGTTTTTCGTTATACTATATCTCTGCAACTGCTTTGCCCATTACCTTGAAACTTCACATGGGTGTTTATCATCTTCTATATTTTCATTCTACCCCCCTCCCGTGCGGCCCCTGTGCCCAATGTCAAGGTCAAACTACTTTGAAGTTTTTGGTTAAAGTTTTTTTCGCGCCCACTTGCGGAAAGCACGATATAGTCGACACTTTGGCGTACGTACGTACGTACGTACGTGTTTCCGGTTAAACTTTTTGGTTAAGTTTTTTGGTTAAAGTTTTTGGTTAAGTTTTTTGGTTAAGTTTTTTGGTTAAATTTTTTTGTTATAATACTATGTCTCTGCAACTGCTTTGCCCATTACCTTGAAACTTCACATGGGTGTTTATCATCATCTATATTTTCATTCTACCCCCCTCCCGTGCGGCCCCTGTGCCCAATGTCAAGGTCAAATTACTTTGAAGTTTTTGGTTAAGTTTTTTGGTTAAAGTTTTTGGTTAAGTTTTTTGGTTAAGTTTTTTGGTTAAGTTTTTTGGTTAAAGTTTTTTGTTATACTATATCTCTGCAACTGCTTTTGCCCATTACCTTGAAACTTCATATGGGTGGGTTTATTATCATCATCTATATTTTCATTCTACCCCCCTCCGTACCCCCCTCCCGTGCGGGCCCCTGTTCCCAATGTCAAGGTCAAATTACTTTGAAGTTTTTGGTTAAGTCTTTTGGTTAATGTTTTTGGTTAAAGTTTTTGGTTAAAGTTTTTCGTTATACTATATCTCTGCAACTGCTTTGCCCATTACCTTGAAACTTCACATAGGTGTTTATCATCTTCTATATTTTCATTCTACCCCCCTCCCGTGCGGCCCCTGTGCCCAATGTCAAGGTCAAATTACTTTGATGAATTTTTGGTTAAGTGTTTTGATTAAAGTTTTTGGTTAAGTTTTGTTTTTGGTTAAGTTTTTTGGTTAAAGTTTTTCGTTATACTATATCTCTGCAACTGCTTTGCCCATTACCTTGAAACTTCACATGGGTGTTTATCATCTTCTATATTTTCATTCTACCCCCCTCCCGTGCGGCCCCTGTGCCCAATGTCAAGGTCAAACTACTTTGAAGTTTTTGGTTAAAGTTTTTTTCGCGCCCACTTGCGGAAAGCACGATATAGTCGACACTTTGGCGTACGTACGTACGTACATACGTGTTTCCGGTTAAACTTTTTGGTTAAGTTTTTTGGTTAAAGTTTTTGGTTAAGTTTTTTGGTTAAATTTTTTTGTTATAATACTATGTCTCTGCAACTGCTTTGCCCATTACCTTGAAACTTCACATGGGTGTTTATCATCATCTATATTTTCATTCTACCCCCCTCCCGTGCGGCCCCTGTGCCCAATGTCAAGGTCAAATTACTTTGAAGTTTTTGGTTAAGTTTTTTGGTTAAAGTTTTTGGTTAAGTTTTTTGGTTAAGTTTTTTGGTTAAGTTTTTTGGTTAAAGTTTTTCGTTATACTATATCTCTGCAGCTGCTTTGCCCATTACCTTGAAACTTCACATGGGTGTTTATCATCTTCTATATTTTCATTCTACCCCCCCTCCCGTGCGGCCCCTGTGCCCAATGTCAAGGTCAAACTACTTTGAAGTTTTTGGTTAAAGTTTTTTTCGCGCCCGCTTGCGGAAAGCACGATATAGTCGGCACTTTGGCGTACGTACGTGTGTCCGGTTAAACTTTTTGGTTAAGTTTTTTGGTTAAAGTTTTTGGTTAAGTTTTTTGGTTAAGTTTTTTGGTTAAACTTTTTTGTTATACTATATCTCTGCAACTGCTTTGCCCATTACCTTGAAACTTCACATGGGTGTTTATCATCATCTATATTTTCATTCTAGCCCCTCCCGTGCGGCCCCTGTTCCCAATGTCAAGGTCAAATTACTTTGAAGTTTTTGGTTAAGTCTTTTTGTTAATGTTTTTGGTTCAGTTTTTGGTTAAAGTTTTTGGTTAAGTTTTTTGGTTAAAGTTTTTTGTTATACTATATATCTGCAACTGCTTTGCCCATTACCTTGAAACTTCACATGGGTGTTTATCATCATCTATATTTTCATTCTACCCCCCTCCCGTGCGGCCCCTGTTCCCAATGTCAAGGTCAAATTACTTTGAAGTTTTTGGTTAAGTCTTTTGGTTAATGTTTTTGGTTAAGTTTTTTGGTTAAAGTTTTTGGTTAAGTTTTTTGGTTAAGTTTTTTGGTTGTTTTTCGTTATACTATATCTCTGCAACTGCTTTGCCCATTACCTTGAAACTTCACATGGGTGTTTATCATCATCTATATTTTCATTCTACCCCCCACCCCCCTCCCGTGCGGCCCCTGTGCCCAATGTCAAGGTCAAATTACTTTGAAGTTTTTGGTTAAGTTTTTTGGTTAAAGTTTTTGGTTAAGTTTTTTGGTTAAAATTTTTCGTTATACTATATCTCTGCAACTGCTTTGCCCATTACCTTGAAACTTCACATGGGTGTTTATCATCATCTATATTTTCATTCTACCCCCTCCCGTGCGGCCCCTGTTCCCAATGTCAAGGTCAAATTACTTTGAAGTTTTTGGTTAAGTCTTTTGGTTAATGTTTTTGGTTAAAGTTTTTCGTTAAAGTTTTTCGTTATACTATATCTCTGCAACTGCTTTGCCCATTACCTTGAAACTTCACATAGGTGTTTATCATCTTCTATATTTTCATTCTACCCCCCTCCCGTGCGGCCCCTGTGCCCAATGTCAAGGTCAAATTACTTTGAAGTTTTTGGTTAATTTTTTTGGTTAAAGTTTTTGGTTAAGTTTTTTGGTTAAAGTTTTTCGTTATACTATATCTCTGCAGCTGCTTTGCCCATTACCTTGAAACTTCACATGGGTGTTTATCATCTTCTATATTTTCATTCTACCCCCCTCCCGTGCGGCCCCTGTGCCCAATGTCAAGGTCAAACTACTTTGAAGTTTTTGGTTAAAGTTTTTTTCGCGCCCGCTTGCGGAAAGCACGATATAGTCGGCACTTTGGCGTACGTACGTACGTACGTGTGTCCGGTTAAACTTTTTGGTTAAGTTTTTTGGTTAAAGTTTTTCGTTATACTATATCTTTGTTTTTAGTGTCCATGCCTCACCACAAGGCGCGACATGCAGGCCGCGGCCATGTAGTTATCAGGCCCGCTTGCAGACAGCGCGATATAGTTGGTGCATTGGCGTACGTACCGACATGTGGGCCGCGGCCATTTATTTTATATAATATTTTTGTGTTCTATACACGAATAGAGTCAACAAGAACAATCGACTAACGACATCATCTTAACTTTGGCAGCTTCCTAGTAGCTTTTGCTTGTGATGCTGGAGGGTGGGTGACAGGTGAGAGCATGCGATATGTCTTTGGCATTCTTGTATGTGAGGGTTAAATTGTATGAGTAATACGATTATTCCTAATCCTATTACTTTTATGCTGGAGGATTTATCTCGCTGTTCGTTACACGTGTCTTTGTTCAATTGAGGTTCTAGTCAAAGGAAGGAGGCAGAGCAAGCCGGTGATTCGTCCAATGAAATCGCTCGGTGGGGCTCTCAATAAGACTAGTGACGTAATGATATGCGAGATCGCTTTGAATACGTAAAAGATCTGTTCATATCTATTTACTACAGTATAAACTATGAATGAGCTTTGAAAAGCCGTTAATTTGATTTTTTTTCAGCCTTGAAACATATGGCCTTGAAAAGCCTTGAATAGCCTTGAATTTTACCTGATTAAGAGATTTCCTTATCTCCCCCCAGGACATGTCGGTAGCCCGTTATATATCGGGCATTCATGTACATAATGAGCTATGGAACTGTCCTGGGAGAAGCAGGTGTCTGGTACAACCAATTCTGTATTTTTATGCCCCACCACGATAGTGGATGTGGCATTTAGTGTTACCCTTGTCCGTCTGTTCGTCCAACCGTCCGTTCATCACCAACCTTGTAACTCGTATAACTTTGAAATCATACTAGCTCTAGACCTGAAACTTGGTATGTATCTTCCTTATGATGAGTAGATGCCCAAAGTTTATTTTGATTTTTGATTCGATCCCCATATCATGGATTATCTCCCCTTTTTCGACTTAGAATTTTCCAATTTCGCCTTGTTACTCGTAAATCTTTTAATCCGTAATAGCTACAGACCTGATACTTGATATGTAGCTTCCTTATGATGAGTAGATGCGCACAGTTTATTTCAATTTTTTATTCGACCCCCGGGTCATAGATTATCTATCTCCCCTTTTGGACTTGGAATGTTGCCTCGTTTGCTATCAAAGCTATATGTGGGGCATCCATATTCCATGAACACATTTTCTAGTTATCTTGACCCTTTCAACACTGTAGACCTGAATCCAACCATTGTAAACCTGAATCCAACCATTGTAAACAGTGTCAACCGAGACTCGTGACGAGCCGACTCATCAGGATCTGCAGTTTGTGGATAATTCCCAAATTTCACAAATTTCCCCCTTTTCTAACTAATGGCATGACATGTAACATGTATGAGTGGAAGCCATTTTCATTATGCATGCTTGATACATGTGGGTCTATACGATTCACTCATGGGACCATTAACACGACCTTGACCTTTTTTACTGTCACATAATCGCTGATTATGGTCCAGTATGCCAGAGGGTATACCCATGTTTGACAAACATAATCTCTAGTTAATATAGTTATAAAATGATAAAATGCAGTTTTCAAACAATTAAGATTTAAATGTTCGCTTCTAAAATCATACATCAATTGGGTCTGGGAAATAAAAATTGAATTTAACATCAAATGTGCGAACTCTAGTAACAAATGTTGTCTTACTTTAATTAATTTAATTAAAAACAAATGTATGTGATGTTCGTTTTTGTGAGTCACATGTGGCCTCAGTGAGCTCGTGGCCGTGTGTGAGATATATGTGGCCTCAGTGAGCTCGTGGCTGTGTTTGAGATATATGTGGCCTCATGAGCTCGTGCCGTGTGTGAGATATATGTGGCCTCAGTGAGCTCGTGGCCGTGTGTGAGATATATGTGGCCTCAGTGAGCTCGTGGCCGTGTGTGAGATATATGTGGCCTCAGTGAGCTCGTGGCCGTGTGTGAGATATATGTGGCCTCAGTGAGCTCGTGGCCGTGTGGGAGATGTATGTGGCCTTAGTGAGCTCGTGGCCGTGTGTGAGATATATGTGGCCTCAGTGAGCTCGTGGCCGTGTGTGAGATATATGTGGCCTCGTGAGCTCTGGCCGTGTTTGAGATATATGTGCCTCAGTGAGCTCGTGGCCGTGTGAGATATAGTTGGGCCTCAGTGAGCTCGTGGCCGTGTGTGAGATATATGTGGCCTCAGTGAGCTCGTGGCCGTGTGGGAGATTTATATGGCCTCAGTGAGCTCGTGGCCGTGTGTGAGATATATGTGGCCTCAGTGAGCTTGTGGCCGTGTGTGAGATATATGTGGCCTCAGTGAGCTTGTGGCCGTGTGGGAGATATATATGGCCTCACTGAGCTCGTGGCCGTGTGTGAGATATATGTGGCCTCAGTGAGCTCGTGGTCGTGTGTGAGATATATGTGGCCTCAGTGAGCTCGTGGCCGTGTGTGAGATATATATGGCCTCAGTGAGCTCGTGGGCCGTGTGTGAGATATATGTGGCCATTTTCCATGAGCTCTGTGCCGTGTGTGTAGATATGTGGCCCTCCAAGTTGAGACTCGTTTTGGCCTGTGGTGTGTGACCATGTTGTCCGTACAGGTGAGACACTGTTATCTGCCGTGGGGCCCGTGCTTGTGGCCGTTTGCACAAACCAGAACAAGTACCCGAGCCCCGAGCTGCAGACCGCTGCCTCGCTCGCCCTCGCCAAGTTCATGCTGGTCAGCTCGGACTTCTGTGAGCGCCACCTGCAGCTGCTGTTCACTGTGCTGGAGAAGTCGCACAGCCCCATCATCCGCGCCAACACCATCATCGCCATGGGCGACCTCAGCTTCCGCTTCCCCAACCTCATAGAGCCATGGACGCCGCACCTCTACGCCAGGTAGGCAATTATCCAGTTATCCAGCCGGCTCGCCAGTAGTGTGTCTTGTGACAATGTCTCACTCGTGACATATCTCTAAATGACCTTGCTGAACAGACCTAAAACCTCAATCGCTCATACCAGCTTACAGTTGCTGCTATTTTTCTGCAAAAGAATGTGATAAACTTAACAAAGAGGATGATAATTGTGAGCCCACAGTGCAGGAAGAGCTAATGGCATACCCCCAGAGTGTCATCGGCGTCCACGAACTTAGCGTTGAGATAAATTTCTTATAACTTCTGTTTCCGTTGATAGGACTTATTGATAGTTCACACATGCATTTCTCTGATGGTCCTCTAACATGCTGTGACAAATCCATGACGATCCGACCACCAGTAATGCCGAGGTCAAGGTCACAGACTTAGCACTTTCACAAATTTAACGTTGGGGTAAATTTTTTATGTTTCCTTTGATAGAACTTACTAATATTTTAAACATGCATGCATTCATTTCTTTGATGGTCCTCTACCATGCTTTGACAAATTCATGACCCTCCGACCACCAGTAATCCCAAGGTCAAGGCCACCGACTTAGTGCTTCACACACTTTACGTGCGGGTAAATTTCATATAACGTACGTTTCCTTTGATAGAACTTGTTGATATTTAACACCTGCTTTCCGCTGATGGTCGTGTATCATGCTGTAACAAATCCGCGACTCCACACTTGGCATGTTCACAAAACTTGTATAATTTCTGTTTCCTTTATGGAATATTAAATTCATTCATTCACATTGTGGATCCTCTATCATTCTGCGACAAATCTTTGACCACGGTGCCCATTCCCTCTCTCAACAAATTTATAAAATTTGGTGTCGGGGACTACTTTCCCAGCGGGTATTACATACTCTTGTTTACTGATAAATCCAGACGACTGTTGTAACATCAGCCCCACCTATGACTTTTGGCTGCCAACAGTCGAGCTTCGTTGTCTTCTGACAACTCTTGTTTCTTATATCTCTGCAACCAACTTGAAAACTTCACATTTTCATTCTATGGCCTACCCATGTGGCCCACACACCCATGGTCCAATGGCCTTCAAATGCCACGACGGGCTGGACATGCAGGCCGCGGCCATGTGGTATTCTCTCAATGTCGTCCCATTGCCAGACTGAGGGACGACTCGCCACAGGTGAGGAAGAACACGATGCAGGTCCTCACCCATCTCATTCTCAACGACATGGTCAAGGTCAAAGGTCAGATCAGCGAAATGGCCACCTGTATCGTCGATGATGACGAACGAATTAGCAGTCTCGCCAAATTGTTCTTCCATGAACTGTCAAAGAAGGTATGTTAATGTTTGATGTTTGTTCAATTCCACTAGGGCTAATACTATATTAATATCACATATTGGTCTATTCATTGGATGTTGTGGAGACATTGGAAAACAAGACTATATAGACATGTGTCGATATTACAGGTAGAAACATTTTGATTGTTTTGTGCTCTTTTTTATTGGTACATATAGTCGACACCCTGTCTGTCCGCCCGTCTGTCCATCCATCCGTCTGTCTGTCTGAGATCTGCGTTAAAAGTTTTTGGGTACCCATTATATCGAAAATTCATATGCTTATTAGTCCTCATCCATATTTTCATTCTGTGTCCCACCCATGTGGCGCTCCTTGTGCCCAATGTCGAGGTCAAATGACCTGTGTTGAAACTTTTTTTGTGTGTTTGAGTTTTTGAGGGGTACCTCCGTCATGTTGCTGATTACTTGTTATAACTGACATTTAATAGGAAAGTATTACAATTATACCTTGACATATGGATGTTTGATGCTCCTTGTAGCACTCGGTCACACATTCAGTGCCCACCAAATCATTTTAATCTGATAGTTGGTATATGTGCAACAGTGTGTAGCATAAACTTTTTATGCCCCCGCCACCGATTGGTGAGGGGGGCATATAGTGTTACCGGCGTCCGTACGTGTACGTACGTACGTACGTACGTACGTACTCCCGAAACCTTAACGTTCGGGTAAATGGCTTATAGTTTCCTTGCTCGGATCTGCTTCACATTTCACACACGCATTGCTCCAGACTTGGTGCGTTTGAAACCTTAACGCTCGGGTAAATGGCTTATAATTTCTGTTTCCTTGTTTTCAAATGTGTCTCGTTTTCTTTGGCTGCCAGCGGGGCATTCGTGTGCCGACAGGCCACATTTCTAGTTTGCTCTGCCATCTAATCCATCGAGAGTTAAGATCCTTATTCGACTATTTGCTTGCCCCTGCAAACTACATCTACAGTTCTTACTTCTTTTACACTGATTAATGAAAGGCTGCCACCAGGGGGGGGGGGCATCATGCAGTTGTCTAGTTTAAATCACTGAATGGGTAATAGTGGAAATACACCTGTGATTTCAGGGCAACGCGGTCTACAACATCATGCCAGACGTGATCAGTCGTCTCTCCGACCCAGACATCGGCGTCGACGAGGGCAACTTCCGCACTATCATGAAGTAAGTGAGGCAGTACAGGCAATGTTGTTGCTTTGTATTCAAAGCATAGTTCCTGCCACCATCCTGCCCTGGTTACACTTACCTCGTCTGTATATGTGGCTGTCACTGGAGAAATGGCACTTATGGGTTTTGCGAACAGTGTAGATCCAGATCAGCCTGTGCATCCGCACAGTCTGATCAGGATCTGCACTGTTCGCTGTTCCATCAATGAAACACCTGTCATGCCTCTAACAAGCAAGATAGATTATTATCTACTACACTGGTCACAAATCCCATAAGCCCCTTTTTACCAGTCATGGCCACATCTAACGTTGTGATGCTCTAAATCACCCAAGTGACTGTGTGTCCATGCCTGCAATTGTGATGAACTACCCCGCCAACCTGTGACTGGCTGCTGTAAACTTGTGTCAAAAACATCATGAAATTAGCAATACACTCAAATCTTGTAACGAGGACACTCCGACTTTCATCAGGACCTCGATATAAGCACGAGTTCAATATATGCATTTGACTGCATTTGATTACCACCAGCGTCTCTCGATGTTACCCATCACTGAAATGTGCTGCATTTTGTATTTCTTTGTATTTAAAGATCCCTCTGTGTGTAGACCGTTATCACATGACGTCATTCAGTTAAAACACATTGCCTTAGAATATATTTTGATTGAATTAGCGAGTACCCATTAACTGATTACATAAGCAATTAAAGACACTCACTCTTGTTGTCAATTCGTTCCGGTTAATGATTTGTAAGTTTGTGACAATGCAAAAACGGTTGATGTGATACTAAATGTATTTGTCAAATTCCTGATACGGCAAAATGACTAATTTCGGACTAAAATATACTCGATACAGAGGTGGTCCTTCCTATATGGATTGCTCGTTATAGCGGTGGGATATTTAATGTAAATATGAAGAAGATTGTCCGAAGGACCAAACTAATACATCATAATTTGCCTTATGTGAGTATTACTATATTCGTAATCCTATTTTATGGGAAGGGGCCAAGTGACTGGTGTGGTATGGACCTGGCACCAGGTCAGGTTATTCTAATTTTAGGGCTGAATATATTTGTTCTCGATGTAAATATTCCGTTCTGATTTTGGGATTCCCCCCCCCCACCCCCACCCCCCCCCCCCCCCCCCCCCACCCCAATGCAGCAGGTTAAATGGGATCGAACACGTTTGCCCGGCCTTACATGACCTTAGCTGTCGATAGGCCGTTAAACACTAATAAACAAACATCATAATTTGCCATGTACGTGTTATTTCCGAGTTTGCAATACTCAGATTCCACTGTATGTATTGGGTGGATAAAAAAAATATCCACAACTTGAAGTTCTCATATCTCTAACTATGAAGTTTTGTGATGCAAACCAAAAGCATTGTCAACAAACTAAAATGCCGTAGTTAATTTAATGAGGGTTATCCAAAAGTGTCAGGCACTTCTTTAAAAATCAAAGTACTGAAAGTACTGACTGGCGGGAGACAAGTAGCCGCTTGTGAATTTGCATACTCAGAAATTCCTTGTTAGAAATATATTCGATGTTGATTATTGGATGTACAATCTGCAAATTTGGAGAACTTGATCAGTTACTGGTGTTTGTAAAATACAGCCTGCTCTAAACACAAATAGGTTCTAAACACAAATATCGAAGCAAAGGTGCTTTATGTCCGACTAATAAACCGTTTTACGAGGTATATTGCAGACGTGTTATGTGAAATCTTTTCAAAATTATGACTGGGCGTAGGCCTACATACGTGTATGCTGCATGAACGGCAAAATGTTTTCATGAATTTTGTTTCGCTCACCCAGAGGGTAATTTTTCGAAAATCACCCGTAAACCACAATATGAAAAAGAAATGGCCTTCTACGTCGCATTGCGACTGCGTGGTAGACGATACGGGGGGCGTCTCAATAACAGCAATTTGTTCTCTTCAAAAGTAAAGTTGGGCATGCCAACTATTTTACACATAATGTTGAGCATTGCCGTTGCTATTAATAACTTGCTTTCAGTTCACTCGCTAACTTTAAATGTCACCTGACTGTTGTTAATTGCGAACGCAAATTGAGCCTATTGAGACGTCCCCCGATGAACAGAGAATCACTTCCGAAAGTAGACCCGTGCAAACGGCCAGAATCACGATCCCAATAGCGTGGAGACAGTATGTCTCCCGCCAAAAATGGTGCCCGTTGGAGTTTGGATTCATGGAGCGTACAATGAGGTTTACATGTATTCACCAACTACCAGGGTATTACCTTCAGCAGCTTGTAGCATTAAACTAGTATAGTGGTCCAATTGCAAATACACCAGTACTGAGCTACCGGTATCTGAAAATATAATTATTTATTTCCTCCACTTATGGAAAGATCAGAAAAATACAAGCATTTAGAACATATCTAGATACAAGTACTCGTACAAGCTGGATGTTTACAACACATACATATATATACATTACATACATAATGTGAGAACTAACAGAAGCAGAAAAACTGATCAACACGTGAACATCAAACCTACATTCAGACTGCATTCATGTGACGCATCATGATGAAAGACGTCCATCAGTATCTGAAAAATACTAATTAATAATAACCTACAGAAACACCAATTAGTAATGGACATTTCTAAATGTGAATGAGACGAGGCATGCCATGCCATGATGGCATGTAAGTTTGTATAGTTTAGCATGTCTATGACACAGACATGTAGTGGTGCTTAGAATGTTGACAGGACGGTACACTTGTTGAATTCCATTTTTATGCCCCCAGTCCCCACCACATACCACTATCCAACATGTGACCTTTTTTTGTCCCGCCTGCTTTAGCAGAAGCGGGACATAGGCATAGCTTTTCCGTCGGCGGCGTCGTCGTCGTCGGCGGCGTCAATATTTCACGTTAAGTTTTTGCGTTTAGGTCAGTTTCCAGAAAACTATAACACCTACGACCTCCATACTTGGTATACATCAACACTGTGGTGTAACCATCTCAAACAGAGGGAGCCCATGTGACCTTGACCTAGTTTCCATGATTGATTGACCTAATTTTCACATGCATTCAACGTTAAGTTTTTGCGTTTAGCTCTGTTTCTAAAACTTAACGCTCAGGTTAATTCATTGTAACTTCTGTTTCCCTCAATGGAATGCTTTAATATTCCATACATGCATTTGTAACAACATCCCACATCATTCTCCAGAAAGCCGATGGTGCCCGCTAACCCCAAAGGTCAAGGTCGCTGACTTACAAATTTCCGTGTTTGCAAAAGTTAATGCTCAGTTTATGCTTTAATATTCCATACATATATTTGTAACAACATCCCACATTCTACAGAAAGCCCATGTTGCCCGCTAACCCCAAAGGTCAAGGTCACTCACTTACAAATTTCTGTGTTTGGAAAAGTTAACGCTCAGTTTATCCTTTAATATACCATACATGCATTTGTAACAACATCCCGCATCATTCTACAGAAAGCCCATGGTGCCCGCAAACCCCAAAGGTCAAGGTCGCTGACTTAGAAATTTTCGTGTTTGGAAAAGTTAACGCTCAGTTTATGCTTTAATATTCCATACATGCATTTGTAACAACATCCCGCATCATTCTACAGAAAGCCCATGATGCCCGCTAACGTCAAAGGTCAAGGTCACTGACTTAGAAATTTCCGTGTTTGGAAAAGTTAACGCTCAGTTTATGCTTTGATATTCCATACATGCATTTGTAACAACATCCCGCATCATTCTACAGAAAGCCCATGTTGCCCGCTAACCAAAAAGGTCAAGGTCACTGACTTAGAAATTTCCGTGTTTGGAAAAATTAACGCTCAGTTTATGCTTTAATATTCCATACCTGCATTTGTAACAACATCCTGCATCATTCTACAGAAAGCCCATGGTGCCCGCAAACCCCAAAGGTCAAGGTTGCTGACTTAGAAATTTCCGTGTTTGGAAAAGTTAACGCTCAGTTTATGCTTTAATATTCCATACCTGCATTTGTAACAACATCCTGCATCATTCTACAGAAAGCCCATGGTGCCCGCAAACCCCAAAGATCAAGGTTGCTGACTTAGAAATTTACGTGTTTGGAAAAGTTAACACTCAGTTTATGCTTTAATATTCCATACCTGCATTTGTAACAACATCCCGCATCATTCTACAGAAAGCCCATGATGCCCTCTAACGCCAAAGGTCAAGGTCACTGACTTAGAGAAATTTTTGTGTTTGGAAAAGTTAACGCTCAGTTTATGCTTTAATATTCCATACATGCATTTGTAACAACATCCCGCATCATTCTACAGAAAGCCCATGATGCCCGCTAACGCCAAAGGTCAAGGTCACTGACTTACCGTATTCGTGCGATTATAAGTCGCAATGATGTATATGTCGCACCCCTATTTTCACTCCAAAATCTGGGGGAAAAAGTCTACATGGGTCTATAAGACGCCCTCAATTTTCTAAAAAAAAAAATGAAACAAAAACAAAAGAAATCGCAGAGTTGTAGTTGTTGTTGTTTATAAATACCAGGCGCTGTTTTTTTGGTCACTCACAAGCTTCGTACCCTGGACGTTTCGGACCAATAGAATTAATCGCCAAGTTGTTGTTGTTATTTAATACTAATTCCCCTCGCTGTTTTTTATTTATTTTTCGTACCCTGGACGTTTCGGACCAATACAATTAATCGCCAAGTTGTTGTTGTTGTTATTTAATACTAATTCCCCGCGCAGCACTGTTGCCACGCCGATTCCTTGGCTCCGTCGGTCAGTGACCCATTCCAGAAGCTTCTTCTCTAACTCGGGATACTGTGCTGATCGTCCCCTGTTCGCACGTCTCGTTTTCGACACGCGCTGCAACGATTCTTTCATCCGCCGCCATTCTCGTACATTCTTCTCATTCGTGGTAAATTGGCGTCCAGCTGCTCTGTTACCATGAGCTTCGGTGTAGGCGATAGCGGCCAGTTTCTCCTTCGCAGTGTACGATGCTCTGATTCTTCCCATTCTGATTTTGTGAGATTATTGTGCAACAGCAATACGGTTAAATGGCTCTAAAAAGTGCCGTTTGAGCAAGTTTGGCAATATATAGAGGATACTGTTCAAAATGCGATATGAGAAAACAAGAATTTTCGGTGGTATTTAACCCTACTGTCAGTTTGAGAAATTCTTCTCAATGTCAACACCTAATCAGAATACGACTCAATTATCGCGACAGTTTCTCACTAAGAAAACAAATCTGACCACTTCACACGAGAAATGGCTTGTGCCGAAAATTTAGTAATTGACGTTTGACACGACTGAGATTAAAGGTGGCAATAAGGCAGTTCTCAGTTTCTCACCTTTCAAAATAACTGGCAAACACCGCAAATTACACATTGTCAACACATGGGAAACCCTTCTCGTCTATAATCGAAGCCCACTGTACATATTGTAGACACAGATCAGCTTGTAAATCAATGTGCATTCCCAATAATAAATATATACTATATAGACCATTAACTCGGAACTTCAGTCAATTGCGTGTTCCCGATACAGGGCCGTAACGAATATGGGGCGAACTGGTTAGGGTACGAACATGCCATTTTAAAAATAGGCTAAATCAGCAAACTGGATCTGATCTTGGTTTGGTATACACTGTTCGCCTTCGGTATAGAAAATGTGTACCGAATGTGACACAGGGCCGGAACGAGTAAGGCGCGAGTAAGGCGCGAACTGTTTAGAATACGAATCCATTTTTCCAATACCGGATTTTACCCCAAAGACTAACAACAACAACAAATATAGGAACGCATTTTATTGTTTTGATTTTTGGTCGTTTATTTCAATATTTCGGATGGAAAAAAATGCTCATGTATCTACATGTATTGATAAGACGCAGGGGCTTTCTGGGATACAAATCTGAGGGGAAAAAATGCGTCTTATAATCGCACGAATACGGTAGAACTTTCCGTGTTTGGAAAAGTTAATGCTCAGTTTATGCTTTAATATTCCATACATGCATTTGTAACAACATCCTGCATCATTCTACAGAAAGCCCATGTTGCCCGCTAACCCAGTCAAAGGTCAACCCCTGTCACTGACTTAGAAATTTCCGTGTTTGGAAAAGTTAACGCTCAGTTTATGCTTTGATATTCCATACATGCATTTGTAACAACATCCCGCATCATTCTACAGAAAGCCCATGTTGCCCGCTAACCCAAAAGGTCAAGGTCACTGACTTAGAAATTTCCGTGTTTGGAAAAGTTAACGCTCAGTTTATGCTTTGATATTCCATACATGCATTTGTAACAACATCCTGCATCATTCTACAGAAAGCCCATGGTGCCCGCAAACCCCAAAGGTCAAGGTCGCTGACTTAGAAATTTCCGTGTATGGAAAAGTTAACACTCAGTTTATGCTTTAATATTCCATACATCATTTGTAAACAACATCCTGCATCATTCTACAGAAAGCCCATGATGCCCGCTAACGTCAAAGGTCAAGGTCACTGACTTAGAAATTTCCGTGTTTGGAAAAGTTAACGCTCAGTTTATGCTTTGATATTCCATACATGCATTTGTAACAACATCCCGCATCATTCTACAGAAAGCCCATGTTGCCCGCTAACCCAAAAGGTCAAGGTCACTGACTTAGAAATTTCCATGTTTGGAAAAGTTAACGCTCAGTTTATGCTTTAATATTCCATACATGCATTTGTAGCAACATCCTGCATCATTCTACAGAAAGCCCATGGTGCCCGCAGACCCCAAAGGTCAAGGTCGCTGACTTAGAAATTTCCGTGTTTGGAAAAGTTAACGCTCAGTTTATGCTTTAATATTCCATACATGCATTTGTAACAACATCCCGCATCATTCTACAGAAAGCCCATGTTGCCCGCTAACCCAAAAGGTCAAGGTCACTGACTTAGAAATTTCCATGTTTGGAAAAGTTAACGCTACAGTTTATGCTTTAATATTCATACATGCATTTGTAGCAACATCCTAGCATCATTCACAGAAAGCCCATGGTGCCCACAGACCCCAAAGGTCAAGGTCGCTCACTTAGAAAATTTCCGGTGTTTGGAAAAGTTAACGCTCCATTTATGCTTTAATTATTCCATACATGCATTTGTAACAACATCACCCGCATCATTCTACAGAAAGCCCATGATGCCCTCTACACCAAAGGTCAAGGTCACTGACTTAGAGAAATTTTCGTGTTTGGAAAAGTTAACGCTCAGTTTATGCTTTAATATTCCATACATGCATTTGTAACAACATCCCGCATCATTCTACAGAAAGCCCATGATGCCCGCTAACGTCAAAGGTCAAGGTCACTGACTTAGAACTTTCCGTGTTTGGAAAAGTTAATGCTCAGTTTATGCTTTAATATTCCATACATGCATTTGTAACAACATCCTGCATCATTCTACAGAAAGCCCATGGTGCCCGCTAACCCCAAAGGTCAAGGTCACTGACTTAGAAATTTCCGTGTTTGGAAAAGTCGACGCTCAGTTTATGCTTTGATATTCCATACATGCATTTGTAACAACATCCCGCATCATTCTTCAGAAAGCCCATGATGAACGCTAATGCCAAAGGTCAAGGTCACTGACTTAGTACTTTCCGTGTTTGGAAAAGTTAATGCTCAGTTTATGCTTTAATATTCCATACATGCATTTGTAACAACATCCCGCATCATTCTACAGAAAGCCCATGATGCCCGCTAACGTCAAAGGTCAAGGTCACTGACTTAGAACTTTCCGTGTTTGGAAAAGTTAATGCTCAGTTTATGCTTTAATATTCCATACATGCATTTGTAACAACATCCCGCATCATTCTACAGAAAGCCCATGATGCCCGCTAACCCCAAAGGTCAAGGTCACTGACTTAGAAATTTCCGTGTTTGGAAAAGTCAACGCTCAGTTTATGCTTTGATATTCCATACATGCATTTGTAACAACATCCCGCATCATTCTACAGAAAGCCCATGTTGCCCGCTAACCCAAAAGGTCAAGGTCACTGACTTAGAAATTTCCGTGTTTGGAAAAGTTAACGCTCAGTTTATGCTTTAATATTCCATACATGCATTTGTAACAACATCCTGCATCATTCTACAGAAAGCCCATGGTGCCCGCAAACCCCAAAGGTCAAGGTCGCCGACTTAGAAATTTCCATGTTTGGAAAAGTTAATGCTCAATTTATGTATGCTTTAATATTCCATACATGCATTTGTAACAACATCCCGCATCATTCTACAGAAAGCCCATGGTGCTCACTAACCCCAAGGTTATTACAAGCTCCATATATACTATCAAACTGCGCCAGGCGGGACGTTTTGCTCCACGGAGCTCTTGTTTTAGCTTGATCTATGTTTTATGCTTAATCGACTTGGCCATTTTCAATGTTAAGTTTTTGTGTTTAGGTCCATTTCTCTGTTACTGTACAACCTAGAACCACCATACATGCACAACTTCATAACCTCCGGGTGGCCACCACATACACTATCCAACATGTGACCTTTTAAATAACGAGTGCCCACCACATACCACTATCCATGATGTGACCTTTTTTTAACTTTGACATATTTTTTCCACATAATCGACTTAGCCATTTTAGCTTGCCTGCACGAAGTGCAGAAGAGCTTATGGCATACACCCGGCGTCGTCAGCGTCAGCGTCTCGTCGGCGTCCACAAACTTAACGTTGGGGTAAATATCTTATAACTTCTGTTTCCTTTCATGGAACACCTTGTTACTTCATACATGCATTCCGCAGATGACCCTCTATCGTGCTGTAGCAAATCCATGACCCACCACCCAACCCTTACCCCAAGGTCAAGGTCACAAACTGAGCACATTCATAAACTTAACGTTGGGGTAAATGTCTTATAACATCCGTTTCCTTTCATGGAACGCCTTGATATTTCATGCATTCATCTGATGATACTCTATTGTTCTTGCTATAGCAAATCCATGACCCACCGCCCACACCTTACCCCAAGGACAAGGTCAAGGTCACAAACTTAGCACATTCATAAACTTAACGTTGGGGTAAATGTCTTATAACATCTGTTTCCTTTCATGGAACGCCTTGATATTTCATACATGCATTCCTTAGATGACCCTCTATCATGCTATAGCAAATCCACGACCCACCACCCAATTCTTACCCCAAGGTCACAAACTTAGCATGTTCATAAAGTTAACGTTGGGGTAAATGTTACTTAACTTCTGTTTATTTACAGGGAACGCCTTCATATTTCATACATGCATTCATCTGATGATACTCTATCGTGCTATAGCAAATCCATGACACACCCCCCACCCCTTTCCCCAAGGTCACAAACTTAGCACATTCATAAACTTAACGTTGGGGTAAATGTCTTATAGCATCTGTTTCCTTTCATGGAACCCCTTGATATTTCATACATGCATTCCTCAGATGACCCTCTATCATGCTATAGCAAATCCACGACCCACAACCCTACTCTTACCCCAACGTCAAGGTCACAAACTTAGCATGTTCATAAACTTAACATTGGGGTAAATGTTGTGTAACTTCTGTTTATTTACAGGGAACGCCTTCATATTTCATTCATGCATTCATCTGATGATACTCTATCATGCTATAGTAAATCCATGACACACCCCCACCCCTTTCCCCAAGGTCAAGGTCACAAACTTAGCACATTCATAAACTTCATGTTGGGGTAAATATCTTATAACATGTTTCCTTTCATGGAACGCCTTGCTATTTCATACATGCATTCATCTGATGATACTCTATCGTGCTACAGCAAATCCATGACCCACGGCCCACCCGTTATACCAAGGTCAAGGTCACAAACTTAGCACATTCATAAACTTAATGTTGTGGTAAATGTATTATAACATCTGTTTCCTTTCATGGAATGCCTTGATATTTCATACATGCATTCATCTGATGATACTCTATCGTGCTATAGCAAATCCATGACCTACCGCCCATCCCTTACCCCAAGGTCAAGGTCACAAACTTAGCGCATTCATAAACTTAATGTTGGGGTAATTGTCTTATAACATCTGTTTTACTTTCATGGAACGTTTTGATATTTCATACATGAATTCCTCAGATGACCCTTTATCATGTTGTAGCAAATGCACCACCCACCACCCAACCCTTACCCAAAGGTCAAGGTCATAAACTTAGCATGTTCATAAACTTAACGTTGGGGTAAATGTTGTGTAACTTCTGTTTCTTTACAGGGAACGCTTTGATATTTCATACATGCATTCATCTGACGATCATCTATTGTGCTACAGCAAATCTATGACCCACCACCCTTCCCTTTCCCCAAGATCAACATCATAAACTTAACGTTGGAGTAAATTGTCTTTTTATAACTTCTGTTTCTTTACAGGGAACGCCTTGATATTTCATACATGCATTCATCTGATGATACTCTATCATGCTATATCAAATCCATGACCCACCCCCACCTATTTCCCCAAGGTCAAGGTCAGTCACAAACTTAGCACATTCATAAACTTAATGTTGGGGTAAATGTCTTATAACATCTGTTTCTTTTCATGGAAGGCCTTGATATTTCATACATGCATTCATCTGATGATACTCTATCGTGCTATAGCAAATCCATGACCCACCGCCCACCCCTTACCCCAGGGTCAAGGTCACAAACGAAGCACATTCATAAACTTAACGTTGGGGTAAATGTCTAATAACATCTGTTTCCTTTGATGGAATGCCTTAATATTTGATACATGCATTCCTCAGATGACCCTCTATCATGCTGTAGCAAATCCACCCAACCCTTACCCGAAGGTCAAGGTCACAAAATTAGCATGTTCATAAACTTTACGTTGGGGTAAATGTTGTGTAACTTCTGTTTCTTTACACTTTGAACGCTTTGATATTTCATACATGCATTCATCTGATGATCCTCTATTGTGCTACAGCAAATCCATGACCCACCCCCCACCCCTTTCCCCAAAATCAACATCATAAACTTAACATTGGAGTAAATGTCTTTTTATAACTTCTGTTTCTTTACAAGGAACGCCTTGATATTTCATACATGCATTCATCTGATGATCCTCTATTGTGCTACAGCAAATCCATGACCCACCCCCCCCCCCCACCCCTTTCCCCAAGGTCAAGGTCACAAACTTAGCACATTCATACATGCATTCCTCATGTCAATCGCTATCATGCTGTAGAAAATAACCAACTTAGTGTGTTCATAAACTTAACGTTGGTTAAATTTTGTTTTACTTCTGTTTTCAGGGAGCGCATTGATATTTCATACATGCATTCATCTTAATATGGCCCCGTACAGGCACCGGGGCGGGATCAACTGATCCTGAGAATAGTGCTGCAGTAGCCATTGCTTGTCGTAAAAGGCGACTAAACTGGCTTAACGATTGGGTTCATACTTTCCGGAACCCACTATACCGGATTTGGCCCTCATGTACATTTTTGGCTTTCTTGTATGTGAGAGTTGAGTCGGGCTATGCCCCATATATAAAAGTAAGATTAGCGCTAATCCTATTACTTTTAGGGGATGGGATAAATGATGCTGGTGTGGCGAGGGCCTGGCACCAGATCAGGTTGTTCTAATTTCAGGACTGAATATATATTTTGATTGTAAATATTGAGTTCTGAAGTTGGGATTTACCCCCCTCGGATAGGTGGATACGGGACTCGACCCCGTTGACCCGTCTGCGTGTAGACTCCCTGAGGCTTGTACCTCTATGTCAGAAAAGCGGACGTTAAACCCTATTCACTCACTCACTCACTCATCTTAATATGCTATATCATGCTATAGCAAATCCACGACCCACCTTCCACCACTGACCTCAATGTCAAGGTCCACCGAACACCCCTTAACCCAAGGTCAAGTTATACAATATTCATGTTTTTAGCTCACCTGAGCGAAGCTCATGTGAGCTATTGTTACCGCAATTCGTCCGTCGTCCATCGTCGTCGTCCGTGAACATTTTCAAACGTCTTCTCCTCAGTAACCATTGGGCCTATGGTCACCAAACTTCATGGTCATGGTCCTTAGGTAGGGGGATTACAAAATTGTTAAAATGACGTCATTACGTAATCCAAGATGGCCGCCGTCTAAAAATAGCACAAATTCTTAAAAAATCTTCTTCTCAAGAACCGCCAACCGGATTTCGACAAAACTTGGTAGGAATGATCGATGTACATTGCTCTTTCAAAGTTGTTAAAATGGTGACCCTGGGGTTAAAAATGGGCGTGGCCCGTGGGGTCAAATTGGGGTCAAATTTTATTTTTGACTGAATATGGTCATTTCATATATCAAATTGAAGGTATCAATGAGGCGATCACTCTGGTGCATTTTTTGTCGAAATCGGATTGTTATGTCATCCAAGATGGCCGCCGAAAGGTCAAAAGGTCGTTCTTTTATTAGAGATTTCAAAATTCTCCTTCACATGAACCGCTTGGCCCATGGTAGCCAAACATTAAAAGTTATGGTCCATGGGTGAAGCCTTTTCAGATTTGTTAAAATGGAGGTCATCGCTAATCCAAGATGGTCGCCGTCTAAAAATAGCATAAATTCTTAAAAAATCTTCTTCTCATGAACCGCTTGCCGGATTTCGACGAAACTTGGTAGGAATGATCGATGTACATTGCTCTTTCAAAGTTGTTAAAATGGTGACCCCGGGGTCAAAAATGGGCGTGGCCCGTGGGGTCAAATTGGGGTCAAATTTTATTTTTGACCGAATATGGTCATGTTATATATCAAATTGAAGGTATCAATGAGGGATCACTCTGGTGCATTTTCTGTCGAAATCGGATTGTTATGTCATCCAAGATGGCCGCCGAAAGGTCAAAAGGTCGTTCTTTTATTAGAGATTTCAAAATTCTTCTTCACATGAACCGCTTGGCCCATGGTAGCCAAACTTAACAGTTATGGTCCATGGGTGAAGCCTTTTCAGATTTGTTAAAATGGAGGTCATCGCTAATCCAAGATGGCCGCCGTCTAAAAATAGCATAAATTCTTAAAAAAATCTTCTTCTCATGAACCGCTAGCCGGATTTCGACGAAACTTGGTAGGAATGATCGATGTACATTGCTCTTTGAAAGTTGTTAAAATGGTGACCCCGGGGTCAAAAATGGGCGTGGCCCGTGGGGTCAAATTGGGGCCAAATTTTATTTTTGACTGAATATGGTCATGTCATATATCAAATTGAAGGTATCAATGAGGCGATCACTCTGGTGAAATATTTGTCGGAATCGGATGATTATGTCATCCATGATGGCCACCAAAAGGTCCATTTATTCAAGATTTTTAACGTCTTTTTCTCAGGAACCACATGGCCGATGCTGGGTGAAGCATTTTCAGATTTTGTAAAATGAGAGTCATCGCTTAATCCAAGATGACCGCCATCTAAAAATAGCACAATGAACTCAATGTCACATTTTCCTCTGGTGTTCATGGAGTCAGGTGAGCGAATTAGGGCCATCATGGCCCGGTGAGCGAATTAGGGCCATCATGGCCCTCTTGTTTATACAACTGTGCCAGGTTTGAGTGAAGGCTGGCAACAGGCGAGCTTCGTTGTCTTCTGACAACTCTTGTCAATGTCACACAGCACTTATCACACAGCACAGATGTTCACTCTTGTACTAATACATGTATGCCAGCCTGCCAACTGCATGTAGGTTTTCTCATACACTGGGGCTTCTTTTGCCATCTTAGGCCACTGACAGTTGTCACTTTGAATCGTGGTTATAATAACATTAATAGCCAATTATATGTTGTTCAATTGTCTGTGCCTTGAAGAAAACCCGGCCTTTGTGGCTTTGCCTCGTCTCTTGTTCACACATAAAGAAGTTCGCCGGAGTTTCACAATTCTGTCATATCTTCTATATCCCTTCTATATCCATTGAAGGATTACTTTAATAATTCAATACATTTTATTTGTGCACAAGTACCACACATCCATGCTATTCTTAATATGACCTTGACCTTTTGACCTTCACAACTTTGAACATTTTCTGTCATTAAAATGTATTATTATACCCCCAGCATACAAAGTCGGCGGGTATATAATTTTCGTAATTCCGTCCGTCTGTCCTGTCCGTTTCTGGGTACCCTTTATCTCTGTAGCTGTAAGTCGGATTGACTTCAAACTTCATATATTTCTTTATCATCATCCATATTTTGAGTCCATACCACACTCATGCGGCCTTCATGTCCAAGGTCTAGGTCAAATTACTTAGAAATTTGCGGGTTTTCGGGTATCCATTAGCTCTGCAACGGTAAGTCGGATTGACTTCAAACTTCATATACATCCTTATCATCATCCATATTTTCATTCCATACCACACCCATGCGACCTTCCTGTCCAAGGTCAAGGTCAAATCACTTAGAAATTTTGCTTTGCAGTTTTTGTCGAGCCCGCTTGCGGAAAGCGAGACATAGTGATCACAATGACGTCCGGGTGTCCGTCCGTCCATCCGTCCGTCCGTCCGAAATCTGCGTTAAAGTTTTTAAAAATGCCTCAGCGGGCTCGACATTCGGGCCGCGGCCAACTGGTTTAAATATTTGCGTTAAATGTTTTATCTGTCGGTCCAGGCGGCTGCCGGGGGTATACGAGAGCCTCTGCTCACTTTCTCTAGTTAACTTTGCCACAGTTTCTTCAATTTGCCGTGGGGGGGGCATTTGTGTGTCAACAGGCCACATTTTCTTGTTTCAGTATAATGTATTCAATTAATTCATGGTAGTTGCATTTTTTGTGAGATATGAGAATTTGAAAGTTGGGGACATTGTTTTTCACCCACCCGATATATCCTGTCTTTGCTGTAATGTAACATTTGTAAACATTCTGGTGGTAATTAGCATTTGAAAACTCACTGTCTTATGTAAATTAGTATGTGTAAATTTCCTGCCCATCTTGTAAATTAGCGTTTATAAACATCCCACATTTGCTGTGAATTAGCAGTTCTAAGCAACCTGTCTTGTGTAAATTTGCACCTACAGTTGAGCACACATATTCCCGCTCTAGTAGAAGAAAACATGCTAATGGTGTACAATAGGTCACACCAAATGAGAAACACCCTTCTGCATTCGTTCCGAATTTTCTGCATGTGATGTAGTTAAAAAAAAATAATATTTTTTTACTGAATTGCACCTTTATTCAACAAATGAAAACATGTGATAAGAAAGGGTCCAAGTAAAATGTCACATGCTGGCATGATTTCTATGTCCTGAAAATAAGCACATCTTTGAGTGAAGTACAGGACAATATAGATCTACACATATATGGAACCATACTGATTTGCTAGTTTACTTGTTGAAGCCTTGCTGTAACCGTGAGTCGCATGTCGTTGCAGGTACCTGTTTGGGTTCATACAGAAGGACAAACACTGCGAGAGCCTCGTGGAAAAACTCTGCCACCGATACCGCGCCACCAGGTCAGTAGTCACGATTGTCGCATGTCCCAGTGGCATCATCATTTGTGGTTTAAGTTTACACAATCCTTATTCACCTTCTCACAGAAATGGGCCCCGAGTGTCCGAAATGTCTGGAATTTTTAGCTCCTTTTTAACCAATTTTGATATTGGCACAACAATGTATGTCCAAGAGTGACTAGTGTCCCGGGTCAAGGTTTTGTTCCCCCCCCCCCCCACCCCCCACTGTATGTCACATGACTGGTTTCAAAGTTATTGCTCTTTGATTTTTATACCCCGTATAAAACCGCCGTTATCATACGTGACTCGCCAAGCGAAAACCGCCCTTATGTGAAAACCTGACGTAACGAGTAATTACGTTGCAAAGCAGGCGTGATAGTTAAAGTCATTGTCGTGTCTACGTATATACATTATAGCACGTAATCAGGAAATAAATTGAATGTCAATATTTCGGTTATGTCGAGGTGGAAATCGAGTCCCGATAGCTTGTTTCCTTCATATTTGTATTCTGATAACTCAAAGTGAAAAATAAGTGCTTGGCACCGCCAAGTCTGATTCAGAGAGATTATCTAGGTTTTCACACGTCTATAGAAATCAAAAACGCCGCAGTTAAAATGTGTTAAACGTTGCACAAACATGTTAAATGAATTCACTTAAACCATAATTAACCAATTAATCAATGTGATATCGGGTCACGTTCACATGAAGATGAAATAAACAGTGTGGCAATCAAGTCAATTGAACTTGACATTTCTTAACACCGATTGGATTCGACTTGGGCCGAATTTGTTTGTGGCCGACGAATCTAGGTGGTTTGGGGACAAAATGCGGGTCTTGCATTTTGCGATTGAATAATAACATCGTCAGAAAAGACAGCGAGCGTTGACATTTAGATGTAATGCTTATTCAATGATGTGTATTGGCTATGATTTGCAAAAACAAATGTTGCATACTGAAAATTGTGTCATGCATATATGCGATATATTTAGCAACAACGCATGCGCGTTTCGTTAAAAGAAAGTGCACGATTTATGAAATCCCGGAAGTAAAGTAAAAGTCAGTATTTTTTAAGTGATTCTGTTTTCTGATTTTTTTCGAGAATGGTTGCAATATTTTGCAAATTATTATCTCGAAGTTCGGATATGTCGATATATTTTGCTCAGTCCGGTCAACTTCACATCGTTCACATCACATCTCACATCGTTCTCAAGACAGTTTGTACCAAAATAAACCAATGTGCGGATGTGCGGATGTGCGGATGTGCAGACTGATTGATTGTCCAGAGCGTAACACGTAGATCATGACCTAAAGGTGCGTCACATCAAAGAATGACAACCCTTGTTTTACTAATTATCTCCCTTGTCTTTTGTGCACTTATTTCATACCCAAGGTCAAGGTCAAATGACTGAGAAAATATTTGGTAGTCGAACCAGGCGGCGACCGGGGGTATCTGTGAGCTCTAGTTGAAAATATCACTTTATCACTGGCTCTAGTTGAAAATATCACTTGCTCTAGTTGAAAATATCACTGGCTCTAGTTGAAAAGGCTCTAGTTGAAAATATCACTGGCTTTAGTTGAAAATATCATTTGCTCTAGTTGAAAATATCAATTGCTCTAATTGAAAATATCTGTTCGTCTTTATTGTACATGTCAAATCATAAACTTTCAAAGGAATATTTCTGGATCGTCCAAATAGTTCTGATTGACTTGCAACATTTATAGTTTACTGTAACGCCCGGCAAGCATATTTACCATATCACTATTAATTTAAATAGAAGTCTGTGCTACATACTGAATTTAACAATGGCGTGACCTGTCCCACTGCCTGTCACTGCTGTCGTACAGTGAGACTGATCCTGTTTATTTGCCCCCAGGAATGACAGACAATGGCGTGACCTGTCCCACTGCCTGTCACTGCTGTCGTACAGTGAGACTGATCCTGTTTATTTGCCCCCAGGAATGACAGACAATGGCGTGACCTGTCCCACTGCCTGTCACTGCTGTCCGTACAGTGAGACTGATCCTGTTTATTTGCCCCCAGGAATGACAGACAGTGGCGTGACCTGTCCTACTGCCTGTCACTGCTGTCGTACAGTGAGACTGATCCTGTTTATTTGCCCCCAGGAATGACAGACAGTGGCGTGACCTGTCCTACTGCCTGTCACTGCTGTCGTACAGTGAGACTGATCCTGTTATTTGCCCCCAGGAATGACAGACAATGGCGTGACCTGTCCTACTGCCTGTCACTGCTGTCGTACAGTGAGACTGATCCTGTTTATTTGCCCCCAGGAATGACAGACAGTGGCGTGACCTGTCCTACTGCCTGTCACTGCTGTCGTACAGTGAGACTGATCCTGTTTATTTGCCCCCAGGAATGACAGACAGTGGCGTGACCTGTCCCACTGCCTGTCACTGCTGTCGTACAGTGAGACTGATCCTGTTTATTTGCCCCCAGGAATGACAGACAGTGGCGTGACCTGTCCTACTGCCTGTCACTGCTGTTGTACAGTGAGACTGATCCTGTTTATTTGCCCCCAGGAATGACAGACAGTGGCGTGACCTGTCCCACTGCCTGTCACTGCTGTCGTACAGTGAGACTGATCCTGTTTTATTTGCCCCCAGGAATGACAGACAGTGGCGTGACCTGTCCTACTGCCTGTCACTGCTGTCATACAGTGAGACTGATCCTGTTTATTTGCCCCCAGGAATGACACAGTGGCGTGACCTGTCCTACTGCCTGTCCCTGCTGTCGTACAGTAAGACTGATTCTGTTTATTTGCCCCCAGGAATGACAGACAGTGGCGTGACCTGTCCTACTGCCTGTCCCTGCTGTCGTACAGTGAGAAGTCGATCACGAAGCTGCACGAGAACTTCATGTGTTTCGCTGACAAGCTGGCGGAGGACGAGGTGTACAGCTGCTTCTGTACAATCATCTCCAAGTCACGCAGCTTCGCCAAGACCGAGGCTAAGGTGAGTGATGTGGGACGGTGACTGGAGAAATGGGGCTTATGGGATGTTTGACCAGAGTAGCTCCTTCCTCGTCAAGGAGCACACTCCTGTAGCTTGATAATGATCTATGTTGCTTGTTAGAAGCATGACGGATGTTTTATTGAATGAAAGGCGAACAGTGCAGATCATGATCAGACTGTGCGGATGCACAGGCTGATCTGGATCTACACAGGTCACAAAACTCATAAGCTCCATTTCTCCAGTCACATGATATATATTGCAGCCACCACAACCGGACACTTCTGACATTTGTAACAATTGTAGGTCCTCACCTGAATCACAGAAGCATCTCTTGATTTAGTTTGTTGCTTTCTTGATCACTTTCCATGATGTTAACTGAAAAGACTTGTTTATTTATTTTACGTTGTTACACCATACATCGGTAACACCAATGAAATGTCCACAAAAGTAGTTTTACATCCAGATTGACCATAATGTTTGGTTTCGGCATTGATGCTTTCTGCAGCAATCTCTTACTGGTCAGTGTGTGTTAGGTCAATGGACCTATCACTTGAATGCTGTCATTAACACTTAAAAGTTGAAGCCCAATATCGTCGGCTGCTGTTATTTCATATTTTTTCCCAATAAAAACATAGTTTGGCAACAATTTAGAATCGTTTGAGTAGCCATTATTATAAATAATAAAGAAAAGCCCCCAACCCCCTTGTTGGATTTTTGCAGACATATATGAACTACAGTCAATTACGAGTGCTATGCCGTATGTCTGCGCTCTGTAACCCGCTGGATGAATGTTTGGCACTATTTTGAAGTATCCCACCCTCAGAATTTTCGCAATTGTGAAAAATTGAAAATTAACTGTTTTTTTATCATTAGAAACAACTGATATGGCAGTTTTGTATGTTTTCTGATGTGGTCATAACTATAAAATGGAGTAATGTTCACTTAAATAATATCTGCTAATTCAGATGAAGACTTTTGCACGTTTTATTACCCCACCCACTGAATTTCAATGGCAAAATACGTACCATAATAAGTATGGTACTTTTTTTATTTTCTTTGTGCCAATGGTTCATTAGACACTAAACAAATCGCCATTAAACAAATTTTCCGACCTATCATTTTCTGATATACGCCGCAAATTTCAAAATTACAATACAGTTAACCCTATAATAACTATATATATAAGCCAATATTAGTATGTATGTAGTCTGAAAAAACCATTCCGGGGTATTCAAACATCAATCTAGTCCAGTTTAAGAAGTATGCATATCTACCACGTGTAGCCACACACATTCATAGGAGCAGGAGTAGGTTCATGAAATGCTGTTTATAACAACTCCATGCAGTAAAGAATAGAACAAAACAAGAACATTTTGGCGGCCATTTTGAGTGTTCTGACAATTGTGGAAGGATATTGCATCACTCTATCCTGTATTTTCCAATTAGTTGTGAGGGAAAGCAATGTATATGTGTTTCAACTTTATGAATGTCAGTATTTGTTCATAACAGCAGACAACTCGCAGAACAATGTTGTAAAACAGCCTATTTTGGCAGCCATTTTGAAATGTATTGCCATTTACGGATGTAATTAAATGTAAGATGTATTCTAAATCATTTTACATTCAAATTGTGACTTAATTATAGCAATTTACCCGGTTAATATTGATCAGACTGAAAGTTAACAGTACTTAATAAAACAATATAATACTGTTCAGCGGCCATCTTGTAAAATGGGCCATTTGTTCATCCAGCGGCTTTTTGAGCGCAGACAACCAGGATTGATAGACAATAGGCTACTGAATCCGAAAATCATACTCACCAAAAATCCCACATAGCGGGGAGGGGGAGGGGGTGGGTTATTGCTGGCTCAAGGTCTAAAAGGGCTATCAAACCATATTTTCTTCAGAACACCCCCCCCCCCCCCCCCCCCCCCCCCCCCCCTAAAATGAAAGCAATAGTAAACAAAGGGCTGCCACAAGTTTGTGGGTTAAGGAAAGTGGTGATTGTTTCAGGTCCTCATTGATAAGTTGGAGCACTGTATCGAGGGCCGTCACAAGTTTACATGAGGCGTGTGAGGGTTAAGGAAAGTGGTGATTGTTTCAGGTCCTCATTGATGAGTTGGCCCACCGTATCGAGGGCCGCCACAAGTTTAAATGAGCCATACAATGTTACTTCACTTGCGGAGCTATTCCAGGTGGAGAACATTGAAGGTTTGCTTCGCTTTCTCCATGAAACGAACTTGTATCGGAAAATTTAATTTTATCATTGTATACATGTTACTCATTACTATAATTTTATAATTCTATACACGTTGTTCATTAATATTGTTTATCTCATTCATATTTTTACCTTATCATATGATTGATTACCACATGTAACATACTATTTTACTATTATTTTTATTCTTCATCTACATTGCTTGGCCCTAAATGATACTCTTTTGTGTTGATGGGCCGTTAAGCACCATTCCATTAAATGAGCCATATGTGGATTAAGGAAAGTGGTGATTGTTTCAGGTCCTCATTGATGAGTTGGAGCACCGTATCGAGGGCCACACAAGTTTACATGAGCCATATGTGGGTTAAGGAAAGTGGTGATTGTTTCAGGTCATCATTGATGAGTTGGAGCATTGTATCGAGGGCCACACAAGTTTACATGAGCCGTATGAGGGTTAAGGAAAGTGGTGATTGTTTCAGGTACTCATTGGTGAGTTTGAGCACTGTATCGAGGGCCGCCACAAGTTTCCATGAGCCATGTGAGGGTGAAGGAAAGTGGTGATTGTTTCAGGTCCTCATTTATGAGTTGGAGAACCGTATCGAGGGCCACCACAAGTTTACATGAACCGTGTGAGGGTTAAGGAAAGTGGTGATTGTTTCAGGTCCTCATTGATGAGTTGGAGCACTGTATTGAGAGCCGCCACAGGTTTACATGAACCATGTGAGGGTTAAGGAACGTGGTGATTGTTTCAGGCCCTCATTGATGAGTTGGAGCACTGTATCGAGGGCCACACAAGTTTACATGAACCGTGTGAGGGTTAAGGAAAGTGGTGATTGTTTCAGGCCCTCATTGATGAGTTGGAGCACTGTAATGAGAGCCGTCACAGGTTTACATGAACCGTGTGAGGGTTAAGGAAATGGTGATTGTTTCAGGTCCTCATTGATGAGTTGGAGCACTGTATTGAGAGCCGCCACAGGTTTACATGAACCATGTGAGGGTTAAGGAACGTGGTGATTGTTTCAGGCCCTCATTGATGAGTTGGAGCACTGTATCGAGGGCCACACAAGTTTACATGAACCGTGTGAGGGTTAAGGAAAGTGGTGATTGTTTCAGGCCCTCATTGATGAGTTGGAGCACTGTATTGAGAGCCGTCACAGGTTTACATGAACCGTGTGAGGGTTAAGGAAATGGTGATTGTTTCAGGTCCTCATTGATGAGTTGGAGCACTGTATTGAGAGCCGCCACAGGTTTACATGAACCGTGTGAGGGTTAAGGAAAGTGGTGATTGTTTCAGGCCCTCATTGATGAGTTGGAGCACCGTATTGAGGGTTGCCACAAGAAAGGCCTCAACGAGGACGAGATTGTCGAGAGGGCCGGGTCGTCGCCCGTCAAGAAAAAATCGCCCATCAGGCGCACCGGCAAAACTCCCGCACGTATGTTGACCTGCACAAACGTTGCTTGTTCTTGTTTCATCACCAAAACTTTCCAAGTTTTAATCTACAGAACAATGTGTAATGAGCTTAGTTATTTATAGCACCTCGTGTGATATCCAAGTCGGTGATTTCTATATTAAAGGGGCATATTAGGTTTTTTTGAAAAAATACTATAAAAAATAAAAAAGTGTTTTCATCTTGTCCCTATGTAAAGTGGTTTAATTGAAGATGTAGGCCACTAGGAGCTTCTTTTTTTTTTTCTTCAGGATTTTTACAAAATAAAAATGAGTTTTCATCATGGCCCTGTGTAAAGTGGTTTAATTGAAGATATTGGTACATAAGTATCAGATTTTCTATCTTGTTATATGGGTGAAAATAGAAACAACCCAGCGGTGCTAGTACCATCATATGAGGGGGATTCAATAAATTCCAGGAATGTTTTCACAGACGCTATATCAATTTTTCAAATTGAATGATATTTCGCATAATCTGAGAACAAATCGTACCATACTGGCCCTATGTTTTCGGACACCCTAAATATTCGGACACCCTTATTTTTCAAGAAAATAATTATTTTTTGTGTCTCTAAAAATTTGGACAGGTGAACAATGTGGACATTTTGTTAACCCTAAGTTTTCGGACAGCAAAAAAATGTGTTGAATTTGCAATAATTAATATCCGTATATGTACGAGTATTACGGTAACACAACTGGCCCGGGTCCTTTCGGTGAAACATGTAAGAATCAGCAAATTAATCCATACCGGTGTTATTGGAAACACAAATGACACACGCATCGGGGATACTATGGGTTTGACAGCGGGCCGCGTCCGCCGCAGACACTTCTTGTCCGGAGCATAACACCCTTTGGAATATTTTCATGAAACTTCACACATGCATAGACCACGACCCCAAGGTGTGTCGCGCACAAGTTTGACAACTCTTGCATAGCTAATTTCTGAGTTATCTCCCTTTTTTGTTTCGCGCACTGATTTTGTGTCCGGAGCATAACTCGACCACCCTTTGGAATATTTTCATGAAACTTCGCACATGCATAGACCACGACCCGAAGGTGTGTCGCGCACAAGAATGACAACTCTTGCATAGCTAATTTTTTAGTTATCTCCCTTTTTTGTTTCTCACACTGATTGAGCATTAACTCGACCACCCTTTGGAATATTTTCATGAAACTTCACACATGCATAGACCACGTCACGAAGGTATGTCGCGCACAAGAATGACAACTCTTGCATAGCTAATTTTTTAGTTATCTCCCTTTTTAGCTCACCTGAGCGAAGCTCATGTGAGCTATTGTTACCGCAATGTGTCCGTCGTCCGTCGTCGTCCGTGAACATTTTCAAACGTCTTCTCCTCAGTAACCATTGGGCCTATAGTCACCAAACTTCATGATCATGGTCCTTAGGTTGGGGGATTACAAAATTGTTAAAATGACGTCATTGCGTAATCCAAGATGGCCGCCGTCTAAAAATAGCACAAATTCTTCAAAAATCTTCCTCTCAAGAACCGCCAACCGGATTTCGACAAAACTTGGTAGGAATGATCGATGTACAATGCTCTTTCAAAGTTGTTAAAATGGTGACCCTGGGGTCAAAACTGGGCGTGGCCCGTGGGGTCAAATTGTGGTCAAATTATATTTTTAACCGAATATGGTCATGTCATATATCGAATTGAAGGTATCAAAGAGGCGATCACTCTGGTGCATTTTTTTTCGAAATCTGATGGTTATGTCATCCAAGATGGCCGCCGAAAGGTCAAAAGGTCGTTCTTTTATTAGAGATTTCAAAATTCTTCTTCACATGAATCGCTTGGCCCATGGTAGCCAAACTTAAAAGTTATGATCCATGGGTGAAGCCTTTTCAGATTTGTTAAAATGGAGGTCATCGCTAATCCAAGATGGCCGCCGTCTAAAAATAGCATTAATTCTTAAAAAATCTTCTTCTCATGAACCGCTAGCCGTATTTCGACGAAACTTGGTAGGAATGATCCATGTACAATGCTCTTTCAAAGTTGTTAAAATAGTGACCCCGGGGTCAAAAATGGGCGTGGCCTGTGGGGTCAAATTTGGGTCAAATTTTATTTTTGACCGAATATGGTCAAGTCATATATCGAATTGAAGGTATCAAAGAGGCGATCACTCTGGTGCATTTTTTGTCGAAATCTGATGGTTATGTCATCCAAGATGGCCGCCGAAAGGTCAAAAGGTCGTTCTTTTATTAGAGATTTCAAAATTCTTCTTCACATGAACCGGTCCATGGGTGAAGCCTTTTCAGTTTATTAAAATGAAGGTCATCGCTAATCCAAGATGGCCGCCGTCTAAAAATAGCATAAATTCTTAAAAAATCTTCTTCTCATGAACCGCCAGCCGGATTTCGACGAAACTTGGTAGTAATGATCAATGTACAATGCTCTTTCAAAATTGTTAAAATGGTGACCCCGAGGTCAAAAATGGGCGTGGCCCGTGGGGTCAAATTGGGGTCAAATTTTATTTGTGACCGAATATGGTCATGTTATATATCAAATCGAAGGTATCAATGAGGCGATCACTCTGGTTAATGTTTTGTCGAAATCTGATGGTTATGTCATCCAAGATAGCCGCCGAAAGGTCAAAAGGTCGTTCTTTTATTAGGGATTTAAAAATTCTACTTCACATGATCCGCTTGGCCCATGGTAGCCAAACTTCACAGTTATGGTCCATGGGTGAAGCCTTTTCAGATTTGGTATAATGGAGGTCATCGCTAATCCAAGATGGACGCCGTCTAAAAATAGCACAAATTCTTAAAAAATCTTTTTCTCATGAACCACTGGCCGGATTTCGACGAAACTTGGTAGGAATGATCGATGTACAATGCTCTTTTAAAGTTGTGAAAATGGGCGTGGCCCGTGGGGTCAAATTTTATTTTTGACCGAATATGCTCATGTCATATATCAAATTGAAGGTATCGATGAGGCGATTGCTCTGGCGCAATATTTGTCGGAATCAGATGATTATATCATCCATGATGGCCACCAAAAGGTCCATTTATTTGAGATTTTGGCCGATGCTGGCCAAATTTCATAGGAAGTTCCGATCCTTGGGTGAAGCATTTTCAGATTTGTTAAAATGAGAGTCCTCGCTTAATCCAAGATGACCGCCGTCTAAAAATAGCACAATTTTTTTAAAACACATTAACATTCAATGTCACATTCTCCTCTGGTCTTCATGGAGTCAGGTGAGCGAATTAGGGCCATCATGGCCCTCTTGTTTGTTTTGCGCACTGATTGAGCATAACTCGACCACCCTTTGGAATATTTTCATGAAACTTCACACATGCATACACCACGACCCGGAGGTGTGTTGCGCACAAGAATGACAACTCTTGCGTAGCTAATTTTTTAGTTATCTCCCTTTTTTGTTTTGCGCACTTGACAAACTGGACAATAATGCATGAAGACCCGTTTTCTCGTGTGCTCTGTACACCTTACCTGTAGAGAGAACAATAGCCTTCTCCGGTTGAACAATACTGGGAGAACCATTCACCTGTGCATGTGCTAGCATGTGCAAATGTCCAGTTTGACCACTATCTGACCACAGGTAATTTATACAGGTAAATTACTACATTGTATATTACATTTCCGTAAACTGTGTTGAAAATAGTGTGGCATTAAGTGGACCTGTGCAGATATATGTAGATAAATATAGGACTATTAAAAAAAAAATCTGGGCTCCAGTAGCAAGTCCTCCGTCGGGGGATACTATGGATTTGACAGCGGGCCGCGTCCGCGTCCGCGACGCAGAACGTCCGCGTCCGCCGCAGACACTTCTTGTCCGGAGCATAACTCGAACACCCTTTGGAATATTTTCATGAAACTTCACACATGCATAGACCACAACCCGAAGGTGTGTCGCGCACAAGAATGACAACTCTTGCATAGCTAATTTTTTAGTTATCTCCCTTTTTTGTTTCTCGCACTGATTTCGTGTCCGGAGCATAACTCCACCACCCTTTGGAATATTTTCATGAAACTTCACACATGCATAGACCACGACCCGAAGGTGTGTCGCGCACAAGAATGACAACTCTTGCATAGCTAATTTTTTAGTTATCTCCTTTTTTTGTTTCGCGCACTGATTGACCATAACTTGACCACGCTTTGGAATATTTTTATGAAACTTCACACATTCAATTAGACCACGAACCGAAGGTGTGTCGTGCACAAGAATGACAACTCTTGCATAGCTAATTTTTTAGTTATCTCCCTTTTTTGTTTTTGGGCAGATTTCCTGTCCGGAGCATGACTCGACCACCCTTTGGAATATTTTCATGAAACTTCACACATGCATATACCACGACCCGGAGGTGTGTCGCGCACAAGAATGACAACTCTTGCGTAGCTAATTTTTTGGTTATCTCCCTTTTTTGTTTTGCGCACTCTACAAACTGGACAATAATGCATGAAGACCCGTTTTCTCGTCTGCTCTGTACACCTTTTCTTGTGTGCTCTGTACACCTTACCTGTAGAGAGAACAATAGAGACTGGGAGAACCATTCACCTGTGCATGTGCTAGCATGTGCTAGCATGTGCAAATGTCCAGTCTTGACCACTATATCTGACCACAGGTAATTTATACAGGTAAATTACTACATTGTATATTACATTTCCGTAAACTGTGTTGAAAATATTGTGGCATTATGTGGACCTGTGCAGATATATGTAGATAAATATAGGACTATTAAAAAAAAAATCTGGGCTCCAGTATCAAGCATTATTATTTTTAATTTTTAAACTTTTTTTTTCCATTTTTTTTTTTTCATTTTTTTTTTTAAATTCTTTTTCAATTTTTGTCTAGTAGCATAAGGTCGTAAGTGCTATATACAGACTATTCACCTGTGCATGTGCTAGCATGTGCAACTGACCACTGACCACTTACAGGTAATTTATACAGGTAAATGATTATATTACATTTCCGTAAACTGTGTTGAAAATATTGTGGGAATATGTGGACCTGTGTATATATGATATGTAGATAAATATAGGACTATTAAAAAAACATTCTGGGCTCCAGTAGGGAGCATTATTATTTTATTTTTTTTTTAATTTTATTTTTTTTTTCCATTTTTATTTTTACATTCTTTTTCAATTTTTTAACTGACCACTAACTTATTACAGGTAATTTATACAGGTACATTATTACATTTCTGTAAACTGTGTTGATAATATTGTGGCAGTATGTGGACCTGTGCAGATATATGTAGATAAATATAGGACTACCGTAATAACCCTATGTTTTCGGACGGGTAAAAATAATTTTTATTTTTACTGTCCGAATATATAGGTTCCCAAAAATAATTATCGAAATTGCTGTCCGAATATTTAGGGTCGCCAACCTCCAACCACCGGAATGCAATGTTCTCCGATGCTTTCTGTAAACGCCACGGGGCAATTAAATGCTCTGATGATTTCTGTGAACGGAGGCAATTAAATAATCAATATAATACAAATGTGTTACCTTATTATTGAAAAGATAATCCCTGTATTAATTGCAATACTTAAATCCAATTCACCAGATAATCCAAGTAGCGTGTGGAAAAATCGATCACTCCATGCTAACACGGTATTGCCAGTAGCCGTGTCCGCTTGGTAAGACATCGTGTTTTTTTTTAACTGCGACACAGATTTCGGACGAGCGGGTAGACAGACGCACGCGGGTCATTGTTATCACGATGACTAACGACTGACTGGCCTGTCCATCCGTACGTTTTTAAATAAATGCTTACAACTTATACAAGATCACCTTTTTTTGCCACACGCAAGAATCGAACTGTCAAACCAATAGGCAATACTCCATTCACCGATTTACATTATTATATACGCGTAAACGCGGGTATTATACCAGTATTACCACCCGTATTGCATCGGGTTTTTTTCGATAATAATTTTACGCTCTGAAATGTATGTCAACTTTCAACGTCATTTAGAAAATTTTGACAGATTTTGAAAATCAGTATCGGCAAAATACGATGATGTCTGCTCCAAAATTTATGTCAGTTTTCAACGTAATACAGAAGTCGATTGTATTTTAATATCTGCCACGAATTCGAATTCCAAATCCGAGAACTCGATTACACCCGACACATACATATTACACACGAAATTCGTGTGTTGCTTTGTGTAAAAAAAATTCGATAACGCTCTGTCGTGTCAAATGCCAGGTGTTCACCTGATGACATCATTCAGCGCGAGGCTGTAAACTGTGTGACCTTTAGGCTATGTTTTGAAATTGAACTGATTGGTCAATACGTCGTTTGATCTGTGCCGCAAACGTTGGGGAAAATCAAGGGGCAAAATGCTGAGGAGACGCTATTATGTTTGCGGAAAATCCTAAATATTTTCCTTCTATGCGCTCAGAAGTATACGTCGCGGACCACCATTTGAACTGTCTAGTCGAGACGGTTCAAATGAGTGGTCACAACATGTACTTTCATTGAGAAATAAAAAAAATATATATTTCATACCCTAAAGTAAATGTATTATGTCAATTTCTGAAAGGACTTGGTTAAATATACACTCTCGATTATCATGATTATACGACTTCTTGTCGGCCTTCAGTTTCAGACATGAAAGGAATGCCGCATCTTTACAATTTCTCTGATGTCGTTTCTGGCCGACATCAAACGAAATTTTGACCTTTCATGATTATGTGACGTGATATTTTTAACTTTAAAGTTAAAAAACATTTGCACCATTTACATAATCGCTAATGCGGACTCGACAACACCTTTCATTGGTTCATCACATCTGAGACGTAACGCATTATGTGCGCTTTGTTGTTTCCAAAAAACTGGGTACACGGACTTAATGTGTTAATTCATCGTCTACTGAAGCTTGCAATTTCGGTAAATATTGTCACCGTAGTAATATTAAACCATAATTATATTGATGAAAAATATTTCCAATTATGATTGTTTACTGTCCGAAAACATACGTTTAAAAAAATATCCACATTTCACACCTGTCCGAAATTTAGGGACACGAAAAATAATTATTTTTGTGATAATATAGGGTGTCCGAATATTTAGTGTGTCCGAATACATAGGGTCAGTACGGTATTAACAAAAATTCTGGGCTCCAGTAGCGAGCATTATTATTTTATTTATTTTTTTGTATATTACATTTCCGTAAACTGTGTTGAAAATATTGTGGCATTATGTGGACCTGTGCAGATATATGTAGATAAATATAGGACTATTAAAAAAAATTCTGGGCTCCAGTAGCAAGCATTATTATTTTTGATTTTTAAACTCTTTTTTTTCCATTTCTTTTTTTCATTTTTTTTTTTCAAATTCTTTTTCAATTTTTGTCTAGTAGCATAAGGTCGTAAGTGCTATATACAGACTATTATCATATAATAAAACAATTATTGACTAGTGAGCCATAGAATATAATCTGATATTCTATGGCTCACTAGTCAATAATTGTATAATATGTTCGGGCCAGTGAAAATTGCTTTCGGGCCCAGGCTCGAGGTCAAGGCTGGACAAGGCGAGGCATTTGATTCCGCGGAATTCTTGTTTACTTATCTCCCTTTGTTGTTTCGTGCTCTGATTTTGTATCCAGAGCATAACTCGAACACCCTTTGGAATATTTGTATGCCCCACCACGATAGTGGATGGGGGCATTTAGTGTTACCCTTGTCCGTCCGCACACGAATGGGTACTTGTTGTAAGCGTACGGGGATCTTATTGGGTAGGGTTAGGATAGTGTTGGGTACTCTTGTTGGGTATTTTTATAGAGTAAAAACCCAACAAGTATTCATTCGTGGGAACGTGCGTCCCGTCCTCCCGTCCTCCCGTCCTCCCGTCCTCCCGTCCATCCGTCCGTCCGTCCATCCGGGCACACATTAGGGTACTTATGTGGCTAGCCCCACAGGGTTATGGACTTGGTAAAGGATAGGGTTGGTTACAATTAGCCACCTAAAAAATCCTTGTATGTGGCTAAAAATCGTTTTATGTGGCTAATATTTAACATGTGATAAGCCACATAAGTATAGTACTGTAAGAACGTCCGTCCGTCCGTCCGTCCGTCCGTCCGTCCGTCCGGGCACACATTAAGGTACTTATGTGGCTAGCCCCACAGGGTTATGGACTTGGTAAAGGATAGGGTTGGTTACAATTAGCCACCTAAAAAATCCTTTTATGTGGCTAAAAATCGTTTTATGTGGCTAATATTTAACATGTGATAAGCCACATAAGTATAGTACTGTAAGAACGTCCGTCCGTCCGTCCGTCCGTCCGTCCGTCCGGGCACACATTAAGGTACTTATGTGGCTAGCCCCACAGGGTTATGGACTTGGTAAAGGATAGGGTTGGTTACAATTAGCCACCTAAAAAATCCTTTTATGTGGCTAAAAATCGTTTTATGTGGCTAATATTTAACATGTGATAAGCCACATAAGTATAGTACTGTAAGAACGTCCGTCCGTCCGTCCGTCCGTCCGTCCGTCACAAAACTTTAACACTCGGGTAAATGTCTCATAATTTCTTCATCCTTCGACCGATCTCCTTCATATTTCATATACACATTGCTCTAATGGTCTTCTACCGCCCTGTGCCAAATCCACGTTCGTCCTGCCCCCGCCAAGCCCAGGGTTAAGATCACATACTTAGTGCTTCAAAAACTTTAACGCTCGGGGTAAATATCTTATAATTTCTGTTTTCTTTCACGGATCAGCTTCATATTTCACATATGCATTGCTCTAATGGTCCTCTACCGCCCTGTGCCAAATCCGCATTCGTCCTGCCCCCGCCAAGCCCAGGGTCAAGGTCACATACCTGGTGCTTCAAAAACTTTAACACTCGGGTAAAAGAAAATTTTGACTTGGAATTTGGCCTCATTTATTATCAAAGCGATATGTGGGACATCCGTGTTCTATGAACACATTTTCTAGTTTATTAAACTTCACACATGCATAGAAGACGACCCAAAGGTGTGTCAGACGTAAGAATGACAACTCTTGCGTCGTTAATTTCTTAGTCATCTCCGTTTGTTGTTTCGTGCACTGATTTCATGTCCGGAGCATAACTCGAACACCCTTTGGAATATTTTCATGAAACTTCACACATGCATAGACCACGACCCTAAAGGTGTGTCACGCAAGAATGACAACTCTTGCATCACTAATGTTTTAGTTATCTCCCTTTGTTTTTCCGTCACTGATTTTGTCTCCGGAGCATAACTCGAACACCATTTTTTCAAACTACTTGTGTATCTGGGGAGGGGGATACGCATGCGCTTGTCGACAAGCGTCCATTTCTAGTTCAAGTAGTTTGTCCAATTATGTATGCAACCAATGAAAATGTATTTCCTTCTTACCACGAATCCGCGATCATAACTTTTCCAAATGCTTTGAACTGTAACATCAAAGAATCCTACAAGGTCTGCCAGAAACCAGACCGCACACATCATCAGACGATTACGCGGCGACCCAACATTCCTTTCATATCTAAAGTCACTGACAATTCCACATGTACACTGACTTTTGTGTCAACTTTTCAACACCATTTACGGGAAATATTTTTTAAATCGATATCGGCGAATATGGCAACAGATCTGCTTATAATCAAGTGTGTATCTTTAACCCATTCCTTTCGTAAATTGACGGAATACACCTTTACGGGTATGAAATATTTTATTTTTCAATGAAAGTACATGTTGTGACGGTTCAAATGGTGGTCGCGACGTATACTTGAGCGCATAGAAGGAAAATATTTAGGATTTTCTGCAAACATAATAGCGTCTCCTCAGCATGTAATTGGTTATTTTGCCCCTTGATGCGAGGGTAAATGTTGCACGTTCCCCGACGTTTGCGGCACAAATCAAACGACGTATTGACCAATCAGTTCAATTTCAAAACATAGCCTAAAGGTCACACAGTTTACAACCTCGCGCTGAATTATGTCATCAGATAAACACCTGACATTTGACATGACTGAGCGTTATCGATTTTTTTTTACACAAAGCAACACACAAATTTTGCGTGTAATATGTGTCGGGTGTAATCGAGTCTCGGATTTGGAATTCGAATTCGTGGCAGATATTAAAATACAATCGACTTCTGTATTATGTTAAAAACTGACATAAATTTCGGAGCAGACATCATCGTATTTTGCCTATATTGATTTTCAAAATCTGTCCTATCAGTATCTTCCTTAAATGACGTTGAAAGTTGACATACATTTCAGAGCAGATCTGGAATTGTCAGTTTAATACGTAAAATTATTATCGAAAAAAAATGATGCAATACGGGTGGTAATACAGTGCGACCCCGTTAGTACACAGAAGTCCGGCGACATACAACCTTCCGTGTTGCTTATCCGAACCGTGCTATATCCGTTCTCGCCCAAGACGCATCATAATGTCAACAAAAAATACATGTACACTGTACACTGTGACTGCGAATGAACGACGTCGCCAATGCCTATAATATGCCATAAGTTTTCACTGTTATCTTCGCATGTAATAAATATATTGAATCCAAGAATTGTTAACGTCATGTTTTATTTATTCATCATATTCATGTAGAATGTAGATCTACGCAGGTCCGTGCAATCCATTATTGTAAACGCGTGTAGAAAAAAATGTAGTAAACACGTGTAGCCATCATCATTCGATGACGCAATGACCCAATGACCGATATCCTGTTCCATCAGCATGACAAGCTCGTGCGTTGCAATCTGTGTTTACTCATATGGTGAGCACAGGTGGAAGACTCGGACCTATGACACCAAAATAAATGCCTATTAAAAAAATCCCATTATCCCACCCACCTGGTATCGTACTGTACATGACTTTAATAATAGAACGAGATCAAGTGGGTGGGGTAATGGATATTTTTGTAATGGTCATTTTCTTTGTGTCACACCTCCGACTATTCCACCTGTGGGTTTGAGTACGCACAGAGTTTTAACCCTTTCGACACCACAGACCTGTATAGACATGTTTTGCCCGACATGTTATAATATTGCGCCGGTTCATGAGGTAATCAGGCTTATCACGTGAGATTTTCGACGAAGATGAATCTGATAATAGTGTACATTTTCTGTAAACGATATCGAATGTTGACGAATATTAAATTAGTAATTATTATGCATTTGCTCTGAAAATGTTATCAACTTTCCGATATATTTGCAGAAAAAAGTCAAATCATTCTCGGCGAAAATCTCAGTTATATAATAAAGTTGATTATCTCATGCACTGACTCAATTATGACGTAGCGAAACAAGGCCAGTTGTCACGTACACATTTGTGTACATGCGCCGGGGGCGTGGGCAGTGCTGTAACAATTTAGTTAATCTGGGTTGAGTTAATATGCACATTCACATCGGTGAGATAAAAGGAGGCTATGCGTCCATAAAAAAAAAAAATAAAAAAAAAAAAATCGTCCATTTTGGGTTTAATTTGGGAAAGAATCGCAAATTTAACACGATTTCTGACAATAGTCGTGTTACAAATTTAACACGATTTTGATATACAAATAGGCAAAAAATTCGGGAGCCAAGGCACAACCGTGTACTAACCGAAATTGTGTTATAGTGAAGCGTGTACTAACGGGGTCGCACTGTACTGGTAGAGGCAGACCCGCGTTTACGCGTATATATTAATGTAAATCGGTGAATGGCGTATTGGTTTGACAGTATCTTGTATAAGTTGTAATCATTTATTTCAAACGTACGGATGGACAGGACAGTCAGTCGCTAGTCATCGTGATAACAATGACCCGCGTGCGTCTGTCTACCCGCTCGTCCGAAATCTGTGTCGCAGTTAAAAAAAACATGATGTCTCACCAAGCGGACACGGCTACTGGCAATACCGTGTTAGCATGGTGTGATCGATTTTTCCACACGCTACTTGGATTATCTGGTGTATTGGATTTAAGTATTGCAATTAATACAGGAATTATTTTTCCAATAATAAGGTAACACATTTGTTTTAAAATACTGATCATTTAATTGCCTTCGTTCACAGAAATCATCGGAGCATTTAATTGCCCCATGGCGTTTACAGAAAGCATCGGAGAACATTGCATTCCGGTGGTTGGAGATTGGCGACCCTAAATTTTCGGACAGTAATTTCGATAATTATTTTTTTGAACCTATATATTCGGACAGTAAAAATAATAATTATTTTTACCCGTCCAAAAACATAGGGTTATTACGGTAATACATGTCATTACACAAATGCTGCATATATACAGTCGTGTGTGGCTGTCGTCATACCAATGTCGGGTTAGGATACCTGCCGTAACGTCAACTTTGGGCATCTGAAAAAGTACATATCTTACTAGAGCGGCGGCCATTTGGCATAATATGTCGATGACCCCTCCCCATCTTAGAACATTTTGCAACATGTTTTTTTAAGAAGATATGTATATTAGACGATAGAAACCGGTTGTTGCAGAGGCGAAAATTGGTGGTAGCTATGTTTTATAGCCACTTTCCCATGGTGACCATCACTCGTGCTGAATAAATATTTAATTTGGCATAGCAGCCTGAATATTTGTTCTTTGTATTCCCATATAGTGTTTTTGTATGTCCCGTGACCAGTTTATGACTGTGTAATGCAGAAACGTGTGGTAAAGTTGTAATCCGATATTTATCAATTTATATGGTAACATATACATACATACTTATCTGCACTTCTTCACGAATAGTATTTATTTAATTTCACTGCCTAAATTGCACTCTGGAGGGATTCTGAAACGTTTACACTCAATAAATACCCTTCTGCAATTGTATGTTCCATATGGAGCAATGCGATTACAAATGAATGGTGCACCATTACCCCACCCACCACTTTTACAATGGCTATTTCATACATTTTGACTTTAATGAGTTATATTAGGTTTCACATAATTTCAAATGATATATATGTATGCTCAATTAGGATGTTATCTATAAATGATTAGTACGTTAAAAGTTATGCCCCATTATGCAAATTATATAAACTCTAATTTGCATATTCATGATTTCAGTCATAACTTGCATATCGAAGGTTATTCAATTTATTGTCAGGAAATGTTATAAACGCACTCTCATAGGATGTAACATACATGCCGCTAGCCCATTGTTGAGTAAACTATACGGCAACAGCATACAACTGTTCACTGTTAGGTGGTTATTTGACCAATGGAAACCACTGAGCATGATGCAAAATTCCATCATTCTTAACAACGCAACGTTATGGAAATTGTAGAGAAACAACTACACCTGAAATGTTTAATATACATCATTTATTTAATTCCTTAGATCAGTGAGCTCACCATCACTTCGGTACGCTATGACTAGTTGTGGTACTTTGGTACGTTTGGTACTTTGGTACGCTATGACTAGGTTTGGTACTTTGGTACGCTATGATTACATTTGTGCTCCACTAGGGTAAGCATTGGCAAATTAGGATAAAAACGCAAAAACAATATATACATGATAGAAAAATACTTGAAGTGGAGATCTTAATGTATTTACGACCTATGCATATTCTGACTAGCTTTCACACTCATATAGGTTGATATCAGACAATACCAGTTCACAGTCTGTACAACAACGTAGAAACATCGTGATCACGATATACTAGTAGTGGTCATGAATCTCTGGCTAGTCATCTCGATCACCCTCACAGTCACTGTCATCAGATACATCCAGCTGTGGTGTGCTGTTCGAACAGTCTGTACATGTACACATGTCAATGCAGGGTAACCCAGCCAACAGACATGCACATGATCGCGGTACAGAGCAGTTCCTGTCACTGCAAAATAGATGTGTAATGTCACGCAGTTGAACTGGAGCACAGTCCTTATCGTACATTCTGGGTGTCAGTCCTTGGTTGGCGTCTCTAATCCAGCCACATTCTATGGGACTCTTCAGTGATGGACTTCCCACATGGCTATGACACCATACCGCCGTCTGGTACTCCGCCCTCAGGACATGGTTCTTGAAGGCATCTTCTGTCAGAGGCAGCATAGCTCCTGTTTTGTCTGTTGTGGTCGCCATCCTGTATCGCAGTTCATCCAACGTGTTACATGGTCTCTTCTCCTTCCGGTACAGGAGCAGAACGAACTGTCTGGCATTGGCTAGAGCTGAGTCCGTTGATGAGGATATGCCAAATTCAGACAACGTGTGTAGCTTGTCTATGTTGTCCACTAGCTTCTTGTAGGCAGTGCGCTTTCCAATCCTATACATTCCGCTTGTCGTGTCACATCCTGTCAGAGAATGTACCGCCAGAAGACACTGGCATACCTTCACACCCAACTTGTTACTGATGATATGAATCGGAATGTATCTTTCCCGTGTGATTATTTTCCCCACGTGACCAGCATGCATGTACACTTCGGCAGACAATATATTCTGACTGTAATAGTAGAGTAGCAGTACCAGAACATCCGTATCGTCACATCTTACTACTATTCTGGTGTGTCTGGTGGCAAGGTCGATTGCATGCAGCAGCATTCTGGTGTCCGCTTCTTCGTGTGTTGAGAAAAGCTCTGGCAGAAGTTCCACACCTGAACTGCTTACTGACTTTACAATCTTCCCATCTTCAAAACCGCCAGCAACAATGACAGTTTTTGTCGGCTGGAGATGTGATGGCGCATTGGAAACTATGAACTGACTCACAAATACAGCTAGAGCGGACTTGTTAGCGGCACTTTTCAGGTATAGCCTGTAGTTTGGGACTTCACGCGAGCCTGTTATCAGATGGCTGGGTGTCATGTCGCCGCCACCTCGTTGATGCCGTTCCATAGTTTTCACAGAGTTTGTATTGTCATACCTATCGAACACAAGTGTGACATTATCAATGGCATAATCACTGCTTGCCAACGGTCGCAATACCTTCTTCATGACAGATTCTGCCAGATCATCAAATGTCTTGAACATGGATTCGTTGAGCGATTGGATAACAGCCATCCCATAAATAATGTATGCGGCATTGTCGTCATCGGTGGTCGTCTTCGGTAACGTGTGTACTTCATCACATACCGTCTCCAGTTTCTTCGCCAGCTCCGACTTGTTAACCTTGCGCATGGAACCGTCGTCATTGAAGAGCGCCGGAGGTACTGCTGCGAGTTCATGTTCCAATACTTTCTTCAGGTCGATATCTCTGGTGTTTGACTGAATATTAACTACTATTATAGAGGCTCGGAAGTCGCTAGGGGGGTTCGGGGTCATCATGCCCCCCCCCCCCCCCCCCACCGTATTTTTTCGTATTCGTACATTTCATTTCCTGCATGCTGACGCATTTTCTACTCATACGTTAGTCAATGTTTTAGATAATAATTTACTGGAAATATCTTGTTTTCTACAGGATTCAAGCAGCCCCCATCACTTTTAATGATAATGAATGTATGGCTCCCAAAAGTAGAACATGTTTTGCATTATAATTATTCTTATACAGATTATGATATTTGGATAAATTAATTTTGTGATCTTGTAAACATGTTTCAGTGCTGGATAAAACTAGTATATTTGATAGACAAATGTCACAACGGTATATAGAATCACTATTTGGCCACACCTCCCTGGCCAATTTGTTTTAGTGTCGACATAGCAATTTCTTCTATATACCGTTGTGACATTTGTCTATGTCGACACAAAAAATAAAATTGGCCAGGGGGGTGGGGCGAAATAGTGATTTTATGTTTTTGTCTAGCATATTGGGGTGGGGGGTGGGGTCGTTGAGGGAGTGGGGCCAGATCGATAGAAGAAATGACTATGTCGACACTCAAAAAAAAATTGGCAATTGGTGGGGCAAAATAGTGATTTCATGTTTTTGTCTAGCATATTGGGGGGGGGGGGTATTTTTTCTACTCTTTTTTAATGACTTCTAGTCTACCCACAACATAAATATTTATAGGTGCGATGTTATACACTCACTATAGGCTATAGGCTAATACACTCACTATAGGCTAATCTGACCGTATTTCTGTTATGATAATATACATATACCTTGGTGTCTCATTTATAGATGATGAAGGTTTGAAATAGCAAAGAATATCAGACTTCATCGTGTTGGACGACATTTGACTGTCTGACATGATGATATTCAGTCATGATTGCATCGTCTGCTGCAAATGGCACGATGTGGAGATAAGGGACATAATTGAACAACAATATAATCGTCACAGTACCTGTGTATCTGTAGTTCGCCAACTCTTCACAGCCACACCAAACTTGAAAGTCGATATCTTCGTAAATAAATGTTTTTTTTTTAAAAATCCGTCTGAAAAGTGGTGGGGCCATACATAGCCCCACCCCTTGTTACGCCTGCGTAATTAATTATCAATTTACTTATATACTGATTAATATTAAATGCACCTGCAGCAAAAACAAAAATCAACTGCTATGTTGGTATTAAAAATATTGCCATCAGTATAGTTTCTCTAGCTGGAAAAATGATGAAGTTATATAATTTATTGTAATCCGTTGTCATGGAAACACTATATAAAACGTAATATATGTACAAAAATTGTCCAGACTTGCGTTTGTTAAATAATATAGATATATATATTTAAGAAGCTGGTGTATTTTTACTATCTATTAGAAAAGTTTGTATTTTACACGTATATTTTCGTATTTTATTGAGATTTTTGTATTAAAAAATGCAAATTAATTACTTTTAAATAAAAGAACATCTGTACACTAACAATGTTTGTCATCAATATGTATAACCCCATCTATTCCGGTCAGTTTGGCACCACTGCCCTAATTCTGAAATGAATAATAAGAAAACTATATCATTTTAAACCCAAGGTGGTAGTCTGGCAATTTTCTCCATTTAATTTAGACGGTTGCCATAGAAACCGGCTAAAATGACACATCTACCACCATTTTTCGTCTCTGCAACAACCGGATTCGAACTCAGCATGCAATTTCCCTTTAAAAAAATGTGGTTTCAACTTGTTCTAAGGAGGGGAGCACTAACTCCTTAACTAAGGCCTTATTTTGAGATCGCCGCTGGTCTATACAGAATGTTATGTACTATGTGTGTGTTTCAAGCAAATATGCTCATACCGGTCATATTGTTTGTCTATATGTTATTCGTTCTCAAAGTATCTTCACTGACACCGTACACACTTCTGGTGACGCATAATCCAACTCGCAAATGCACCTTGAAAATCCTGTTTTGAACTGACGTGTGCCCTGCACCGCGGCACACAATTCTGACTTTCCAGTTTATTTGACGCCCTGGAACATACTTTTCTGCCTCTGAAGAGGCCAAATCTGAAGAGCTACAATGCTTTAAACCCCAGTTTCTCGATCATCATCTACATAACAGCACTCCTATGCGCGGGTGCATTGTCTTGGTGAAACACCACATTCCTGACGTCGTGACGTTCGCGCTTCTTAGATATTGCATGCCTGAGGTCAATAACCTCGGTATCCAGTGGGCACACACAAAACGCATACCTAAATGGTCTATAGGAATACTGTAAGCCGATCTTACACAAATAGTCATGTCATCAGCAAGTTCAGATAGGGATAACCTTCTATAAAAAATTTCATCAACGATGTCCGACGTGGTGTCAACAGGACGGCCCGACTTCTTGTCATCATCTACGGAGTCACGTTCATTTTTAGCTCGCCTGCACGAAGTGCACAAGAGCTTATGGCATGCCCCCGGCGGCGTCAGCGTCCACAAACTTAACGTTGGGGTAAATGTCTTATAACTTCTGTTTCCTTTCATGGATCACCTTGTTATTTCATACATGCATTCCTCAGATGACCCTCTATTATGCTGTAGCAAATCCATGACCCACCACCCAACCCTTACCCCAAGGTCAAGGTCACAAACTTAGCACATTCATAAACTTAACATTGGGGTAAATTTCTTATAACATCTGTTTCCTTTCATGGAACGCCTTGATATTTCATACATGCATTCCTCAGATGACCCTCTATCGTGCTGTAGCAAATCCATGACCCACCACCCAACCCTTACCCCAAGGTCAAGGTCACAAACCTAGCATGTTCATAAACTTAACGTTGGGGTAAATGTTGTGTAACTTCTGTTTATTTACAGCGAATACCTTCATATTTCATACATGCATTCATCTGATGATACTCTATCGTACTATAGCAAATCCATGACCCACCCCTTTCCCCATGGTCAAGGTCACAAACTTAGCACATTCATAAACTTAACGTTGGGGTAAATGTCTTATAACATCTGTTTCCTTTTATGGAACGCCTTGATATTTCATACATGCATTCATCTGATGATACTCTATCGTGCTATAGCAAATCCATGACTTAGCCATAATCGACTTAGCCATTTTAGCTCGCCTGCACGAAGTGCAGAAGATCTTATGGCATACACCCGGCGTCGTCGGCGTCAGCGTCTCGTCGGCGTCCACAAACTTAACGTTGGGGTAAATGTCTTATAACTTCTGTTTCCTTTCATGGAACACCTTGTTATTTCATACATGCATTCCTCAGATGACCCTCTATCGTGCTGTAGCAAATCCATGACCCACCACCCAACCCTTACCCCAAGGTCAAGGTCACAAACTGAGCACATTCATAAACTTAACGTTGGAGTAAATGTCTTATAACATCCGTTTCCTTTCATGGAACGCCTTGATATTTCATACGTGCATTCATCTGATGATACTCTATTGTTCGTGCTATAGCAAATCCATGACCCACCGCCCACACCTTACCCCAAGGTCAAGGTCAATGACACAAACTTAGCACATTCGTAAACTTAACGTTGGGGTAAATGTCTTATAACATCTGTTTCCTTTCATGGAACACCTTGATATTTATGCCCCCGCCACCGAATGGTTAGGGGGGCATATAGTGTTACGTCCCGTTTGTACGTACGTCCCGAAACCTTAACGCTCGTGTAAATGGCTTATAGTTTCCTTTCTCGGATCTGCTTCACATTTCACACATGCATTGCTCCAATGCTCCTCTACCGCCCTGTGACAAAGCCACATTTGTCCCGCCCCCCCCCTAAGCCCAGGGTCAAGGTCACAGACTTGGTGCGTTCGAAACCTTAACGCTCTGGTAAATGGCTTATAATTTCTGTTTCCTTGCTCCGATCTGCTTCACATTTCACACACACATTGCTCCAATGGTCCTCTACCGCCCGGTGACAAATCCACATTCGTCCCGCCCCTGCTAAGCCCAAGGTCAAGGTCACAGACTTGGTGCGTTCGAAACCTTAACGCTCGGGTAAATGGCTTATAATTTCTGTTCCCTTGCTCCAATCTGCTTCACATTTCACACACGCATTCCTCCAATGGTCCTCTACCGCTTATAATTTCTGTTTCCTTGCTCCGATCTGCTTCACATTTCACACACGCATTCCTCCAATGGTCCTCTACCGCCCTGTGACAAATCCACATTCGTCTCGCCCCCGCTAAGCCCAGGGTCAAGGTCACAGACTTGGTGCGTTCGAAACCTTAACGCTCGGGTAAATGGCTTATAATTTCTGTTTCCTTGCTCCAATCTGCTTCACATTTCACACACGCATTGCTCCAATGGTCCTCTACCGCCCTGTGACAAATGCACATTCGTCCCGCCCCCGCTAAGCCCAGGGTCAAGGTCACAGACTTGGTGCGTTCGAAACCTTAACGCTCGGGTAAATGGCTTATAATTTCTGTTCCCTTGCTCCAATCTGCTTCACATTTCACACACGCATTCCTCCAATGGTCCTTGCTCAGATCTGCTTCACATTTCACACACGCATTGCTCCAATGGTCCTCTACCGCCCCGTGACAAATCCACATTTGTCCCGTCCCCGCTAAGCCCAGGGTCAAGGTCACAGACTTGGTGCGTTCGAAACCTTAACGCTCGGGTAAATGGCTTATAATTTCTGTTCCCTTGCTCCAATCTGCTTCACATTTCACACACGCATTCCTCCAATGGTCCTCTACCACCCTGTGACAAATCCACATTCGTCCCGCCCCCGCTAAGCCCAGGGTCAAGGTCACATACTTGGTGCGTTCGAAACCTTAACGCTCAAGTAAATGGCTTATAATCAAATATGCCTCGTTTTTGTCGTGCCTGCTTTAGCAGAGGCGTGACTATAGTCGTCGCTTTTTCCGTCTGCGTCCTCCGCGTCGTCCGCGTCGTCCGCGTCGTCCGTGTAAGGCAAATGCGTTAAAGTTATTGTTTTTTCACAATAACTCTTTAACCCCTTGCAAGACTTTGATAATATTTCACATCAATGTTTGTCTAGGGATGATGCTTCATTACGCACACACCCACATCCAAATTATCAAGGTCATGGTTATTTATTTACTTTTAATCTTCACCAGTTTTGTAACAGAAAAGCGTTAAAGTTATTGTTTTTTCACAATATCTCTTTAACCTCTTGCCAGACTTTGATAATATTTCACATCAATGTTTGTTTAGGGATGATGCTTCATTACGCATACCCCCACATCCAAATTCTCAAGGTCAAGGTCATTTATTTACTTGTAATGTTCGCCGGTTTTATAACAGAAATGCGTTAAAAGTTATTGTTTTTTTACAATATCTCTTTAACCACTTGCCAGACTTAGATAATATTCGCATCAATGTTTGTCTAGGGATGATGCTTCATTACGCACACCCCCACATCCAAATTCTCAAGGTCAAGGTCATTTATTTACTTGTAATGTTCACCAGTTTTGTAACAGAAATGCGTTAAAATGTTATTGTTTTTTTCACAATATCTCTAACTCCTTGCCAGACTTTGATAATATTTTGCATCAATGTTCGTTACGCACACCCCCACATCCAAATTCTCAAGGTCAAAGTCATTTATTTACTTGTAATGTTCACGGTCAAATGCCTCGGCAGGCGCGATTCCGTGGCGGAATTCTTGTCTTTGGCTGCCAGCGCGGGCATTCGTGTGCCAACAGGCCACATTTCTAGTTCATACATGCATTCCTCAGATGACCCTCTATCATGCTGTAGCAAATCCACAACCCACCACCCAACCCTTACCCCAGGTCAAGGTCACAAACTTAGCATGTTTGTAAACTTAACGTTAGGGTAAATGTTGTGTAACTTTTGTTTCGTTGATGATCCTCTATTGTGCTACAGCAAATCCACGACCCACCCCACCCCCCCCCCCCCACCCCTTTCCTCAAGGTTAAGGTCACAAACTTAGCACATTCATACATGCATTCCACATGTGAATAGTTATCATGCTGTAGAAAATCACCAACTTAGTGCGTTTATAAACTTAACGTTTGGGTTAAATTTTGTTTTACTTCTGTTTTCAGGGAGCGCATTGATATTTCATACATGCATTCATCTTAATATGCTATATTATGCTATAGCAAACTCACGACCCACCTTGCACCACTGACCCCAATGTCAAGGTCCACCGCACGCCCCTTAACCCAAGGTCAATTATATATAATATTCATGTTTTTTTTTACGCAACTGTTGTAAATTACAAATTGATATCACAGGCCTACCTTTATGGCCACTATTGGGCAGGTTTTATGGCTCTCGTGAAAGTTCACTTCTGGTCAAGATGGCGGGTCAAATCAGTTCTCCTTGGTTGTCTTTAATTGCGCAAAGGGTCCAGAAACGGGAAGGGGCGAGATAGTGTCTCCTCATCTTCTGACATCCTTCACGCTAAGGCAACCCAGTGTCAGTCTCAATGTCGAACGTATTTCCATAAATACCACACTCTCCCCGGTTTTCTAAACAGCAGCGTACTCCTTCGTTTGAGCAACAGCCACATATGTAGAGTACGGCATTTCAAATAGGGTGCCCTAGTGGCACTCCCTGAGTTGGAGTGGCCAAACAATGAATTAGAGACGGTTCTCTTTATGTTTAGAAACACGTCGTTATTCAGCCACATCTGTGATTTAATTCCGCCTGTATACGTTCGACATCATTGCAGAGGCCAATTAGTCTTGTCGGCCATACAAGCGACGCCCATTGCTGGTAGTCTCCTCCGCAATGAGCGACATTGGCTCTCTTCTTATCTGGGCAACCAAGCTAGCTACCTCACCGATATATGCGGGGGTAGTCGTTCTAAGTCCAGCCACCATAGGCATATATGGAGAGTCAGTCTCGATCAGCAGACGATCCAGTGGCACCCTCCGCATCGCCTCCCTCTGGACAGAGTCAAAGTGGATGACTTTTCTTGCAAAGCTGAAGTAGCAATTAGGAAAGGCATTTCTCCACGTGTTGACCTCTTTTATGTCCCCCACAAAGCAATGTAGGTGGATCTGTTGGTCCCGGGTGCAATTCTGGCGAACTAGCTCGAAACAGTTGGCGTATGCACTCCTTGCTTTATAGTCTTTTGTCGCCCCTTTGACATGAAGTATCAGTACTTGTTTAGGTTTTGCCCACTGCAGTACGACATCCAGGGTCCTTCTCTGTTCTTCCCACAAGGAGCGATCCACACTGTAATCTAGGCCTACTTCACCAAGGCCTACGACATTCGGGCGCTTGAGCAGTGTCTTCATTTGTTTCAGACCTTCTTGCCCTGCTCGCTGTACCTTCTTGGGGTGAAGGCCGACAGCTATTGCCCATCGTGGATCCGAGACTATCGGAATTCTTGACCAACTTTCCGGGTCACAGAACACCAACACGCCACCCTCCATATTAGCCTTATTCTGGGGCGCAACCTCAGTATGTTGGTTTACAATGGTGTCTATATCGGTTGTCTCGACTCGTAGTTTGTCCGCTAACCGATCTAGATGAAAATGGCTGTCAAACAACCGAACCTCAGTCCCAGATGGTTGAACCGCTTTTTCTTTTCTTTGGGGACTGGGTTGAGGCCGTACAACTCCAACAGATAAGGGGGCTCCAGTGGCCACAACCTTGGCATACGTCATCCGGCTCGATGATAGCACCAAGGGGGCCGCGGGTGTCCGGCCGCCTTCCGTGTGTGTCTGGGTAAGCTGCTTAGGACTTGCGGTGGAAGTCCCTGCTGTTGACGCCAACATCTGCAATCTTCGTCGGACCGTAGTGTCCAACGGTGGTGGTATGCCGTGTTCTTCCCTTTCAGTCGCTTCATCCACTTCAAGTAGAATTTCTTCTTCGCTCGCGCGAAGAGATGTCAGCGACTTTACGGGGCTAATGGTGTAGTCCTCATAGTCCATCATCAGCTCTGTTTCGGACTGTCGTTCCAATGAGGACGGGGCTGTTTTAGCCTCAGCGTCAGTACGAATGGGGGCATCACTTGGAGAAGAGAACGTCCACCTCCGAGACGGGGCTGCTTTGGCCACATCGTCTTTGGATTTCGAGACATCAGTTGATGGAGTCTCGTAGTCTTCCGGCAATCGATACGCCGAGGATGACTCTGTTGTTGAAGACGGGGCTCCCTTAGCCACATCGTCTCTGGTCTTGGGAAATTCCCTTGGTGTTGTCGGGTTTCCCTCAGAGGACTGAATAGTCGAAGACGGGGCTGTTTTAGCCACTTCGTCGCTTAGTCCTCCTCCACATCTAGCCGATGCCGAGGTCAGCCGTCCTTTTTGGCTGCGCCGAGTCTTTTTGTTTAGCGTACTCGGCGTTGTCCAGCTGTAACCGAAACGGCGATGCATTACCACTGGCTCATCACCTGTGATCCGGCTCATCAGGAACGACATCACTCGCCAATATATGAGACATGCTGGCGAGTTCATCGGCTCAAACGTATAAGACCGGGGTATCGACCACCCTGCTGTAGTACACAATTTGTCCATAGCCCGGCGAGTCCTATCTGAAACTGTGGTGGCCGGGTCCAGGATCAGATTACGGTTGGCAAACTGCAACAATTTCACCGGATCTGCTTCCGGGCCTATGACAATTTCATGACCATAGCCCAGTAGGCGACGATTCTGAAACCGGAAGCTTCGTAGCATTTCTTCAATTTCGCCGTCGTGAAATACTGCAGGCACGTGCTCCTGCAGAGCGTGCCGCTTTACTGTCCGGGTCTTAACCTCACAGTCATCAAATGGGCATGACTGTCTGTGCACGCGTTTTGCGCCGACATAATCATCCGGAATATTGGCCCTTCTTTTAAGTGGGGGTAGTAACTTCTCCGTGCGGTTAGTCTCTTGAGTGGACGGGGCCGAAACGGCCAACACCTCGTCCGAGCAGTCCAACGTATCCCCTCGTACCACTCTCTGGTCGCCTGTAACGCAAACCTCCAACGATGTCTTGCGCACTGTTTGGGGGTCGTTGCCCAGGTCTTCTGTCTGGTTGCTCAGGTGCCTCGCTAAAACCTCTAAACAGTGGCACACTGGTGCAACGTCCGTTTGCGTGGACTGGGTACACGACCTTGGGCGAGGCTCGGTTTGCGTGCCTTGATGTCGGTCCTTTGCGGGCCTTCTTCGCTCTTGTGACCTAGTTAGGTCACGCGCCTCCGAATGGCTGGACTCCTTTTCCTGCCTCCTTCGTTCCGATGAACGGGGCAGTTCCGAACGGCGTAACTCCATTTCCGGCCTCCTTCGTTCCGATGAACGGGGCCGTTCCGACTTTGCGATGTCAAGTTGCCTTGGTAGACCAAATTCCCTGTCTGGCCGCCCTCGATACCGGTTCGCTTGGTCGGATTTTCTCTCTCCATGGGATAACCAGCCTGGAAGCTAGTCAGCGGAAACTTAGCTCGCCTGTTAGTTTTCTTCCGATGGTTGCACACTTTACAGGTGCTCACATATCCGTTGACCATCTGTGACATGCCGAACCAGTAGTATTTGTCCTTGATTCGTCCTCGTGTCCTTTCCATGCCTTGGTGCCCTGCCGATGGCAGGTCGTGATGTGCATGCATAACACGCTGCTGCAAGTTTTTTGGTACTACCAGCAGATATCTCCCATCTTTGGTCTTCTTTAGGATATCGCTCTCCTGTGTAAATAGTTCTTTATTTAGCCAATAATATTCAGCGGCTGGACTAGAACTGAATAGCGTTCCTTCGGCGGGAACTGTCCCACCTTGCAACCAAGCCATGATGATCTCTAGGTCAGGATCAATCCTCTGCTCAACTCCAATGTTGACTTCCTGATTCGCAGTATCTGTCACAATACAAACTTTCTGCTCTTCCGGTCCATATATGTCCACACGGTCCCGTTTCCATAGGATGTCGACATGTCGGTGGACTGTCGCTTTGTCAATCGGACCATCCACGGTAGACGTATACTCGTAAGCGGGTGTCTCCTTCGAGTGTCCTTCCCTTGCTGAGTGACTGGCTGTTGTGGTCTGATCTGCATCTATCGAGCATGCCGCCAACACATTTTCTTGCTCCAGAGACTGCGTTTCTTCGCCAACCTGTTGAGGAAGGGGCACCACATCATCCACATCTGCTACAAACTGTGACCAATTACGGTGTGCCCTCTGACAGTAATTGCATCCCTGGCAGGGCAATTCCTGCAATTCGAGTCCCAGTTTGTAATGGTTGCATTCGAGTGCAGTTCCAGGTTTTCGTGATAATGCGTCCGCATTACCATGGTGCTTCCCCGGACGGTGCTCAATAACCAAGTATAACCAAATAACCACGGTAGTCCACGCACCATCTTACTGATCCGTCACGTTTCCTTACCAATACAGGAGATGCGGCCCATTCCGATGTAGACGGTTGAATCACCTTGGCTTTCAGCATACGTTCCAGGTTAGCACTTTCTTCGTCTGTGAAGCAGCACGGTGTCCGTCGCATTCTTTGCGTAATGGGTCTAGCATCACCGGTTTCTATTTGGTGCTCCAATGCCGTGAAATTTCCTAGCTCTTCAAGTTCAACTGAATGATCAGGAACTTGCGTGTCGAACCGTTGTTCGTCAGTTTTGACTTTATAGACACCTGCCTCGGTGCAATCTTCATCTCCCGGCACCAGACCAGTGATTTCATAAGCTTTCCCCACCACCTGTTTCCGCTTAAGCACAACATTGTGCTCCGTGGTGTTAACTACACACACCTTCAAGTGCGCGTCTGAATGAACTGTTCGTGCAATCAGTGCCGGTGGGTTGTGAATCGGTTCTACCATGAATTGAGACATCTTGGAGTCTATAGAACATTTGACCATCTTGACTGTATTAGGTGGTACAACCGTCTTATAACAAACTACCACTTTTGAAACCTTAGTCCTAGACGAGCCTACGATGTCCATCTTAATTGTCTCACCTTCTAATTGCAACTCAGCTCTTGGCAAATGTATGCTGATCTGGTTTTGACGCATGAAATCCAGTCCAAGGAGCATGTCATCCTCTATGGGTGCGACATAAATCTCTACATCGTATTGTACTTTGCCCAGTTTCAATTTTATTGGACACCTGATAATTTCATGTGCCTGCCTGCGGTTTGCAATGACACTTTCTTGATTATCGCAGGTTTCTCTTGGAACCAGTTGTATACCCTGTCGGATATAATCGTTACTTGCGCCGCGGTGTCTACCACGGCATCTAATTCGATATCTTCGATCTTGACCGGCACTTTGATCATAGAGGATGATCGTAGCTGATTAATCATAATCGCATCTCCGGAAACTTCTGGTTCCACATTTTCAGGGGTAGAATCAGCGATCAGTAGGCGACTTAGGCCATCTGTAATGTCACTGACACTACACTCCGGTTGTTTATCTACCTCTTTCTTCACCTCTATTGCATCACCACGGTCGTTCAGGCCTTGTTTCATACGCTTGGTTAGGTCCGCTATACCTTTATCCATTGTTGTATCTATGTTGCTAACAGCCTTCTCCACACCTCTACTCTTTTCTCCAGCTCTCTATCTATTCAGTGGCTCAAACCGAACTTTCTTTTCTGTTGTCACTGAGTTATCTGGCTTCGGTTCTTGAATCTGCTTCTTTGGTATGAATGTTCTTGAGATTTGAGCATAATGCTCACTGTCGGAGTTTTCTTCTCGACTGAATTCGACGGAGCATGTATCATATGCATCTTCAGTTTTTACTGATTTTACGTCTCGTTTGTTGCGGCCATACATTATCCTGTCAGTGTGTTGATACCACCGAATTTTGTCTATCGCTTCTTCCATGGTTCTCGGTCTGAGATTAATTGTGTAATGGCCAGCGGCTTTATCGGTTAGACCCTGACAAAATCGGAATATGGCATGTCTATATGTCTGTGTATGCTTTGGTTGCCATACTCACCACGCGGTCAGCCCACTCAACAATATTTTCCTTTGGGGACTGCGTTGCATAGCTGAAATACAACTGTGCAGTTTCCGGTAGGTCTTCGATATTGAACCGTCTCTCCATTTTGTTCAGTACATCAAAATAATCTATGTCGGGCTCTCTCGATATGGTTCTGATGAAGAAGTCACTTGCTTGGCCTTCAAAACACAAGCATAAATGATTTCGCCTTTCTTTACTTGTCCAATGTTGGTTCTCAGCGAAAACATTAAATTTGGTTATGAATGCTGACCAACTCCCCTTCCCATCAAATAATAAGGTTCTTGGCATAGTTACATTGACCTTATTTCGGACTGCATCATTGTACGCTCTCCCCCCTTCACGTCTAGGATTCACATAGTCGTCTTCATCCCAGGACGATGTTTCTGAGTGATCCATGTACATTCTTTCTGGTAAACCAGGATACTGTCTATTGGATGCCCGTCCTGTGTCGTATCGACTGGATTCTCGTGTTTTTGGACGCATATCCGATCGGCTTTGCGGCTTTTTCCAAGACATATCGTCTGAAAAAGTATTTGCACCTCCGCGTTGTTGTAGTTTCCTATAATCATCATTTGCCGGCTTTTTCAAAGACATTGTGTCTGAAATAGCATTGGCATTCTGTGCCTGTCCTGATTTTGACTGTGACATGGCCATCTTTCTATCTGTGGATGCCAGCTCTTTCGAAGACATTTTGTCCAAAAAAGCATCTAGGCTGTCCTTGTCGCTTGAGTCAGTCTTTGGGAACTGTGACCTCATTCTATCCTTAGGCAGCTTCCTCGAAGACATCATGTCTGAAGAAGCGTAAGCGCCTTCTGAACCATGCGGATCTACTGGCCCCATACTACTAGGCAGCTTCTTCGAAGACATCATGTCTGAAGAAGCATCAGTGCCTTCAAAATAACAATCACCTGTTTGTGAAATTCCCGGACCCGCATTCTGTCTGGATGCCACGGCTCTTAGGAGGTTATTCAGGACATCTAATTCATTACTGGAAGTTGACCTCATTCTTCTTATTCTGTCTGTTTCCTCTGTGAGCCTTTGTTTTTCTTCTCTAACTCTGTCAGTTTCTTCTAGTAACCCTTGATGTTCTTCGTCCATTTGTTTAAGAATTGCATTATACTTTTGCATTTTTTCTTCGGTTTCTCTGAGTCGTTGCTCATTCATTTCTAGTTGAGCATTTTCTTGGTTGCCTCTAATACCTTCATTGTCCCCATGGTCCCTGCACTGTTCCGCTCTCTCCGCCTGTTGTTTGTCGCTGGACATGGCTGAATCTTCTACAAATGGCGAAAAATGAATATTGTCCGCCAAATCTCCGACGTTTCGGATATTCAACGTCAAAAATTTCTCGCGCGAAACATTATCTTCTTTCTCGCGTATTGACAAAATACGCTTTGTATATACCGGTCCCACTCGCGGTAACTTCTCAATAAGCTCTCGAGCGCTTTATTCGGAGAATATCTCGCCTCGCTTCTTCGTCGATGCACTCATTCGTAAGCATGGTGCACTTGTGTGTGTGTGGATGGACACCGGGTCAGCGAAAGCAGTATGTGATACCTCAATAATTAATTTAATTTTCAAAAATTTATAATTAGAAAATTTGGCCAATAGATTTAATTAAAATAAAAAAATTAAATGAAATAACCAAATATCCAAATAAATCTGCACTAGTTTAATATTTAATTACAGATATAATATGTGGTTACCAAAAATTTAAGTAAATAATGACTACATGTATAAGAAATTAATCAAAATATTCCACCGCACTATGAATTTCGCCAAAAATTTCAAATAAAAAATATCGAAGTAAAAATAAACCGTAGAATGTTAGTTTTGCTAAAGAAATGTAACTTAATCCCAGTTAATGAAATAAACCCCAAATATATGTCTAAAGTCTTTAACGGAACAACATATACACTATTTACCGTACACAAAATTACCAAAACTAAATGAAGTTAAATCGCCGAAAACCGTGAAAATTTATTTTAATAAGTTGGTTATTTATATACCGTAAAACTAAGAAATGCCTAATAGAAAGACTACAATTAATTTACTAAAAAGGCCGTCAAATTATGTAGAAATATTTAATGAAAATTACAATTTAATTTATCAAAACTATTTTTGAAAGATTTTTAGAAGAATATTTTGTGAAAATAAACACTAAAACAAAGTGAAGTATGACCAACCTCTCCTAAGCTAGTAGAATACATTGTAATAGCTTCTTAGTGTACAATGTTGTTGACAGGTAATTCTGAAACAAATTATAATAATATTACTACAAATTCACAAAACAAAATTAATAAAATTTTCTAATATTAGCTGTGCGTGTATTTATTAACTAAATAATTAATAATATCTTCCAAACTTATCAATAAATTAATCAATAATTGTCGTTATTGCCGAAAATTGCTAATTTTACAAAGAAATTCCAAGTCAAATGTAAATACACAAGTTTTGATGACGTCACGCGGTAAAATTTGGACGAGACGGAAGTCGAATTATAATGGTGATTGCACCGCGGAAATAATTATTTCCAAGAAAAATTTAAAATCTCGAAAGTTGGAAAAATTTCACAATTTTATCGAAAACGGGTGTCAACTGTTGTCAATTAATTTAGAAATATCTAATATACATGTAAAATGGGCGAGAAAAGGCTAATTCTGGTGAAATATGTTTTTTATCAACAAATACTACAGAGCTGACAAATAACGATAAAACAAGAAAATTAGGGATTTCCCAAAAGGATACGCAATACTAGTCTTCGGAGCTGACGACGCCAAATGTTGTAAATCACAAGTTGATATCACAGGCCTACCTTTATGGCCACTATTGGGCAGGTTTTATGGCTCTCGTGAAAGTTCACTTCTGGTCAAGATGGCGGGTCAAATCAGTTCTCCTTGGTTGTCCTTAATTGTGCAAAGGGTCCAGAAACGGGAAGGGGCGAGATAGTGTCTCCTCATCTTCTGACATCCTTCACGCTAAGGCAACCCAGTGTCAGTCTCAGTGTCAAACGTATTTCCATAAATACCACACAACTGTGCCAAGTTTGAGTGAAGGCTGCCAACAGGTGAGCTTCGTTGTCTTCTGACAACTCTTGTTACAAAGTGGGGCTGGTTCAGTTGGATCATGGGTAATATGAATGATAACATATAATCAATTACATGTATTACATATGCTAAATCAAACTTTGGCTCTTGCAGCGCTGGAGAGTGACATTGTCATCTGCGGGTTTATTATAAGTATTACTGTCTTTTTTTAATAACACGTGTTAGTTTTTTATTGAAAATTCGGGTCTCTCATTAATGACGATTCTAATGTACCACTCAACTTTGAAGTCTTAATAGAACAGTGATTTCTACCCAGTACTGCAAGAGCAAAAGAGGGTGAATATCTGTAATTGTATATTTTGTATTTGTATCCGACTATTACATGTATACTATGTACGGTTTGTGGGGGTTTGTGTTTGCCCCGACCCACCACAAACCTATTATGGGGAAAATATAAAATTTCAAACCTAAAAAAAAAAAATAACAAAATAATAACAGGAGTGTGTGCCGTTTCAGCGAGGAAGGGTGTGCGGGCGGGGCGTGGGCGGCGGCGAGCAGTTGACAGCAGTGGCGGCGAAAACAGCGAGAGCGAGAACACGCCCCAGCCACGGACCCAGCGTGCCCGGGGGGCCCGCAGGAAACCCGTGCTCTCCTTCAGCGAGAGTGACGACAGCGACATTGAGCTCTTCCAGGTGGACAAGACATCAAAAACAAAGAAAGGTGATTAATTTATACTAGGGCTCATTTAATTGCTGTTCCACTTCATAATTTTTAATTTCTATAGAAAAAAAAAATAATATTATGACATGTGTTTAACTTATCTTGTAAAGTTCATAGTTATATCTCAGTGTATTTCTATTTGTATATGACATTGCGGAACAGTGTAAAATGCTTATCAGAATGAAAACAATTGTTTGATTAATATTTGGTATACCGTTAAATGAATGGTTAAACAATATACATACGTACTTTTTCCCAAACAATTTGCTGAGTATTTGTGGAAATGCTCTGATTATGATGTTGGATAGTTCAACAATTTTGTATAAAGTATTACAGGTAGGCAGTATTAATTGTGGTGTATCACTTTGTAGTGTTAGCTAAAATGTTTCTAAGCCTGATATAAAATAGAACAAACTGTCAAACACAGAAATTGCATGTTTTGCTTCATGGCTTCATTAGGTATAGTATATGCACACACAGGCTTCACAAAATAACCATCTAGTCTAGTCAATAATCACAGAGTTTTGGCTACAGTTTGCAGTAAAAAATATAATTTTGATTAAAAATGCAAATATTGTACATGGTCGATTGTTGCCTCTCGAGTGTTGGCCTGCCCAGTGTACACTGATGTTTGTGAAAAATGTCCCAGTTTGTTAATCCTATTTGCCATGATATAGTCTAGAATTAAACAGTTGGGAGTATTTAAAAAGTTGTAGATGCAACCTTCTAACACTAGACCATCACTATATCATGTGCTTTGAGACCATGGACAAATGCCTAAGTGACCTGTGTAGCCGCCTCTTTGTTGATCAATGATTATAAAACTTTCTGAGCACATATTCAAAATTTGTACTAAAAAACAAGCAGTTTGATCGGTCGAGACTCGTCACAGCTTAGCTTCGATGAATCAAACTTATGATTTTGATCATTAGAACGGAGCATGTACTCAGAATGTTTCATCAGCCTGTCCCTAGGGCCCGTTTCACTGAACTCTGTACGATAAGAAGTTTCTACGATTTTTATGAATTTACATCACACATGAATAGCATTCAAAGCTACATGCATTGGTTATCAAATGTGAACAAAACACTAATGACTTGCTATCATGAGATTTCAATGTCGCTGCTTTTGTAACTTACAGTTTTGCTCTTACAAACCTCTTGGGTACACAGTTCACATTAGCAGCCGATTTTGGGAATTCTTTGATGGATTTGTTCCGATTTAATGAGCGTAAATGTAGGTGGAAAATGGTAGCGTTAATGAACCACCTTAATGTGTGAAGAGACTTTATAGAAATATTTGTTCGAACATTTTTGTCGTACGAAGTTTAGTGAAACGGGCCCCAGGTCTGTATCATTAGTGAAATACGAGGGGTGGTCAATAAGTAGTGTCACATGGTACATAACTTTAAAAGCATGGCTAAACACTTAAACGTATTGTTCTATATGCCATCAGGGTAGATTCTCGTGGGGTCTATGACAGACTATGCCCTATGTCGCTGTTCCGCAATACTTGTTGCTAAGATATAACTATGTTTGTGTGGATTCTATCTTAACGAATAAGTGGGATATGGTAAAACGTCACAATCCCGCACGCGCAGGAATGACGTCACAAGTCGAGCGTGGTGACACTACACGTCATTTTCTGGCTAGCTTGCGCTTTACAGCTTGTGAGTAAAAACGTTTTTGTGATATTCTTTGATTGCTTTATCATTTTAACACCAATGTACTATAATTACACGAACAGAATCATACTCAAATTGTGTCAGAAGTTTATGTTTCTGCCAGAATTTCACTGGTCAAGAGTCACATTCCTTAGTCTGGCTTGTTAATTCGGTTTGATAGCTACATAGATATGCTTCTTCATTGACCTCGATAAAAGATATGGAGGTATCTTATTCATGACGATGTAGTTTGGGCGATTTCTGGCAATTTGAACATATCACTCATTTTGCTCTGAACGTTGATTGTCAGACACCCACCTGATGGAAATTGTTCTCATTTTCGAACCCTTTCGTAAAATTTTACACAAATATGATCGAGATATGTGGTCTGCATGGCTAATATATTCCCATTTCATTCGCCCAGCTATGCCATTTATTTAATTTTTTCACGACATGACGTCATTAAGATGTCATGTAATGTATTGACGTCACAAACACTACGTTAATGCAAACAACGTTAATGAATGCATGTGCAAATTTTAATCAACTTGGATGAGTTGTTAGAAAGATAATGGTCAAGTGACACTACTTGCTGACCCACCCTCGTATAGATTGCTACGCTGCCCTCTAACACTTTATGTACACACGTATGTTCTGCTTTCTGCTGTAGTCTGACGCCGCCTAACCCCGGGCTGGTGAGTAGACATTCTCAGATGTCTCCTAGTCGCTTGTAGTCCACCTAGTCTTCATTGTATGTCAACAAGCAGAGTAAATGACTGTACGGGGGAATGACATCCTGTGCGTGCGTGCGTGCGTGCGTGCGTGCGTGTGTGCGTGCGTGCGTGTGTGTTAATGCTAACACGGGAGAAGTGCAATAGAAAATTATGTATTTGTTTAATGAAGTCTTGATTTATTCATTTGAAATATGGGCTCCACGTTCAGAAAATGAGCGTTACAACATGTGCAGCCAACATAGTTCCAGCTGAGCAAGTGCATCCACACAGTCTGATCACACTGTTCACCATCAGTAACTGGAGTAGCCTTACTTCTATGAACAAAGCACTTGGTTAACAAAATAATATTCCGACCGAATGTGCAGGAGGACCAAGATCCAAAGTCCCTGCGTGCATGATAAGGCCCATGTTACCATGCGCCGGCCCATTGTGTCCTACCCGCCACTGCAGAGTGCATCTGTCTCCTCACACTGTGGTTGTCTTCACATCTTGGCAACGAAACATACATCAGAGTATATTGCCAATAAGTTATTTAAAAACAAAACTCAATATTTAGCAAGAATGTTTTTATTTTGTTCTTCATTTGTGCAAACGTGATGTGAAAGTGATTCTGGACTTCACTGATTACTAACCACTAACTTGCTGGTAGCTACTCATCCCCCGGTGTAGTTATATCTGGACTTCACTTATCACTAACCACTAACTTGCTGGTAGCTACTCGTCCCCCGGTGTAGTTGTATCTGGACTTCACTGATCACTAACCACTAACTTGCTGGTAGCTACTCGTCCCCCGGTGTAGTTGTATCTGGACTTCACTGATTACTAACCACTAACTTCAGAGCTCAACACTAAGGCACGTCCGACCGACCGAGTCTAGTAAAGATTTGGTCCGGTCGTGTCAATTTTCCCGGAATACCATTGTCGCTAGCCCGACTGGTCGTGTTCCAATTTGACCAAAGTCTCTGCCAAAAATAAAACAGTATTAGTTCACCTTTTATTTTTCTGGTAATAGCAAACAAAACTTCCAAGAAAGATCGCTGATTGAGTTCGAAATTTACAACTCCAGGCGGACTTGTTTGCCTAGGCTTCGGGTATGATATAATTTGTAGTAGGCCTCTGTATTTCGTACCCAAAAACTAAAACGTACCCATTTTAAACAGTGGGATCAATGCTACCATCGAATATGATAATTTAATGAGGGAATTTAAAATTTTGTGTGCACTGATGTACGTCTCTAGTTCGTTCAGTTTTTTTGGCTGGACAGTTTACATATATTATCAACAATGCAAAGCTCAATACCACATGGCATTATTATATTCTGATGTAATTTTGACCGGATCCCGATATAAGAACCAAAATAAATCGTAACAAACAAGTCTGGAGTAAAGCTAATTTACATATGAAGTAGAACAATCTACGATTGGTTGATGATGCTTCATTCACCAAATCGCAATGTTTGATTGGAAGCTGTCAGAAATATACGCAAACAGAGCGTACCGTACGTATTGATCATACAATTATCTTGAGAAAAAAAAGTGAATTCTCATTGCGCCAATCATGTAATCGGCCAGTGACTCAGCAATTACACACATTGGATCAAATGTGCTGCTGAGCTCGTGCTTTTACTAACATCCACATCGCTAATAAATCTTGTGCCCTGATATGAGCATATTGAAAATGGAATATGGAATATTCTAAGTCACTTAAAGTTCTTGTTTTGTTGGGCTGGGAGGCAGAATCAGTGGACATTAGAATTTGTCATTTAATGAATCATTATTCATTGATCTGACACCTTGGATAAGATGAATTTAATCGTCACCAATTGAAAAAAAAACACGAAATGTTCAAACCGGAAGTGCCTGCTGCTGACGTTTTTTTGCTTGTTTTCAGTAATGATGTGAATTCCAGACACTTCTATGATTAATTTGTGTATTTACAAGTTTATTATTACTCTTTCAGAAGTAAACAACTGGTTTCTTGAACGTTAAACCTTCCAATGATGCAACTAGTAAATTACATTGTTGCATAACCAGTAGTCGACATAACCAGTAGTTGGACACACTAATTACATTCAAACACATACCTGTATCATCACAATCACTATGTTAGCCGATTTGAACATGACTTAGTACTGTGTTTCGTGAAACTGTGATGGTTAGTTCCATTAATTATATTTTCTCTTGTCATTTACAATGGCCTATACGTTTTTCAAATGTCCCCGACTTTGTGTATGAGGTGGGTCAACTGGCCCCACTTTAAAAATTCCTGCAATGCACACTGAATAGGTTTCAAAACTGTCCGCTTCAATATTTCATAATTGATTATCATTGACATCTGCTTTATATACATGTAGTACCAAACAATCAGTACAATCAAGTCCTAGTTCCTACAAGTACAATGGAACGTTAGTTGATAATAACTATACATGTATAATTTAATAAAAACTTTGATAAATTTAATGCAAGTTACGCTTCACTACTAGGTCAGGGCTAGTATTTTCTAGTGGGAAAAAAAGTTAACGTTCAGCCCTGAACTTGCTGGTAGGTACTCGTCCCCCGGTGTAGTTGTATCTGGACTTCACTGATCACTAACCACTAACTTGCTGGTAGCTACTCGTCCCCCGGTGTAGTTGTATCTGGACTTCACTGATCACTAGCCACTAACTTGCTGATAACTACTCGTCCCCCGATGTAGTTGTATCTGGACTTCACTGATCACTAACCACTAACTTGCTGGTAGCTACTCGTCCCCCGGTGTAGTTGTATCTGGACTTCACTGATCACTAGCCACTAACTTGCTGGTAGCTACTCGTCCCCCGGTGTAGTTGTATCTGGACTTCACTGATCACTAACCACTAACTTGCTGGTAGCTACTCGTCCCCCGGTGTAGTTGTATGTGGACTTCACTGATCACTAACCACTAACTTGCTGGTAGCTACTCGTCCCCCGGTGTAGTTGTATCTGGACTTGACTGATCACTAACCACTAACTTGCTGGTAGCTACTCGTCCCCCGATGTAGTTGTATCTGGACTTCACTGATCACTAACCACTAACTTGCTGGTAGCTACTCGTCCCCCGGTGTAGTTGTATCTGGACTTGACTGATCACTAACCACTAACTTGCTGTTAGCTACAAGTCCCCCGGTGTAATTGTATGTGGTAAAGGATAGGGTTGGTTACAATTAGCCACCTAAAAAATCCTTTTATGTGGCTAAAAATCGTTTTATGTGGCTAATATTTAACATGTGATAAGCCACATAAGTATAGTATTGTAAGAATGTCCGTCCGTCCGTCCGTCCGTGTGTGCATCCGTCTGTGTGTCCGTAAACTTAACATCAGAGAAATATTGTTATAACTTCTATTTCCTTCATCTAAAATGCTTAATATTTCACACATGCATTCCCGTAAGGCTCTACTACCATGCTGTGCCAAATCCACGACCATCCAATCCCCGCTGATCCCAAGGTCAAATACTTAGTCTCTTTACAAAACTTAACATCAGAGAAATAAGTTATAACTTCTATTTCCTTTATTGAAAATTCTTAATATTTCACTTGTGCATTCCTCTAAGGTTGTACTATCATACTGTGACAAATCTACGACCCCGTTGATCCCAAGGTCAAATTCACATACTTAGTCTCTTTACAAAACTTAACATCAGAGAAATATGTTATAACTTCTATTTCTTTCATCGAAAATTCTTAATATTTCATGCATGCATTCCTCTAAGGCTCTACTATCATGCTGTGACAAATTCCCGCTGATGTTGAGGTCAAGGTTACTTAGTTTCTTTACAAAACTTAACATCACAGAAATCGGTTATAACTTCTGTTTCTTTGCTCGGATCTGCTTCACATTTCACACACGCATTGCTCCAATGGACATGTACCACCCTGTGACAAATTCATGTTCATGCCGCTCCCGCTAAGCGCAGAGTCAAGGTCACAAGCCCACACACTTGGAAATTTTTACATATTTTAGGGGTACCTGGGCCCACGCGGGGGGTATTCTGTAAGCCCCGCTTACTGACCAATCTAGTTGTATCTGGACTTCACTGATCACTAACCACTAACTTACTGGTAGATACTCGTCCCCCAGTGTAGTTGTATCTGGACTTCACTAATCACTAACCACTAACTTACTGGTAGCTACACGTCCCCCGGTATCCGATGATTTAGTGTGGTTATACCTCTAACCTATAAGTACACAAATGCGCGCTTTTTTAACGGTGTTACCGTAAAACAATACTACTGCAAATAAGTCTTATGTATATAAAGAACAAACGACTCAATATAAAGTTAAAATGATATCATATATAAAAGTTGTAGCTAAATATAAAGACACAATGCTATAATATAATGAAGTTTTGACTTCATATAAAGACATATTGGTATCATATATTAGACGTTTCACTTCATATAAAAACATAATGGTATCATATATTGGACTTTTACTTCATATACAGACATAATGGTATCATATAATGAACTTTTGACTTCATATAAAGACATAATGGTATCATATATTAGACGTTTCACTTCATATACAGACATAAAGGTATCATATATTGGACTTTCGACTCAATATAAAAACATAATGGTATCATATAATGAACTTTTGACTTCATATAAAGACATAATGGTATCATATATTGGACTTTCGACTAATTATAAAGACATAACAATATCATACATTGAAATGTTGACTTAATATAAAGACAAATGATATCATGTATTGAAGTTTTGACTCGATATAAAGAAATATTGGTATGATATATTGAACGTTCGACTCGATATAAATACACACTGGTATGATATATTGAACGTTTGACTCAATATAAAGACATACTGGTATGATATATTGAACGTTTGACTCAATATTAAGACATAATGATGTAATATATTTGCATTTTGACTCGATATATACACATAATGAGCTCATATATTGACGTTAGTACTGCATAAAATACTTTATCGTCATATAAGACAGCCATGGCATTCCATACCAAACCGTGAGCGAGGAAATTTCAATGTGGCATGAACACGTCGTATATGACCAGCACGGTATGGTCCCAGAAGTAAGCAACGGTAAGTGAAATACATATAAAAATAAAAGAAATGCAACAAAAGCCTTACAAAAAAAACACATACATGTAGATCCAAATGAATTATCGAGAAAACAACAACCCTGCAAGAAAAATACTAACACGCTAGCATACAGTAGTTGGTCTTACATCGTCACTGTTTCAAATAATGTATTGTATAACACCCCTAGGAACTGATATGTCTCTACAGAGTATTGTACTTGGATTTATAAGGTAATTTTATTTTATTTTGTCATACTGCCGAATAGTGTCATCTGTCCTAATTACTCACTTGGTGTATATTTCGTTCAAACTGCTTTCTTATGTCAGTTCAAATAAGTGATTCCACTCTTCACTTTGACAATCCGAAGTATTTCATGTTGTTGTGAGTATTTTGGAATCACAGCGATAAACACTTACATGTACCACTCTCCAGATAAGCTGCGTATTTGCATAAATAACCAATTAAAATTGCCAAAAACCCAATTGAAATCAGAAGTATTGAGTATCAAAAAGCAATGAGAACAATTGTGGTACATGTACCTGCAGAAAACAATAAACAGACCACAATATAGCATATTTTTCTTATTTTTCCATGAAAACACATCCAAGGAGACAATTCTAATGAAATGCCAAGATATGTTTTCATTTCGAAACAAACTATTCAATAATTGCTGTCTGTTGATGTGTAAACAGTACTGTGATTTAATTTTACCCAATTCAAATTTTGAAATACCCAATTGCTTCAGAACTGATGGAGTAACACTACTCAATTACTAATTCCTTATCTGGAGCCCTGATGTACTCTGAAGAATATGCGTACTTTATTGCTGTCTTTGCTTATGAATATGAATCCAACTCATGAAAACATGATTCTGCCTCGCAGTGGTTATGAAGCTTACACATACTTGGGAATTGGACTGACCACACTAATTGGACTGACCACACTAATTGGACTGACCACAGACTGACCACACTAATTGGACTGACCACACTCGACTAAAAAACTAATAAATGTCATGAGAGTACTTGTTTGAAAAGTGCTCGTAACTATGGAATAATGTTGGAATACAGTTGTTACCATTGCTACCAAACTAACATACAAACTGTTACATGTACATGTATTGCTTATTCACATGTAGCTTCCTGTAGGCAGGGGTTAAATTAATGACATAAATAAAACAAACTCACTAACCATCTGTGATCTCATTGAAGACTTGGCATCATGTAGATGGAATGTCATTATTTGTAAAGGTACATGCCTGCTCAATAGGCACAAAATGTTCTTTATGGGAATTAAATAAGTGTATAATGTGTCACCATTCCACCAGTTCTAAAAATTATGAGTGCCCGCTTACATATATAATGATTTAGTAATATTTGTTTTCCTGATAGTGAAAATGAGGCATGATATTGAGCTATTGTTACCGCAATGTGTCCGTCGTCCGTGAACATTTTCAAACGTCTTCTCCTCGGTAACCATTGGGTCTATAGTCACCAAACTTCATGGTCATGGTCCTTAGGTAGGGGGATTACAAAATTGTTAAAATGATGTCATTACGTAATCCAAGATGGCTGCCGTCTAAAAATAGCACAAATTCTTAAAAAATCTTCTCAAGAACCGCCAACCGGATTTCGACAAAACTTGGTAGGAATGATCGATGTACATTGCTCTTTCAAAGTTGTTAAAATGGTGACCCCCGGGGTCATAAATGGGCGTGGCCCGTGGGGTCAAATTGGGGTCAAATTTTATTTTTGACTGAATATGGTCATGTCATATATCCAATTGAAGGTATCAATGAGGCGATCACTCTGGTGCATTTTTTGTCGAAATCGGATTGTTATGTCATCCAAGATGGCCACCGAAAGGTCAAAAGGTCGTTCTTTTATTAGAGATTTCAAAATTCTTCTTCACTTGAACCGCTTGGCCCATGGTAGCCAAACTTAAAAGTTATGGTCCATGGGTGAAGCCTTTTCAGAATTGTTAAAATGGAAGACATCGCTAATCCAAGATGGCCGCCGTCTAAAAATAGCATAAATTCTTAAAAAATCTTCTTCTCATGAACCGCCAGCCGGATTTCGACGAAACTTGGTAGGAATGATCGATTTACAATGCTCTTTCAAAGTTGTTAAAATGGTGACCCCGGGGTCAAAAATGGGCATGGTCTGTGGGGTCAAATTGGGGTCAAATTTTATTTTTGACCGAATATGCTCATGCCATATATCAAATTGAAGGTATCGATGAAGCGATTGCTCTGGTGCAATATTTGTCGGAATCGGATGATTATGTCATCCATGATGGCCACCAAAAGGTCCATTTATTCAAGATTTTGAGCGTCTTTTTCTCAGGAACCACATGGCCGATGCTGGCCAAACTTCATAGGAAGTTAAGATCCTTGGGTGAAGCATTTTCAGATTTTGTAAAATGAGAGTCATCGCTTAATCCAAGATGACCGCCATCTGAAAATAGCACAATTTTTTTAAAACACATGAACTCAATGTCACATTCTCCTCTGGTGTTCATGGAGTCAGGTGAGCGAATTAGGGCCATCATGGCCCTCTTGTTTAATTATTTATACTAATAAAAAATAATATTTTTGACAGATTATAAAGTATGATCATTGCAAGTCAAAAAATAAATACAGAGAATAAATAGTAATGTCTGTTAACATTTTAAGGAAACATGGTTATCGCCCCTCATATCAGTGTGGAAATATACGTCTGATATAAAACACATAATACATGTAATGCCAATCAATACGTGTGGGAATTGTGAATGAATGTTTATTTTGCCAGAAAATGTCTCCGATGATGTCTGATATAAAGAACATTTTGTGCCTACTGAGTGGGCATGTACCTTTAATGTATAGCTATCCATTATGCACTCTTTATTTTATATGTATATATTGTTGTACATGATTACAGTGAATCCGTCGTATGCATGAGTCATAGTAGTGGCTTATATGGCATTGGTATAGGGTATTGTACTATGCCGATGATGGCGGCGCCTGGTAAATTTTGTTAGTCCATCCCTATCTTGTGAAACAAACATGGGTCCTACTCAGATACCATCCCATATGAATGTTGGTGGTAAGCTAAGCCCAGTCATATATAGTATATATTCAAGTAGTCTGAGATTATTCACAAGCAATATGACTGACTTCAGAGATCAATGTATTATATTTTACCAGGATAATATGATATGGTGATTAGCAGTACAAAGCAATACATTTACTATCAGAAGGACGTGTTACAATGATCATTTTTGAATATAATCAAATATGGTGGTTCAGCAAGAAAAATCATTTTGTTGGTGATCAAATAGTGTAATTAAATTACTTGTCAGAATAGAGACATAAAATTATAAATGCGAACATGGCATTGGCATTAGTATGCATGCACATACTGTTTGATATTAGTATGTATGCACTGTTTGATATTTGACTGCTCAACTGCATGCCTTATGTATTAACATGTAATATGACTACCTTATGTATTAACATGTAATATGACTACCTTATGTATTAACATGTAATATGACTACCTTATGTATTAACATGTAATATGACTACCTTATGTATTAACATGTAATATGACTACCTTATGTAATTATGTAATATGACTACCTTATGTGTTAACATGTAATATGACTACCTTATGTATTAACATGTAATATGACTACCATGTGTTAACATGTAATGACACCTTAGTATTAACATGTAATATGACTACCTTATGTGAACATGTATGACTACCTTATGTGTTATGTATGACTACCTTATGTGTTAACATGTAATATGACTACCTTATGTATTAACATGTAATATGACTACCTTATGTATTAACATGTAATATGACTACCTTATGTATTAACATGTAATATGACTACCTTATGTATTAACATGTAATATGACTACCTTATGTGTTATACTAACGGCTCCTGATCTAGTTATATTGACAAAATTAAAAAAATCAATATGTTATTTCAATGTTTGTTGTTCTCATGCAGTTGCTTTTGTGATGTTATAATTTCTTGCTATTTATCAAAAATGTATATGGTGTAACAATTTAGTTTCTACCAATTTTATTGTATAGTAAAAATACACAAAGGAGGGCGATAGCCTGTTTTCTTTCCACAACACTATTCCAAGAACGGACATACCCCTTCATAATTTGCAAGGGAAATATTATATGTGCCTGCTATTCAATGCAACAACATGATATAGTGTATGATACTACAGTGACCAGGCCATATGAAACACTGAATTAAAGTTGTGTATGATATCACTGATACGTTTTTGTTTGTTTGTTTAATAGTGTTTAACGGCCTATCAACAGCTAAGTTCATTTAAAGCCGAGCCAACGGGTTCGATCCCACATTCAACCTGCTTTATTTTGTTAGGGGGGGTGGGGGGCGTGTCACAGAATCAGAACGGAGTGGAATATTTACATCAAAATAAATCCATATTCAGCCTTGAAATTAGAATAACCTGACATGGTTCCAGATCCATACCACACCAAAGTCACTTGGCCCCTTCCCCTAAAAGTAATAGGATTACGAACGAATAATCACATTACTCATTTAAGAGGTATAACCAAATTCAACTCTCACATACAAGAATGCCAAAGACGTATCTGAGGGCCAAACCAGGTCTCTGGTCGGGATTCAAAGTAAGGATGAATCTCAATCGTTAAATTACCCATTGCATGCTCCCACCTGCCACACACCACCGATATGTGAGAATGATTATTTAAATTTAGTGTTAAAATTAAATCATATATTATTACATTAGTAACATGCAATCACCAATGAATATGATCTAACAACATGTGTAACAACATGCTAAATGGAGGTATTTAATATTTAGTCCATCTTATTGTCGTGAAAATGTTGATGTAATATATTAGCTTAACGTAAAAATATGTAAACGATTCTGGAGTGATGAGAATGTCAAAAATATTGAAAATAGTGATACTCCATGTATAACAATTATTTATTTCTATGGATTTGGGACCAAATCTACAACAATTGTACAACATACATGCAGAGTGTTAGCATTGTTCATGCAATTGAAAAATAATAATATAATTTTAAATGATAAATTTTTATTAGCGAAGTTGTTCATTAGAATACCAATACGTATAAACAAATAACATTGAATGTTTCATTGTTATTGATTGAGCTGTCACTTTATTGGATACATTTCATAATATGTTCTGAAGAAATTGTCTATCAGCTAAATATCTATTGTGACTGTTAGGAATGCCAACCGTCATTGCAATGTATTGAAATACCACTTTCTGATATATGACTCGTAATATGGTAATATGGTAATGTGAACACCCTGATACATGTCTAATAGATAAAACATGTATCTGAGGCCATCTCAACATGTGCTTGTGAGGCTGAACAAAATTCAAAGTTGACTATATCTGTGTTAAATCTTCAACGGAAATAAGAGGATGTACATGTGTTAGTAACTGATTGCGCTACCTTCGATACTGTCAACATGTTTTCATTCTTGGATGTGTATGGATCTTATAATTGGTTTTTGTCGCGCCTGCTTTAGCAGAGGCGCGAAGGCGCGACTTACTTTTTCCGTCGTCTGCGTCGTCCGTCCGTCCGCGTCGTCCGCGTCGTCCGGTTTTTTGTAAGGCAAATGCGTAAGTTATTGTTTTTTCACAATATCTCTTTAACCCCTTGCCAGACTTTCATAATGTTTCACATCAATGTTTGTCTAGGGATGATGCTTTATTACGCACACCCCCACATCCAAATTCTCAAGGTCAAGCTCATTTATTTACTTGTAATGTTCACCGGTTTTGTAACAGAAATGCGTTAAAGTTATTGTTTTTTCACAATATCTCTTTAACCCCTTGCCAGACTTTGATAATATTTCACATAAATGTTTGTCTAGGGATGATGCTTCATTACGCACACCCCCACATCCAAATTCTCAAGGTCAAGGTCATTTATTTACTTTTAATGTTCACCGCTTTTGTAACAGAAATGCATTAAAAAGTTATTGTTTTTTCACAATATCTCTTTAACCCCTTGCCAGACTTTGATAATATTTCACATCAATGTTTGTCTAGGGATGATGCTTCATTACGCACACACCCACATGCAAATTCTCAAGGTGAACGTCATTTATTTACTTGTAATGTTCACGGTCAAATGCCTCGGCAGGCGCAATACCGCTTCCGTAGCGGAATTCTTGTATTGTTATCTAAATGGATCGTATAGTGCAGCCAAGTTGCTAAGCCTTCATTGGAATGACTTACATGTATCATATGTTGGTAATTATAAGCCGAAATGACATTATCTGGCGGCTATCTTGAATATATTAAATTTCCTATTACAGAAATTGTCTGATCCACCTGGATTCTATTACACGTGGAAAAACCAGGGTTCGTACGGATCATAAAAAAGCGCTTTCGGCATCAACCAAATCGTCGTACGTGATTTATAATTTGTGTTATTGATCTACGTGTTGGAGTTTATGTTTTGTCAGACATTAAATAGTTATTACACAGATTGTGTTTGCCATTTACTACATTGGTAATACGGAACTGTTCAATTTTTCCCAACAATATATTTAATGCAATAGTCCTAAAAAAGTAATATAAAATGTTGCTGTTAAAGGTGATAAAAGTCATCAAATTTGATTTCACCGAGGTCGTATGAACCCTGAAAAACTCTAATCATTAAGCAATACAGCTCTGTATCAGAACTATTGAACTGTAATACATGGCTAAACATGTAATTATAAAAAAATAATTATGAATTGGCGGCCATCTTGGGCGCCGTCTTGTTTCTCTACCTGCATAGCTGATTGCATTTTCTTCTGTTATTTATAAAGCACACTGTGGCACACATTTTGGTAGAGATTGGTACATGTCATTCATTTAATTGTTAACAAAATAAACATAATTACACAGTGATATCCAACTTTTTTGTACAATTTTGACCTTTTGTCCTTGACCTCAATGAAAATAAATTATCTTCGAAGTTATAGTATATGTGGTCTAGTAAACACCAGGGGCCCGTTTCACTAAACTTCTTACGAGTAAAATGTTCGTAAGTGCAAATTTAGGATCGTCTGACAATTTAAATTGATGGATTTACATTTATTTATCATAGGATTTGCAGCCTATGCTCATTAAATGTAAATTCAACAATCGTTTACAAGGAAACACTGTTAATGTAAAATTTACAGACTATCATAAGTTTGCACTTACGAACATTTTAGTGGTACGAAGTTTAGTGAAACGGCCCCCAGATATTTAATGTTCTAGAATATCAAGTATACTGCAACAGCAATAGCATATATAATACATACATGTATATCTTAGTGTTAGAAATGGCGGCCATCTTGGGCGCCATCTTGGATTACACAAAACGCCACCATGTATGCCAATTTATGCCGGCAGGGTGATAAACTTCAGACAAAGACAAACATTTTGGTATCTAACATAGCTTGAGATGTTTTTTGTATGGGTACCTCCAAAACATACCCAGAGATTTACCCTACTATCAGTAGGATTCTATGGCCAAATCAAATCCGGTAAATATTTTGACATCAGACCACTCTGATTGTCAGATTATGGCGAAATTCCAAAATGGCCGCCAAAATTGTAATATTTTCAAGATTTCGTGTCAAATTAGGCCAAACAGCACTAAGTAACATATCGTTTCTGGTGTTTTCCAGGTGACTGGTTTTGAATCTGAAGCAAAACAGTAATATAACTTGAGTAGAATTAAGTTATCGGCATATTACAGGCAAATATACCCAAAATCCGACCCTTTTTGATGAGTACAATATGACTCAAGCGTGGTAACACCATTTTATAATCTAAACGATGGTGCCAGATTAATATATTTATACTTGCTAATAGTTAATCCCCATTTCCCCACCCCAAGGCGGTGCAAGCTGTTCTTAAGGTGGAGTTTGTATTTGGTTCCTGCAATATAATGCGATGCACGGTGCAATGCCTTACAGACTATAAAGTCAGCCCGGGTGATCTGACAGGTATCATAGTTCATAATAGCGAACATGATTTTCATTATTATCTAATTCAACAGTAGATGACATCAAATCTTCCGTTGACTTTTGGATGTCTGACCGTGCTGGTGATTGTGCGACACTTCTGGAAAACTTAGGCATCGAATCAAACAAAGTGATCAAATGTTGTGCTCACGTAATCCTGTGAGTTGATCATGCTTGTGACAAGGTATTCCGGAATATAGAACAGAAAATAGGTGTGCAGAAATTGTTGAAGGTAGCTGCAGGTGAAAAGGTGTTCACATCACCGAGTACAAGTGTACATACCCTGGCACAGATTGCAATTGCCAAACTGTTGTTTGTTTGTTTATTGGGGTTTAACGGCCTATCAACAGCTAAGGTCATTTAAGGCCGGGTCAATGGGTTTAGTACTAAATCCCATATATCACCTGTACAAGTACATGTACAAATGGGGGGGAAAATCAGAACTGAATATTTACAATAAAAAAAAAATATCAGCCCTGAAATCAGAATAATCAAGTTGGATAATCATATAAGCATGAGTGGTGGGTCTACAACAGTACAGACACGCTCGCGGAAAAATGTTGTTTCAGCAAACAAACTGTTGGTGGACTCTACATTCAATGAAAGGCCTGATACTGAAAGGAAAGAACAATGGAAGTGGGCCAGATGTTCTGAGGAAGTTGCAAATTTTTTAAAAATTACAGAAGGATTTCCTTGCAACCGTCAAAAATGCAAAGAAGTTTCAATTATGAAGAAGGAGGCTCTGAAAAAGAAACAGTCAGCTAAAACCTTGAATCTTCTTGGCACATGTAAGCAACATAGTGGACCAATCACACCAGAAAGCATCGAAATACTAGATAGACTTAGTGAAAAACAGCTGCGTGCCGAGGTGGGGTATCTGCGTGCAACAATTGCCCGGGATATTCGACAAATGCGCCGTGTGCAATGTGACGGAGGGAAATTCAGAATGGAGAAGTTTTCACTCGACGAACTCAGAACCTCAATGAGGAATGCGGTACAACCAGAGAGAATGTGACAAATGATGTTGACTCTTTGTTAAAGAGTGTGCTGTAAACAGTTGGTAGAGTACAGTGATGATGAAATATTAAAAATAACTTCTTATTTCTTTTTGAATGCATATGCTGTGACCACTCTTTGAAACTTTTAATGCTGGTTTTAATTACTTATGGCATATACATTGACGACGAAGTATGAACAATATATTATGATTTTCATCCATTCTAAGGACTCTCATGAGAACAAGTTATGTATTTTAAGCACAGCCGTGTATATCATTTATCATATTTGTTGATATTCCTCATAATATAGTATGATATTTTCCCACCCCTAATAGTTGCAATGGTAAATTATTAATTCAACACCAAAATCATACCGAACATAATACTTGAGAAAATAAAATCATAGGTAGTTTCTTACAAAATTAGTGATATATGTAATATTTTGACCGCCATTTTGATTTTTTTCCATAATTTGTCGTAAAAATATATCAGTAGTGTGTGGTATCATTAATGGAGTGTATGATTCAAAATCAGCAACTCACAAAATACATATAATGTAGCATTACTAGACATGGAAATCATCGTATGAGAATATAATCTGCAAATAAAATTGCGATTTTGGCGGCCATTTTAGATTTTTGCCATAATCTGACATCTAGCACTATCACATTTCCTGATTTGTTTTCTATACTATATTTGGCCATAGAAATATCTGTGCTTCAAGAGCTTTTAACAAAAAAAGCATTGGTATGCTCACCCCTACTATCAGCAACTTCCAACTGGCCTGTGTTTCCCCCAGTAAATCCTTCATGCCAGTTGTGACTTACAGCCATAGCTATAAACTAAGCAACTCCCAACTGGCCTGTGTTTCCCCAGTAAATCCTACATGCCAGTTGTGACTTACAGTCATAGCTATAAACTAAGCTACTCCCAACTGGCCTGTGTTTTCCCCAGTAAATCCTTCATGCCAGTTGTGACTTACAGCCATAGCTATAAACAAAGCAACTCCCAACTGGCCTGTGTTTCCCCAGTAAATCCTACATGCCAGTTGTGGCCACAGCCATAGCTATACACTAAGCTACTCCTAACTGGCATGTGTTTCCCCCAGTAAATCCTACATGCCAGTTGTGACTTACAGCCATAGCTATAAACTAAGCTAATCCCAACTGGCCTGTGTTTCCCCCAGTAAATCCTTCATGCCAGTTGTGACTTACAGCCATAGCTATAAACTAAGCTACTCCCAACTGGCCTGTGTTTCCCCAGTAAACCCTACATGCCAGTTGTGACTTACAGCCATAGCTATAAACTAAGCTACTCCCAACTGGCCTGTGTTTCCCCAGTAAATCCTACATGCCAGTTGTGACCTACAGCCATAGCTATAAACTAAGCTACTCCCAACTGGCATGTGTTTCCCCAGTAAATCCTACATGCCAGTTGTGACCTACAGCCATAGCTATACACTAAGATACTCCTAACTGGCATGTGTTTCCCCCAGTAAATCCTACATGCCAGTTGTGGCCACAGCCATAGCTATACACTAAGCTACTCATAACTGGCCTGTGTTTCCCCCAGTAAATCCTACATGCCAGTTGTGACTTACAGCCATAGCTATAAACTAAGCTACTCCCAACTGGCCTGTGTTTCCCCAGTAAATCCTACATGCCAGTTGTGACTTACAGCCATAGCTATAAACTAAGCTACTCCCAACTGGCCTGTGTTTCCTCAGTAAATCCTACATGCCAGTTGTGACTTACAGCCATAGCTATAAACTAAGCTACTCCCAACTGGCCTGTGTTTCCCCAGTAAATCCTACATGCCAGTTGTGACCTACAGCCATAGCTATAAACTAAGCTACTCCCAACTGGCATGTGTTTCCCCAGTAAATCCTACATGCCAGTTGTGACCTACAGCCATAGCTATACACTAAGATACTCCTAACTGGCATGTGTTTCCCCCAGTAAATCCTACATGCCAGTTGTGGCCACAGCCATAGCTATACACTAAGCTACTCATAACTGGCCTGTGTTTCTCCCAGTAAATCCTACATGCCAGTTGTGACTTACAGCCATAGCTATAAACTAAGCTACTCCCAACTGGCCTGTGTTTCCCCAGTAAACCCTACATGCCAGTTGTGACTTACAGCCATAGCTATAAACTAAGCTACTCCCAACTGGCCTGTGTTTCCCCAGTAAATCATACATGCCAGTTGTGACCTACAGCCATAGCTATAAACTAAGCTACTCCCAACTGGCCTGTGTTTCCCCCAGTAAATCATACATGCCAGTTGTGACCTACAGCCATAGCTATAAACTAAGCTCACCTCCAACTGGCCTGTGTTTCCCCAGTAAATCATACATGCCAGTTGTGACTTACAGCCATAGCTATAAACTAAGCTACTCCCAACTGGCTTGTGTTTCCCCAGTAAATCCTACATGCCAGTTGTGACTTACAGCCATAGCTATAAACTAAGCTACTCCCAACTGGCCTGTGTTTCCCCAGTAAATTCTACATGCCAGTTGTGACTTACAGCCATAGCTATAAACTAAGCTACTCCCAACTGGCCTGTGTTTCCTCAGTAAACCCTACATGCCACTTGTGACTTACAGCCATAGCTATAAACTAAGCTACTCCCAACTGGCCTGTGTTTCCCCAGTAAATCCTACATGCCAGTTGTGACTTACAGCCATAGCTATAAACTTAGCTACTCCCAACTGGCCTGTGTTTCCCCAGTAAATCCTACATGCCACTTGTAACCTACAGCCATAGTTATAAGCTAAACTACTCCCAACTGACCTGTGTTTCCCCAGTAAATCCTACATGCCAGTTGTGACTTACAGCCATAGCTATAAACATAGCTACTCCCAACTAGCCTTTTTCCCCAGTAAATCCTACATGCCACTTGTGACCTACAGCCATAGCTATAAACTAAGCTACTCCCAACTGGCCTGTGTTTCCTCAGTAAACCCTACATGCCACTTGTGACTTACAGCCGTAGCTATAAACTAAGCTACTCCCAACTGGCCTGTGTTTCCCCAGTAAATCCTACATGCCAGTTGTGACTTACAGCCATAGCTATAAACTAAGCTACTCCCAACTGGCCTGTGTTTCCTCAGTAAATCCTACAATGCCAGTAAATGTACGTTACAGCCATAGCTATAAACTAAGCTACTCCCAACTGGCCTGTGTTCCCAGTAAACCTACATGCCAGTTTGTGACTTACAGCCTAAGCTATAAACTAAGCTACTCCCAACTGCCTGTGTCAGTAAATCCTTTACATGCCAGTTGTGACTTACAGCCGTAGCTATAAACTAAGCTACTCCCAACTGGCCTGTGTTTCCCCAGTAAACCCTACATGCCAGTTGTGACTTACAGCCGTAGCTATAAACTAAGCTACTCCCAACTGGCCTGTGTTTCCCCAGTAAATCCTACCATGCAGTAATTGTAAACCTTACCATGCATGCTATAAACTAAGCTACTCCCAACTGGCCTGATTTTCCCCAGTCACCCTACTGCCAGTTTGTGACTACAGCCGTACTATAAACAAAGCTCTCCCAACTGGCCTGTGTTTCCCCAGTAAATCCTACATGCCAGTTGTGACTTACAGCCATAGCTATAAACTAAGCTACTCCCAACTGGCCTGTGTTTCCCCAGTAAATCCTACATGCCAGTTGTGACTTACAGCCATAGTGGGTGGTTGGTCGGGAGCACGCGACGGGTAATTCAATGATCGTCGTTCATCCTTACTGGAATTCCAACTGGAGACCTGGTTTGGCCCTCACGTACGTCGTTTGCATTTTGTATGTGACAGTTGAATCTGGTTATTCCCCTTATATGAGTATTACGATTATTCATAATCCTATTTTATGGGGAAGGGGCCAAGTGACTTTGGTGTGGTATGGACCTGGCATCAGGTCAGGTTATTCTAATTTCAGGGCTGAATATATTTTTTCTCTATGTAAATATTCCGTTCCGATTTTGGGATTTTCCCTCGCCATGCAGCAGGTTAAAACTGGATCGAACCCGTTTGCCCGGCCTTTCATGACCTTAGCTGTTGATAGGCCGTTAAACACCATGATGACAAACAAGCTAAGCAACTCCCAAACTGCCTTGTGTTTCCCCAGATGCGCGACCACAGAAGGACAACACAGACGGGTCGGACTCGGAGCCACTGTCACCGAAGAAAATCTTGCACCACAAGGGACGGAACAAGCGGCGGCTCAACTCTCTCCAGTCACCACTGAGCCTGAATAACACGCCCGTATAGTCGGGCAGTCACCACACCTAACGAGTATAACCGTTAAGTCACATCTGTTACCGGCAAGTCGCAGGTGTAACCGGCAAGTTACCTGTATAAAACGTGACTATAGTTGGGTGCAGCCAAGGAGATGTTCTAGTGAAAGATTGTTGTTATGTTCTGTGATTGTTCATGCCACTGAATTATATTTTGTCGTCTTTTTATCTCAAAAAATGTTTTGGTTAAGAAATCAGTCAGTAATCTTAACTTTTCGCCTTTTTAGGGTTAAATGAAATACTAGTAGTTGCACATGCCTGTGTTTCACACGTTGCGAGAAATGAAGATTTACTAATAATAAATGGAGGATTTACATGAGTGATGATTTAATACCGGTGTCACAGGAAATTATTCTCCCCCCTGGAAATCTTCCCCCCCCCCTCCGCGGGATCTTCCCAGGGTCGAGCCTGGAAATATTCCCCCCCAGGGAAGAATTTCCTAGGAAATTCTCCCCCCCGGGGGGGAATATTTCCAGGCTCGACCCTAGGAAATTCTCCCCCCTACCCTGGAAATTCTCCCCCCCCCCCCCCCCCCCCCCCCCCCCCCCACCCCCCCCTACACCCAAAACCCCCCCCCCCCCCCCCCCCCCCTAAAGTTTGTGTTTGAATGATATTTATTTAGAAGCTTACTGATTTATTAAGAAACAAGGATTTTTTTAGTAAATTGATCAACGAGTTTAATAAATATCATATTAAATTAGCACAAATGTTAGATTCTATTTATTGCATATTCACATCATCTTACATTGAAGATGTGCTGAGCCACCACAACACTCTTATTTAAAGGGGATCGTGGATATCGTTTTTGTCTTCCTGTTCGCAATTATTATTTTTTATGGCATTGCATATATCTACTTCAGATTAAATGGGTGGTTGGTCGGGCAAATGCGACGGTATAAATTAACGGTAGGGGTTCCTCATTATAGGAATCACGATTTGCCTGGTTTGGCCCTCGGGTATGCTTTTTAGCTCGACTATTCGAAGAATAAGTAGAGCTTATGTTGTCACCCCGGCGTCGGCGTCGGCATCACTGTCACGCCTTGGTTAAGGTTTTTAGTCAACCTTGTATATGGAATACTACTGGCCCTACACCAACCATACTTGCACAACTTCATCTAGTGATGTACATCAATAACCCCTGATCTATATTTGACCTTGACCTACATTTCCTCTTGAATTACTTAGTTAATTCCCCTTGGTTAAGGTTTTTAGTCAACCGTGGTTAAGGTTTTTAGTCAAGCTTGTACATGGAATACTATTATGCATACAGACACCATACTTGGACAACGTTTTCTCATAGGGATGTACATCAATAACCCCTGATCTATATTTGACATTGACCTACATTTCCTCTTCAATTACTTAGTTAATTCCCCTTGTTTAAGGTGTTTAGTCTAGCTTGTATATGGAATATTCCTGGCCCTACATCCACCATACTTGGACAACTTCATCTCCTAGTGATGTACATCAACAACCACTGACCTATATTTGACCTTGACCTACATTTAACTTTGAATTACTTAGTTAATTCCCCTTGGTTAAGGTTTTTAGTCAAGCTTGTACATGGAATACTATTGTGCATACTAACACCATACTTGGACAACCTTTTCTCATAGCGATGTACATCAATAACCCCTGATCTATATTTGACCTTGACCTACATTTCGTCTTGAATTACGTACTTAATTCTCCTTGGTTAAGGTTTTTAGTCAAGCTTGTAGATGCAATACTCCTGGCCCTACACCAACCATACTTGGACAACTTCATCTCCTAGTGATGTACATCAATAATCCCTGACCTATATTTGACCTTGACCTACTTTTATCCTTGGATTACTTTCTTATTTCCCCTTGGTTAAGGTTTTTAGTCAAGCTTGTATATGGAATATTCCTGGGCCTACAGCAACCATACTTGGAAAACTTCATCTCCTAGTGATGTACATCAATAACCCCTGACCTATATCTGACATTGACCTACATTTAACCTTGAATTACTTACTTAATTTCCCTTCGTTAAGGTTTTTAGTCAACCTTGGTTAAGGTTTTTATGCAGGCCGCGGCCACATTGACCTACATTTAACCTTGAATTACTTACTTAATTTCCCTTGGTTAAGGTTTTTAGTCAACCGTGGTTAAGGTTTTTATGCAGGCCGCGGCCACCTTGTTTGTCAAGCTATGTGTACATCGACAACCCTCGTAGTCGAGCTATGCTGTTCTCCTACAGCTCTTGTTATCTTTGGCGCTTTTGTTACCTGGGAGTTGAATTGGGTTATTGCCCATTATAAAAGTAGTAAGATTATTACTGATCCTGCTGCTTTTGGGAGGGGGCCAAGTGATTCTGGTGTGGCGAGGACCTGGCACCAGATCAGGATTATTCTGATTTTCAGGCTGAATATATAGTTTTTGTCGCGCTTGCGGAAAGCGCGATATAGTCGGCACTTTGGCGTACGTACGTGTGTCCGGTTAAAGTTTTTGGTTAAGTTTTTTGGTTAAAGTTTTTGGTTAAGTTCTTTGGTTAAAGTTTTTGGTTAAGTTTTTTGGTTAAGTTTTTTGGTTAAGTTTTTTGGTTAAGTTTTTTGGTTAAGTTTTTTGGTTAAAGTTTTTTGGTTAAAGTTTTTTGTTATACTATATCTCTGCAACTGCTTTGCCCATTACCTTGAAACATCTCATGGGTGTTTATCATCATCTATATTTTCATTCTACCCCCTTCCCGTGCGGCCCCTGTGCCCAATGTCAAGGTCAAATTACTTTGAAGTTTTTGGTTAAGTTTTTTGGTTAAAGTTTTTGGTTAAGTTTTTTGGTTAAAGTTTTTTGTTATACTATATCTCTGCAACTGCTTTGCCCATTACCTTGAAACTTCACATGGGTGTTTATCATCATCTATATTTTCATTCTACGCCCCTCCCGTGCGGCCCCTGTGCCCAATGTCAAGGTCAAATTACTTTGAAGTTTTGGGTTAACTTTTTTGGTTAAAGTTTTTTTTGGTTAAGTTTTTTGGTTAAAGTTTTTGGTTAAGTTTTTTGGTTAACTTTTTTGGTTAAAGTTTTTGGTTAAGTTTTTTGGTTAAAGTTTTTGGTTAAGTTTTTTGGTTAAGTTTTTTTTTGGTTAAAGTTTTTCGTTATACTATATCTCTGCAACTGCTTTGCCCATTACCTTGAAACTTCACATGGGTGTTTATCATCATCTATATTTTCATTCTACCCCCCTCCCGTGCGGCCCCTGTGCCCAATGTCAAGGTCAAATTACTTTGAAGTTTTTGGTTAAGTTTTTTGGTTAAAGTTTTTCGTTAAGTTTTTTGGTTAAAGTTTTTCGTTATACTATATCTCTGCAACTGCTTTGCCCATTACCTTGAAACTTCACATGGGTGTTTATCATCATCTATATTTTCATTCTACCCCCCCCCCCTCCCGTGCGGCCCCTGTGCCCAATGTCAAGGTCAAATTACTTTTAAGTTTTTGGTTTAAATTTTTTCGCGCCCGCTTGCGGAAAGCGCGATATAGTCGGCACTTTGGCGTACGTACGTGTGTCCGGTTAAAGTTTTTGGTTAATTTTTTTGGTTAAAGTTTTTCGTTATACTATATCTTTTTTTTTAGTGTCCATGCCTCGCCACAAGGCGCGACATGCAGGCCGCGGCCATCTAGTTTATTGTAAATATTCAGTTCTGATTTTGGGATTTTCCCCCCATTTGTTCATGTACTTATATGAGATTTAGTACTAAACCCATTGACACGGCCTTAAATGACCTTAGCTGTTGATAGGCCATTAAACCCCAACAAACAAACAAACAAACTTCAGATTAAACAATGTATTTTTTGCATGTACAGTACAAATGTAGTTGATATACCGCACCCACGATCTAGGATTGAGAATAATGCAGTCAGTTTGTGTAACTTAATACCTTATTATGCGACAAATAATTTATGTTTACACGATATTATGCCGCCTATGGGATAGCAAGGGCACATATTGCGTTGCTCTTGAGGTTTTGTATGTCCGTCCGTGTACATTTACGAAAGTCGAAAGTACCGTATTCATTCTAATAAACGCCCAGGCGCTTATTAGAATCATCGGTAAGTCACAGGTCGGGGGTGGGCGATTAATAGAGGCAATGGTTTTTGGTCCGAGTAAAAAATGTCAAAAAGTGAAGAAAACGATTGGATTTGTAAACCTTACAGACGTTCTATGTACTCACGGTGTAGTCTTAGCAATTACTACCGTATCGGAAGTTTGTATTCGGATAATCTGTATGTTTGGACTGGTCCATTTCTCATTAGAATAATTACTTTAGGATCAGTAAGTATTCGGACATACCCCAAATCCGTAAATTTCTCAAAATATCTCAACAATAACAAAGAGACATCACTCTTCGCGTAACATATACTATCTGGTCAAATCGTCCCCAGACCAAAATCGTCCCCATACCAAATCGTATTTTTTTATATTTTTTTTGATAATCAAGCAAGCCCATCATCATATCCGGTTACCGATTTTGTTGTATAATATTGTGCGTTAAACCGTGACCGGGTACCGATAGCTGTCAACGACGAATAAGGAAAATGCTAGGCAGCGCTCCAGTTAAGGTGCGGAACTGGATTGTATATTAGAACCAGATAACGACTATAGTGACTGCAATAATTGTTAAACAAGGCGAAACTGTTGTGGGGAGATATCACCCAGGTGATCGCAGTTACTTCTGGGGAACCGCGACCCTCCTCCATCGGGACATTTGCAAGGGGAGGTGGCCTTGAAATTCCATGTTCCTACAGAATATTTGGACGCAAAGAACGAAAGGCACATGTCCGCGCGTTACTAAAAAGGGAAATACCGAAAATTACAGTTTGACAGATATGTCCATTTTTCTTTCCAGAGGAGGCCATGGGCATTTATTAGAGGTCCCAATTTTTGTAAAATCGGGCAGAAAATGTTCATTTTTTTGCCCAAAAATGGGGGGTGGGCGTTTATTAGAGTATGGGCATTTATTAGAATGAATATGGTATATAAGAGTTTCTCCAGTTAGAGTGCAGTATGCCACGGGGCATATCCATGTTGTACAAACATAATGTCTAGTTTAGTTTTCCCTACTCCATTTAGTTACAGTTTGTTACTGTGATGGTCTTCAGATGAGACTTGAAACCGAGGACCCGTTCCTAAATGACCGTAGCTGTTGCTGGGACGTTAAACCCATTCATTCTCACTTTTGTTACTTGGTGAAGACTTACTGGACATTGACTGATCACAGTCCAATATCTGATTCAAATACAGATACCTCATCTCTATAACTATCACATAGTTGTCTCGCCACCACAATGTGTTCGTTTATTGTATTGTCCATCTTCGTAAATACATGTATCATTAACAGCTATCATGTTGGTCTGGCGGGAAGGCAGAGAATACCAGCCTTGTCTTGTCATATCAAGTTTATCAGGCAAGGTTAGTAGGAAACGCGTATGAATTACTCGGCACGCTTCCTACAATAAACTTGATGTCAATAGAAGCTACATGTAGTCTGGTATTCTATTTATCGGGTAACATTTTACGCTACAGAACGAGCAATTATGACGTTGTTTTTGTTGAAGAACTTTCGCTAACGTCATTTGATGCTGTTTGATCTATTACTTGACGGATTGCTTCAATATTTGGACCTTGATGCATGTGAGCATTTGTAATACATCCATGCCCCCATTAACATGGCCTTGACCTTTTTGACTGTCACATGATTGTGGAAACACTTAAGTCATTCTTTTTACGTCAAAAAGTTTGTACAAGTTTCTTCATAATCATATAACTTTAATATTACATGATGGATTGCTTCAATATTTGGACACTTGATATATATGAGCATTTGGAACATACTCATTCTCCCATTAACATAACCATGCCATTTTTGACCATTTTTTTCACATCAAAAAGTTTGTACAAGTTCCTTCATCATGATATAACTTTAATATTACTGGACAGAAGAATTGCTTCCATATTTGGACACTTGTGAGCATTTGGAACACACCCATACTGCCATTTACATAACCTTCACCTTTTTCGTGTTTAAAGCATGCACTTCTCTGGTGGTTTTTGTGATGCTTACTTTAGCACATGCCCATGATCATGTTACGGTCAATTGCCTCGGTAGACGCGCCACCGCTTCCTTGGCGGAATCTTTGTTTATAAAACATCTTGTTTGAAATGTAAGAAAATGTTGATTTAACCCGGAGAGTTGATTATCATGAAATAATGCACTTGTGATTTGGTTCTACCTCCGAAACAAACCCGTTTCACTACCCTCACTTGTTTGTGTAGCGTAAGAACCCAATCACTAGGACATTATTTCATGATTATCAGCTCACCTGGTTGAATAAACTGTATATATATAGCGATATATATATACATGTATGTGTTACTGTATATGTGTACAATGAAATCTTATCCTTATTTCTCCGTGTTATTTATTCATTTAAATACTGGGTGATGAACCTTAATGACTGGAAAAGCACCTTGGCAATTTAATCTAGGAGGATGGAAAGGTATACACATAACGATGAATCCACTATAAAGGATTCATATCTTAATGGTGGATTTTATTGGGATTCACACCTGGGATCTTGTGTAGTCATGGTACCTGGCACCAGTTCAGATCAGGACATTGTCCTTCAGTGCTTTTAATTGTAATTTTAGTGCTTGGGTAGTACTCCACAAATACAGGTGCATTCTGTACATGACCTTGTGGTAGAATGGTCAGGAACACCCCAGTCAATCAATTCGCAATTTAATAAAGGTCTTGTATTTTATGTAATTTTATGTTAAATACAGATGTTGATAAGGTGACAGTATCATTGATATAATAAAAGACGTTGTTGAATAAGCAGTGAAATTTTGAATTTTTATTAATTTTATAAAGAAAACAAATATCTGCCTGAAATGAAATATTTTTTATTGAAATATATTTTTCCTTGGTACAACAAGAGAACAACAATATTTCATCACAAACGGATAAAAAATTCTAACTGATTTTGAGCAATGCCATTTTGAATGATGTAGCAACTTTGACATATGCAACAAAACTTGCACATCTCTATGTTTAAATAATACAATTTGTGTTTGTAGTAATACTGCCAGTTGTAATGTGACCGAGCATGTTTCCTGGACCACAGTTGTTACCTGCTTTTATCCTTGTACCAGTTGTGCGGGCTACTGCGATTGTCGTTGCTCCAGAATGTGCAGTTTCCACATTCAACATCCGGTTGGTGGTGGGGGACAGCTGTCTCTGACAGGTGTATACTGAATCCCATTGTTTGATATGAAATTTACCTACAAGAATTTTCCTCTTTTACACTGATTTCAGACCCTTTTTTTTCATGAAATTTTGTCTGATGTACTAAAATATTATAATTTTGCAAGGGCATCAACAGTTTTTCCCGATTTTTCCAGATATTTCTGACTTTTGTTGAATGTGGCTCTCATGCCTGTAGCTAGGAAACAAGTAGGCATTCCGAGGCTCTCCACGAAATGCCAACTGTTTTCGAGCCAAGCCAAGATATGAGTACGGTATTTTTATGCCCCCGCTACCGAAAGGTACGGGGGCATATAGTGTTACCGGCGTCCGTCCGTACGTACGTACGTACGTACGTACGTACGTACGTACGTCCCGATATTATATTCTTTAGTAACTTCTACATGGCTTCACATATTATGTCAATATTTATACACGTGATACATATGAACATCCCTTACACACTCCACCCCCCCAGTACTTCGACCTTGACCTTTTCCACTTTAAATGTTTGCTTGGCACTTTGGGACAAATCTACGTGCACGTTTCTCAATCCTACACTAACTTCTCAATACTTTTGCCAATCGCTTAAATATTTATACACATGATACATATGAACATGCCCGACACACTCCACCACCCAGTACTTCGACCTTGACCTTTGACCTTCACTTTTTCTACTTTAAACAGAACTGCCAACTGTTACGATTTTTCCGTATTTGTTCCGGAAAATACGTTAGAAATACGGAAGTACGGATAACAATTAAAAAGTATGATTTTTTAAAAAATCAGCGCGGGAATATCTGGAAATAATAATTTCGTTTCACTATTCTGCCAATAAATCCTAATTTTTTATTTACCCGTAATCATACTCACCGAGGCGCTTACCATTTCGATTCTTGTTGTGTAGTAATAGTAGTTTCAAGCGCTCAGCGATATTGATTTATTCATCACGTAAATTCATAAAATGTCTGCTCCAAAGCGTGCAGCCAACGAATTTGGGTATTTTTTATCGAAAGAAGTTAGGAGAACACATCTGTTCATCAATGATTACAGCGAGACATGGCCCAATTTGGTCATGTCAAAGCGCGGTGATGAATTTGCGTCTTGCAAGCAGTGTAATTGTGATTTTTCGGTTGGTCATCGTGGCCGAAACGAGGGCCAAGGCTCTAAAAAAGTTAATTTATGCATATAAGTGAGTACTGATTTGTGTTCCGGAAAACATATGTGGTGTTCCGGAAAATAGCCCCCTTTTCTCTCCATATTCCTCATGTGACCGACATGGGGTTGGCAGCTCTGCTTTAAATGTTTACTTAGCACTTTGGGACAAATCTACGTGCACGTTTCTCAATCCTACAATAACTTCTCAATACTTTTGCCAATCGCTTAAATATTTATACACATGATACATATGAACATGCCCTACACACTCCACCACCCAGTACTTCGACCTTGACCTTTGACCTTCACCTTTTCTACTTTAAATGTTTACTTAGCACTTTGGGACAAATCTACGTGCACGTTTCTCAATCCTACAATAACTTCTCAATACTTTTGCCAATCGCTTAAATATTTATACACATGATACATATGAACATGCCCTACACACTCCACCACCCAGTACTTCGACCTTCACCTTTGACCTTCACCTTTTTATGCCCCCGCAACCGAATGGTGAGTGGGGCATATAGTGTTACCGGCGTCCATCCGTACTCGGGTAAATGGCTTGTAATCAAATACGCCTCGTTTTCTTTGGCTGCCAGCGGGGGCATTCGTGTGCCGACAGGCCACATTTCTAGTATTAATCACACTTTGTCGTGTATAATGCTACTTTTCAACAAACTTTGATGATCTTTGGAGAAATGGGGCTTATTGGTTTTGCGACCACTGTAGATCCAGATCCGCTCAGTCTGATCAGGATCTGCACTGTTCGCCATTGCGTCAATGAAACAACCATCATGCTAGAGTCTAGAAGGTCATCAGGCTACAGGGGTGTGCTATTCGATCAAGAGCTGCACTGGTCACATATCCCATAAGTCCCATTTCTCCAGTGACAGATGCAAATAGCTGTTCATACAGCCTTATAGGGAAACCTCGCTGGAGATGTTGGAAAAAGGTTTCCTAACTCAGTAGTGATCTTGGCTGAGCTGGCTGATCTTGGACTTCACTGGTTACAAACCCTTTCTCTGTGTTGCTCAAATGTATGTTGTTCTCACAATGGTGATTGTCCACAATGGGTGCAGGCTATTTGTCCACTACAATCTGACTTTTCTGCTGGTTAACTATTTGTATATTACCACATACCTTATACGTATGGTATTGGTATGTTTAATTAGCATACAGTACACTAGTATGAATATATATTGTCAAGGTCATTACCAAGGTCAGGAATGATCGAGACAAATTGTCTCCCCCAATTATCATATGAACCAAGTATACTTCAATTGTTATGACGTTATGGCCAATATAGCTTGATCTGACGAACGAAAAGTGGTAACAATGCAGTTGAAGTGTAAGGGATAGGCCAGAGTAGATAAGTACACGTAGTCACTTAATCACTTATAATGTACACTATATTACATGGGGAACACACAGGAATACATGATACATTGATATGCGAACATCACTGTACTGTGCATGACACTATTCAATTACTACAAGGTTGTAAGCCAATCGACTGTTATACTTTAACGCAACTTAAAAGCTATAGACGAATAAACTCGGTATGTGGTATCTCAATGGTCCCGTAGTGGACAATAGTATGAATGCACAAGTACTTTGATGATCGCTAATCAAAGTGAAATAACATACAAGTATAACATGGCATAACGAACATTGGAGGACAAAATGACAATCATCTGAGCTACCCCAGTGCTGGCGTATCTCAATAGATAGTGTAACCTCTGAGTATCAAGGTCCCAAGGTCTGCCTCACCCGCAATATGAGGTCTAGTCAACAATATGGCTATAATCCAACTTCAAGTGGATTAATCCATAAACAATATATGTAGTCTTACTACAATCCTTTAGCCATGATATGCCATGATAGGAGTATTACCATACACGATCAAAGTATACATATGTATTGCCTATGCAATATATTTCCAAAGTATGAATGTCAAAGTCAAAGCCGGATGTGGTTACATCACATGATAGTCAATAACGATAATGTTCCGGAAGCTGGTTCCCGGAAGTAAAGTTCCACAGGTAGTATTATCTCCGGAAATGGTGGACCAGATGTAAAGTTCCTATGGTATCACTCGACTGTAGCAACCCGGATGTGGTAGACCGGATGTAAAGTATCCATGGTGAATCAATGGGTTGTAATACCGGAAGTGGTAGACCGGATGTAAAATTCACGTTGGCTAAGACGCCGGGAAAAGTTTCACTTAGGTGACATTCAACTCGGTGGTAGTATAATGATATGATATGTGTGTATGGCGTTTCACTTCACTAAACTATGGCTGTGACTGTCTGCTGAACGCGAGGTAGCTATCACACACTGCTCTATACAGGCCTGTACCTGGAGCTGCTACACACACTGCGCCAGACAGACGTACGGACACTCGGACGACCCGATACTCTGCACTGACTGGGGTCTGCCCTCAAACGAGTGGACCAAAACGTCCAATGTGGCTCGCTGGAGCGTTCTCAAGAGGCTACAAAAATGAAATGAATCTCCAATTACTGGACGAATACGCACAGACAGACAGACAGACAGGATGCACAACAGACTAAAACGGGAATCGAACAACGGCAAATCACAGCTGAAATAAAATGTTCTAGGTATATACCAAAATCCTCCGTGTCACTGGTGAATACAGTACTAGTCTTCTGTAACCAGAAAATATGTGTCCCGCCAACACATAGCGAGACATCGCTTATATACGCACCAGTGAAACTATGCACGGGATAATGGATATGCCTACCCCTCGTACGACATCTCACATAAATACTACAAAACCATGGCTTTTGCCATGTCACCCGTGGGTTAGATTTGGCATAAATATATGTTCCCACGCCTTAAATTCAACCAAACCAGTGTACAGCCCTCGTGGAATAAATACCATCCAACATGGTATACCCCACACTACCATAAATCTGCACACTATAGACCCAGATCTCATAATCCGAAATCTACTCGACTGGTCTCGACAATGCGAAGGTCGCTTCTTGGCCCCGCCAAACCCCTCCATAACGGTCCTACGGCTATACACTCAAATGAGAGTGTAGCACATACTAAACTCAAATATCGTGGTCATTTACGGAAATATCACGACACAAAACATCACCATTATGGGATCTGATATATCCGTGTTGGCCAGTACCAGGCTATGATGAAACACTAACCCGTAGCATACATAACAGGGCAGACCATGGTATGGTCTGCGCTGTATACTGGCTTCACCTACAGAAGGTCCCTTATATGGTGAAACACTGACACGCGGACAAACTCGGCTGGCACGGACAGTGGACATCCGTAATACTAAAAGGTATATTTTCCCTAGCGAAACCAGCACACGCAGTCAACGAGTTCTCTACCACACACATGCATAGTCTGTGGCAAATATGGCGTGACATCAGTAAAACATTGCTCATAAAATAGACGTATATTAAAATCCGCAAAAATGACACGCATAAACGTATTTCCACCAATACAACATAAGCCCCCTTATTACATGCACATTGTACATGGCAAATGTACATGCTAAATCACAGGTGTGTAAAAATCACAAGTGTGTGAAACCACAGGTATGTGGAATCACAGGGATGTGAAACCAATAATACGCACAACAATACAACACAGTACCACACACCACAAATATACAATTATACGGATTCCAGAATGTACAAGAATGCACGTGTCACGCGACATATATGTACCATATAATCATATAATATTTGTATGTTTTGTCATACACTGTTTGCAAATTTACTATACTTTTGTCTGAATAAAAACTAAAACTATATAATATACAGTATCCGTACGCAAATTTGGTACAATTATACCGTAAGTTTATACCTGTACTATATTGTTAGGTTTACACGGTACGAGCATACCATAATTTATATTTTCATATCGTATACAGTATTGCTACCATATTGGTATAGTACATATAGGTGACCAGCGTAAAAGCCCTACTGTATATGCAGGCCACGCACAGATCCATTGTTAACATTATAGTAAACACCCTACTGTATATGCAGGCCACGCACAGATCCATTGTTAACATTATAGTAAACACCCTACTGTATATGCAGGCCACGCACAGATCCATTGTTAACATTATAGTAAACACCCTGTAGTACTACGCTGAAATAAAATCTATACAACGTTCTGCTTTGTTATAACTGATGCATCTTGGGATGGGACCTACACAGTACTTGTGTTTTTCTTGAGATAAACCTAGCTACTGGGTGGCCCAAACAATTTTGGATTTTAATTGTTTTTTTATGCCACCGGTCTCGAAGAGCCGGGTGGCATATTGTTTTTGGACTGTCCGTCCGTCCGTCCGTCCGTCCGTCCATCCGTCCGTCCGTCCGTCTGTCCGGGCTAACGTAAGCTACATTGTGAGGTTAACCCCACAGTGATGGACTTGTTAAGAGATGCTTATTCCGTTTTAACCCCGCTATGAATTGCGCTTGTGGGGTTATTTTGTCTTGTGGGGTTGATTTTTTCTGTATGATTGATCTTTACGGGGTTTGATTTAGGATGGGTTAGGGTTAGTAACCCCACAATGTACGTGTCTCGTAAGTGTGTCCGTCCGTCCGTCCGTCGTCCGTCCGTCCGTCCGTCCGTCCGTCACACTTTTCAGTTAACCACTTTGTCACAGTTTCTCAAACTGGCCATAGCATCTACATAAGTTGCTTAATCGCTTCAATACTTCAACACTTCATTCATTGGTATGTGTGCCACACCTGCCTTTTCATAATTTATATGACCTTCGCCTTTTCAACTTCACCAGGTTACTTAAATGACTTAACAATTTTGGTTAACCAGTTCGTCACAGTTTCTCAAAATGCCCATATCATCTACATAAGTTGCTTAATCGCTTCAATACTTCAACACTTCATTCATTGGTATGTGTGCCACACCTGCATTTTCATAATTTATATGACCTTCGCCTTTTCAGCTTCACCAGGTTACTTAAATGACTTAACAATTTTGGTTAACCAGTTTGTCACAGTTTCTCAAAATGCCCATATCATCTACATAAGTTGCTTAATCGCTTCAATACTTCAACACTTCATTCATTGGTATGTGTGCCACACCTGCCTTTTTATATAATATAGACCTTCGCCTTTTCAACTTCACCAGGTTACTTAAATGACTTAACAATTTTGGTTAACCAGTTCGTCACAGTTTCTCAAAATGCCCATATCATCTACATAAGTTGCTTAATCGCTTCAATACTTCACTTACTTCATTCATTGGTATGTGCCACACCTGCATTTTCATAATTTATATGACCTTCGCCTTTTCAGCTTCACCAGGTTACTTAAATGACTTAACAATTTTGGTTAACCAGTTTGTCACAGTTTCTCAAAATGCCCATATCATCTACATAAGTTGCTTAATCGCTTCAATACTTCAACACTTCATTCATTGGTATGTGTGCCACACCTGCCTTTTCATAATTTATATGACCTTCGCCTTTTCAACTTCACCAGGTTACTTAAATGACTTAACAATTTTGGTTAACCAGTTCGTCACAGTTTCTCAAAATGCCCATATCATCTACATAAGTTGCTTAATCGCTTCAATACTTCAACACTTCATTCATTGGTATGTGTGCCACACCTGCCTTTTCATAATTTATATGACCTTCGCCTTTTCAACTTCACCAGGTTACTTAAATGACTTAACAATTTTGGTTAACCAGTTCGTCACAGTTTCTCAAAATGCCCATATCATCTACATAAGTTGCTTAATTGCTTCAATACTTCAACACTTCATTCATTGGTATGTGTGCCACACCTGCCTTTTCATAATTTATATGACCTTCGCCTTTTCACCTTCACCAGGTTACTTAAATGACTTAACCACTTTGTCACAGTTTTTCAAATATGCTGCAGGTGGCATCTGCGTTCGACAGACGCAGTTCTTGTTTTTGTTGTTACATAGCATACATATTTTTGCGCGGATGTGCTGGTTAGTAGTCACATGGCAAACTTGACTAAGCACTATGTCAGCGACTACATTCATGTACATCATGTGTTAAGGTATTACAGTAAGTGAAAGGTTTCGAGCGCGTTTGTCTTTGTGATGTACGAGGAGCGTTCAATTAGTTCCATAACGGAGGCTGTAACTTTTGAATGTTCTAACGTACAACGTTCATATTTCGACACATATATTTGCAATATATTTTACGTTAAATGCATAATTATGTGCCAGTTCTTACATAGTTGGTTATTGAACAAGCACGGTCATCACTACTGTCTGTTCCACGTTTTGCTGCCGACAAACTTTTGACTATTAAACACATTAAATCTAAAAAATATTTTGTTCACCAATAACAACAAAAAATTTGTTGGATGAAATTCCATCAAATATTGATTTTATAGCGAAAAAACGATTTTCCTATGGGAGAAAAAGGAGGAAGCGCTGGGGGAGGAGTCAAAAAAAACTTTTTTGGAAATTGACTCTGAAACCTGTCTAGATAGCTTGGAAATGACGTAACTAAGAAAACAAGTTATATTTTGAAATTTGGTCCATAAATAAAAAAAAAAAATCGAGAGAAAAAAATCTATTTTTAGCCCCATGTTAAATTCCTATAGTAAAATAATTTTTTGGCAATAAAATCAATATTTGATGGAATTTCATCAAATAAGAAAAATCGGGGAGGGTGACTTTTTTGTTAGTGATGAAAAACTACTTTCATTAAAATATCTTTTAGATTTAATGTGATTAATCAGGTGCGGATACAGAAATAATTGCAGGGGGGGGTCTGTAATTAGAAGTCGGCAAAGCCGTCCTCCGCGAGCGCGAAATCGTAAAGTAGGGGGGTCTGGGGGTCGTCCCCCAGGAAAATTTTAGATGCCAGATCACCTCAGATGCGATTTCCTGACACCTAGGCCACGAAAAATGTCATCCAACTATTCGAGTATTGTAGATTTTCGTCTTTTGAATTTTTTTTGCCAGGAGCAGGGGGGGGTCCGGACCCCCCCCCCCCCCCCCCACCCCCCCCCCCCCCCCCCCCCCCCCCCTGTATCCGCGCCTGTTAATAGCCAAAAGTTTGTCGGCACAAAAACGTGGAACAGACAGTAGGTGGCGCACATTCACTTGGGTGATATTCTATTCAATTGACAGAGCATGGATATTAAATTTTCGCAAAATAGGTCACCAACATAACTGTTTACCTCATTAACTTACATATTTAACTTGGTCTTGAACCACGTTTGGTGAATCCTATGCAACACATTATGTATTTGTGTCACTAGATCATGAATCGATTAAACTTCTATTCCAATAAATTCCTAACTGACGTTGATATATCAGATCACACTGCCTTTATCCTTTGAATACAACTGCCAAACCAGTCGGGGAACCTATTGTTGTTGGTATGATACCATCCTATGCACCTGTTGTACACATATGTTATCGTTTTATTTTGCATACACCAACAAAGAATTACATATCAGCGATTGGCTGTGGGGCAGAAGAAACGTTATGCACACAGTGATGAAATCACAATTTTTTTATAACGACCATGATGACCTCACTTCTTTTATCACAATAAAGGTACATATGTTGTCTCACACCAAGTTTATATTTTTAAATTATTATATATTATGATTGAATATGGAGTTACACCACATCGCCCAAACAGCGGTTACTATAGTAACGATATGTCACGACTGTATTTTCAGAGAAACGTATGGAACATCTTCGACTGATGTGTATTCAAATTGAGACAAAAAATCAAAATGATTGCTCAATAAATGCAAAAGATACAGCCTACATATCAGAACTATTTTAACACCCTTCGTATATTCAGCAAAATAGTACCTGTGAAAAACAAACGTCACTACTAGTGGCTGTTCGAGTGTGATACGCCTAAATTTAACAAGAAATTTCCTCGACCTGATTACGATATTGAAAGCTGATGTTTGTGACCAAGGACAAGTTGCGACTATTCATATATTAAGTCATTGATGTCTCAACTGTGTACAATGTATCTTTGTAGGTACCATCTGAGGCTGTCCCTTTAGCATATATAGGACAGGTGTCTGTGTAAAACATCAGCCCATTTTGCAATCGGGTCCAGGATTTTAAGTTTCTTCAGCATTGTAACATTGTTTCATATGTCTAGAAACATACCGATACCGATATCCCAAATCACTAGGCAAGGATGTTAATGATGACACGAGTGTTACATGTCTACAGTCATGTATCGTGTGTCTGCTTGTTAAACTGTCAAGGGTGGCAATTGACCCTTTCTATCTACCAGACCCAGATATATAAATCCAAATTGTGAAATTATGGATGTTTTGGAGGTGATGACGGATGACAAAAATGTGGCCTATCGGCAAACAAATGGCTCCAGAGGAAGATTGGAGAAACTCGGACAAACTACTGAACAGAACCCACGGACACGGACACGGACACGCAGTCCAAACACTATATGCTCACCGTACGGGACGCCATGCAGGACAGGTTAATTATGTGTACAAAACCAATTTTGTCCAGACAAAATTTAGTTTTGTAACACTAAAAATCACAAAATCCAATTATGTAAAATTCTGATACAAAAACCAATTTTGTCCAGACAAAATTGAGTTTTGTAACACTAAAAATCACAAAATCCAATTATGTAAAATTCTGAATTCAGTTTTGTCCACAAAAGTCAGTTTTGTCCACAAAAATTAGTTTGCGTAGGATAGTCTATGTCATCTCTACGTTGATTGGTTGAGATCGGTCTTAGTCCATTTTACTAGATGGTGGAGTACACTTGCAGGTTTAAATATTTCAATGCGAAAATATAACCCAATATATCAATATTATACTTCTTTATGGACAGTTATTTTGGTTATATTATGATTACAAAATATATACCTTTAGTTCTATCCAAGAATCTTATTGCGACTAATCTTATTGTAACCACCACACGAGACCATTTTATCGTGGGACCTTGCTAGCACCCCGTGTATACGTTTAAACAGTAAGAATACCTTGCAACACTAAGCTACAAAGCAGTAACAAGTGCGTTTCATCCAGCGTTCTCTGAAACTTGCTTCTTCAGACGCCATTTTGGATCGCTGATCGGCGACCGTGACCCATTTCTCCAGTCCAGTTTCTGACCAATGGTAGTCCTTCTTACATGCGTGTGCAGAATTGAATTTTGTGACACAGAATTGAATTTTGTGACACAGAATTGAATTGTGTTACACAGAATTGAATTTTGTGACACAGAATTGAGTTTTGTGGCACAAAAGTGAATTTTGTGACACAGAATTGAATTACACAGAATTGAGTTTTGTGGCACAAAAGTGAATTTTGTGACACAGAATTGAGTTTTGTGGCACAAAAATGAATTTTGTTGACAAAATTGAGCCATGTCCCACTTGGCGCCCTGTACACTGGCTATGCTGGGATCGGGAACACAACAAACTGCTAGGATTGATGATCGACTTATTTACTGCTAGGACTGCTGCTAGGAGGGCAATAACGAAGATGAACAACATGTAATAGGAAGACAGATTTATTTTCACAGGTTTTTAAACTGAAATAAATATGATGTGTGATTATCATTAACATAATAAAATATATTTCATCTATAAAAGTGCATCATGTATTGTAAGAGTTTAACTGGTCAGTAAAATGTATCATGGATATGATTATAAAGGACAACAAATATTGCCTACAGTGATAATACAGTATAATATACATCTTGTTGGCATCATTTGCATCTTAACAAAAAATGGATTGCCTAAATGATTAAGGATACAAATGTACATAAAAAATATCCATAGTGTCTATAAAAATATAAAATTTAACCCACGAGTGTGAAATTTATACCGTAATGTGAAACAAGAAATCAGTAGAACTGATGGATGTACCCCTCAAAACTTTAATGCAAAAAGAAACTTTAATAACACAGATTTCATTTCCAATTATTTGACCTCGAGCACAAGGATCACATGGCCGGGATACCATATTTAAATCTGTCCTATGTAATGGGGCTATTGGCGTTGTGTTTGTGCTTCCAATGAGTAGCTTCATAGACTGCAGCCCAGATTCAGTCGTCTGCTGTTTATCATCAAAAACATTGGAAATGATTCTAAAGTGCTGTGAACCATGTTTTTATTGGGAAAAACAAAAACAAAAATTGCAGCAAACGACAATTTATGTTTGCGCATTATAAGGGTGAACTATGTGGATGTGTTTTAAACCAGCACTGAACCATTGTCGACTGGGTCCATTGATTGTACGCGCTTTCTTATTTCCCTTCATGATATTGATCCATCTGCTTTCTGATAAACACATAGACCTATATGTTTAATGAACATGATGACGAACATATGACTTAATCTCTGTTTTAATGACATATATGGCAAACCTGTTTATATGGCCCGTGAGCTGCCTGATCATGGTCTATGTATGCGTAGGCACCTTCACCACCTTGTGGCACATGTTGGTTTGAATGCAGTTAGACGACACAACAATTTGAGCACATTCTTTACATCATTTACAGAAAATGTACATTTTTTATATCATTTTGGCAACTATTGTCCATATGATAGATTCATTTAGGATACAGTCTTACATAATAAAAATATCTATAATCTCAGTTACTTTGCTTAAATGCATTATTTGAAAAAGTTACTCCCCTGGTTCAGATTAGACAAGCACAGAGTCTGTGACCTTAACCTTGGGAGTCCCAGGATCGTGGGTTTGTCACAACATGCTAGAGGACTGTCAATGGAAAATAGACATGAATATTGACTCCATGAACACCAGAGGAGAATGTGACATTGAGTTCATGTGTTTTAACAAAATTGTGCTATTTTTAGATGGCGGTCATCTTTGATTAAGCGATGACTCATTTTACCAAATCTGAAAATGCTTCACCCAAGGATCTTAACTTACTATGAAGTTTGGCCAGCATCGGCCATGTGGTTCCTGAGAAAAAGACGTTCAAAATCTCGAATAAATGGACCTTTTGGAGGCCATCATGGATGACATAATCATCCGATTCCGACAAATATTGCACCAGAGCAATCGCCTCATTGATACCTTCAATTTGATTGATATATGACATGAGCATATTTGGTCAAAAATAAAAATTTGACCCCAATTTGACCCCACGGGCCACGCCAATTTTTTACCCCGGGCTCACCATTTTAACAACTTTGAAAGAGCATTGTACATGATCATTACTACCAAGTTTCGTCGAAATCCGGCTAGCTGTTCATGAGAAGATTTTTTAAGAATTTATGCTATTTTTAGACGGCTGCCATCTTGGATTAGCGACGACCTCCATTTTAAACAAGAGGGCCATGATGGCCCTAATTCGCTCACCAGACTCCATGAACACCAGAGGAGAATGTGACATTGATCATGTGTTTTAAAAAAAAATTGTGCCATTTTTAGATGGCGGTCATCTTGGATTAAGCGATGACTCTCATTTTACCAAATCTGAAAATGCTTCACCCAAGGATCTTAACTTCCTATAAAGTTTGGCCAGCATCGGCCATGTGGTTCCTGAGAAAAAGACGTTCAAAATCTCGAATAAATGGACCTTTTGGTGGCCATCATGGATGTTATAATCATCCGATTCCGACAAATTTTGCACCCCAATTTGACCCCACGGGCCACACCCATTTTTGACCCCGGGGTCACCATTTTCACAACTTTGAAAGAGCATTGTGTAAATCGATCATTTCTACCAAGTCTTAGTCGAAATACGGCCAGCGGTTCATGAGAAGATTTTTTAAGAATTTATTCTATTTTTAGACGGCGGCCATCTTGAATTAGCGATGACGTCCATTTTAACAAATCTGAAAAGGCTTCACCCATGGACCATAACTGTGAAGTTTGGCTACCATGGGCCAAGCGGTTCATGTGAAGAAGAATTTTGAAATCTCTAATAAAAGAAAGACCTTTTGACATTTCGGCGGCCATCTTGGATGACATAACAATCCGATTTCGACAAACAATGTACCAAAGTGATCGCCTCATTGATACCTTCGATTTGATATATAACATGACCATATTCGGTCAAACATAAAATTTGACCCCAATTTGACCCCACGGGCCACGCCCATTTTTGACCCCGGGGTCACCATTTTAACAACTTTGAAAGAGCATTGTACATCGATCATTCCTACCAACTTTCATCGAAATCCTGCTAGCGGTTCATGAGAAGAAGATTTTTTAAGAATTTATGCTATTTTTAGACGGCGGCCATCTTGGATTAGCTATGACCTCCATTTTAACAAATATGAAAAGGCTGCACCCATGGACCATAACTTTTAAGTTTGGCTACCATGGGTCAAGCGGTTCATGTGAAGAAGAATTTTTAAATCTCTAATAAAAGAAAGACCTTTTGACCTTTCAGCGGCCATCTTGGATGACATAACAATCCGATTTCGACAAAAAATGCACCAGAGTGATCGCCTCATTGATACATTCAATTTCATATAAGACATGACCATATTCGGTCAAAAATAAAATTTGACCCCAATTTTACCCCACGGGCCACGCCCATTTTTGACCGCGGGGTCACCATTTTAACAACTTTGAAAGAGCATTGTACATCGATCATTCCTACCAAGTTTTGTCGAAATCTGGTTGGCGGTTCTTGAGAAGAAGATTTTTGAAGAATTTGTGCTATTTTTAGACGGCGGCCATCTTGGATTACGTAATGACGTCATTTTAACAATTTTGTAATCCCCCTACCTAAGGACCATGACCATGAAGTTTGGTGACCATAGGCCCAATGGTTACCGAGGAGAAGACGTTTGAAAATGTTCACGGACGACGGCCGACGGACGACGACGGACACATTGCGGTAACAATAGCTCACATGAGCTTCGCTCAGGTGAGCTAAAAATCTGAAAAGGCTTCACCCATGGACCATAACTTTTAAGTTTGGCCACCATGGGCCAAGCGGTTCATGTGAAGAATAATTTTGAAATCTTTAATAAAAGAACGACCTTTTGACCTTTCGGCGGCCATCTTGGATGACATAACCATCCAATTTTGACAAGAAATGCACCAGAGTGATTGCCTCATTGATACCTTCGATTTGATATATGACATGACCATATTCGGTCAAAAATAAAATTTGACCCCACGGGCCACACCCATTTTTGACCCCGGGGTCACCATTTTAACAACTTTGAAAGAGCATTGTACATCGATCATTCCTACCAAGTTATGTCGAAATCCGGCTGGCGGTCATTTAGGGGAACCACATTTTTAGTCATGATCAGAACAAGAGAAACTATTTCAGGGATAATGTGCCATTTTCAATTTAACTAGATATTATGTTTGTAAAACATGAATATGTCCGTATAAATGACCTTGTGAAGGTCAGAGGTCAAGGTCATATTAATGGTTGTGTGAGTGTCACAGATGTCCAATTGTACGGTATCAAGTGTACGAATATTAAAGTAATCCATCCAGTAATATTTAAATGGCATTGGCCTGATGGCGAAACGTTTACAATCAATTTGACACAAATGACCACGGATGGATGTACGTGCGTACGGACAGACATGCATGTGGACGGGCGGGTGGGCGGACGGACAGACAGACCCTCAAGAGCAAAGCAATATTTGAAATAAACATGAAGCATGATGGTTTGGTGTGCTTTGCAAATTTTAACGAATTGAGAGTTACATAGGGATCCACAAAATGTGTTTTCATCATTTTATTGACTCATATCGACTACTGATTCAAAGATTCCACCATTCACCACACGCTCAAAATGTCAACAAGAGTTGTCAGAAGACAACGAAGCTCGCCTGTTGGCAGTCTTCATTCAAACTTGTCACAGTTGTATAAAAAACATGAATATTATATAACTTGACCTTGGGATAAGGGGTGTGCGGTGGACCTTGACATTGTGGTCAGTGGTGGAAGGTGGGTCGTGGATTTGATATAGCATGATATAGCATATTAAGAAGAATGTATGAAATATAAATTCGCTCCCTGAAAAGAGAAGGAAAACAAAATTTAACCCAGCGTTAAGTTTATGAACACACTAAGTTGGTGATTTTCTATAGCATGATAGCTATTCACATGAGGAATGCATGTATAAATGTGCTAAGTTTGTGACCTTGGCCTTGGCGAAAAGGGTGGGGGTGGGTCATGGATTTGCTGTAGCACAATAGAGTATGATGAATGCATGTATGAAATATGAAGGTGTTCCCTGTAAAGAAACAGAAGTTATAAAAAGACATTTACTCCAACGTTAAGTTTATGATGTTGATCTTGGGGAAAGGGGTGGGGTGGGTCATGGATTTGCTGTAGCACAATAGAGGATCATCAGATGAATGCATGTATGAAATATCAAAGCGTTCAAAGTGTAAAGAAACAGACGTTACACAACATTTACCCCAATGTAAAGTTTATGAACATGCTAAGTTTGTGACCTTGACCTTGGGGTAAGGGGTGGGCGGTGGGTCATGGAATTGCTATAGCACGATAGAGTATCATCAGATGAATGCATGTATGAAATATCAAGGTGTTCAAAGTTTAAAGAAACATTTACCCCAACGTTAAGTTTATGAACATGCTAAGTTTGTGACCTTGACTTTTGGGTAAGGGTTGGGTGGTGGGTTGTGGATTTGCTACAAGCATGATAGAGGGTCATCTGAGGAATGTATGAAATAGCAAGGCGTTCCATGAAAGGAAACAGACATTTACCCCCACTTTAAGTTTATGAATGTACTAAGTTTGTGACCTTCACCTTGGGGTAAGGGATGGGCGGTGGGTCATGGATTTGCTATAGCATGATAGAGTATCATCAGATGAATGCATATTTGAAATATCAAGGTGTTCCATGAAAGGAAACAGATGTTATAATACATTTACCCCAACATTAAGTTTATGAATGTGCTAAGATTGTGACCTTGACCTTGGGGAAAGGGGTGGGTGGTGAGTCATGAATTTGCTATAGCACGATAGATTATCATCAGATGAATGCATGTATGAAATATGAAGGTGTTCCCTGTAAATAAACAGAAGTTACACAACATTTACCCCAACGTTAAGTTTATGAACATGCTAAGTTTGTGACCTTGACCTTGGGGTAACGATTGGGTGGGTCATGGATTTGCTATAGCACGATAGAGTATCATCAGATGAATGCATGTATGAAATATCAAGGCGTTCCATGAAAGGAAACAGATGTTATAAGACATTTACCCCAACGTTAAGTTTATGGATGTGCTAAGTTTGTGACCTTGACCTTGGGGTAAGGGCTGGGCGGTGGGTCATGGATTTGCTACAGCAGATACAGGGTCATCTGAGGTGTTCCATGAACGGAAACAGAAGTAATGAGACATTTACCCAACGTTAAGTTTATGAATGTGCCAAGTTTGTGACCTTGACCTTGGGGTAAGGGCTGGGTCTGGGTCATAGATTTGCTACAGCATGATAGAGGGTCATCTGAGGAATGCATGTATGAAATAACAAGGTGTTCTATGAAAGGAAACAGAAGTTATAAGACATTTACCCAAAATTAAGTTTATGAATGTGCCAAGTTTGTGACCTTGACCTTGGGGTAAGGGCTACTTGGTAGGTCATTTACCCAAAATTAAGTTTATGAATGTGCCAAGTTTGTGACCTTGACCTTGGGGTAAGGGCTACTTGGTAGGTCATGGATTTGCTACAGCATGATAGAGGGTCATCTGAGGAATGCATGTATGAAATAAGGTGTTCCATGAAAGGAAACGGACCCAAAATTAAGTTTATGAATGTGCCAAGTTTGTGACCTTGACCTTGGGGTAAGGGCTACTTGGTAGGTCATGGATTTGCTACAGCATGATAGAGGGTCATCTGAGGAATGCATGTATGAAATAAGGTGTTCCATGAAAGGAAACGGACGTTATAAGACATTTACCCAACGTTAAGTTTATGAATGTGCCAAGTTTGTGACCTTGACCTTGGGGTAAGGGCTGGGTGGTGGGTCATGGATTTGCTACAGCATGATAGAGGGTCATCTGAGGAATGCATGTATGAAATAACAAGGTGTTCCATGAAAGGAAACAGAAGTTATAAGACATTTACCCAACGTTAAGTTTGTGGACGACGCTGACGCCAACGCAGAGGACGCCGGGAGTATGCCATAAGCTCTTCTGCACTTCGTGCAGGCGAGTTAAAAACTATAGTGTTGTTGATACTGAATAAATTCAAAATGGTTTACATGTAAAATCAATCTGCAGAAACAATTCTAATACATGTATACTGGCAACAGTAAAAATACAGATATTTTAGATGTTTAACACATTGGGTACTGAACGTCACACACATGTGATGTTTAGGCTTTATTGCAACAAATGTGTGTGTCGTTGCTGACATACACATGTAATAGTGGCCGTCACTTGGAGATGTGGGGCTTATGGGTTTTGCAACCAGTGTAGATCCAGATCAGACTGAGCGGATACACAGTCTGATCAGAAACTACACTGTTCGCCATTTCACCAATGAAACACCCGTCATGCTAATAACAAGCGATATTAAATCCCATAAGCCCCGTTTCTCCAGTCACAGCCACATATAAGAAACTACTGGTGGGATCTGGCCAACAGAACAGGTGGGTGTGACGTATTTTACCAGGTATGGTAATATCAACAGCAACATAGGGTAAGAAAGACATAGTGTAAGAAAGTTGCTGTGGGGGGGGGGGGGGGGGGAGGGGAATTCCTTCAAAAATGATAAAATGTAACAGATCTGTTTCCATAAAAACATGTGTAAATATCAGATAGATACGAGAGCAAATTCGATGGCAAAATACCCACATTCCTCTGCCAATAGACAGTGAATTTCAAGATCATAAAAAGGTCGATATAATCAATACCCCGACAGGTTGAAATAAAAATCGAATATCACATTGTGTATCTACACACCATAAGAATGCAACATACCATGTTTCAAGTCTACTGTTTTAAAGTTTTACGACAATTGCAAAGTTCTAAGTTGAAAATGGGGAGATAATCTGGGGGGAGGGGGTCAAATGAAAAATCGAAATTCACATTGCGCATCCACACACCATAACTAAGGTTTTACTTCTTACAAGGAAACATTTTTGAATTCTAAGTCGAAAAGGGGGATATAATCGATGACCGGGGGTCGAATAAAAAATCAACTCATTTTGCGCATCACAAGGAAGGCACACACAAAGTTTGAAGTCCCTATCTATTATGGTCAAACAGTTTTACTTCTACAAGAAACGTGACGGACGAACGGACGGACGTATGGACGGACACTGACATGCCACCAATAGGGAGGAAGGGGACATTTCCATTGTTCTAGAACAATAGAAATGGCCCCTTGTTATGAATAGAATAAGGGGCCACATGGAATAAATCAAAAGATTATTTTGTTTCGGCATATATTTAAGGTCGGGAATTGGTTCGAACACACAATGACCCCTTCCTCTCATTTGGTTGCTTGGACAGACAGACGTCCTCATGAACGGGCACTTGATGGGTATTTCTTTTGTTTTCTGGGTACCCAAAAAGTGAATTTTCTATTGTTGCAAGTACCCAACAAGCAACGGAATGAACGGAATTACAGTTACCTAGTGTTCTCAGCACGCAACAAGTGCTCTCTGGTTTGCCCGGACAGATGGATGGACACCCGTGATGAAAACAATATACCCATTTAGTAAAAAAGTGGGTATAAAAATAAAAACAACGAGCAAGGAATATGGACCTGTCCATGAGATAATCATTTCGCCAATAATGAAATCAACAGATAATTAAAATACAATCAATCACTTCATGGATATTAAGTGGCTGATTAAATTGCATTTTTAACTGTTGAACAAAGTGGTAATTGTAAATTCAAAATAAAATCCACAGGATTGTACCCCTAATAATTGATAACCAAAACATCACCTCGCTCAATCCCAAAATTTTAGAGCATGTGCGAATTTTAACTCTTTCAACCGTACAGACCATAATGCCAGCATGTCCAAATACATGTAGTGTCCAAACATATGAGCCGGCTCCTAATGAACCGTCTCAACAGTATCTGCAGTATTTGTCAGTATTGTTCAATTATAAAACATATACTGTATTTAATTGTTAATGGTATAGTCCAAACCTGAACATGGAAAAGCCAATGTTAGATATTTATGGGTGAAACAGTTAATGTAGCGTTTACTTTGGTACTTTCAACATCAATAACTTGACAATTCGGCAGCAGTACATTACGACCTAGACAGGCCGATGGGCTGCTGGAAGACAATCGTACATTATGACATAGACAGGCCGATGGGCTGCTGGAAGACAATCGTACAGTACGACCTAGACAGGCCCATGCATTAGAATCTAACATTCGTAATGGTTTAATAACTTATTTGTCAAACGTATCGATCACTTTCATAGCAAATAAGCTTGTTTAATATCGTACTTAGCCGTATATTGCATACACTGGTATGTAACAACACTAGTAAATTGGCTGCTGTTATAAAGCAAAATATAAGTATTAGAAGCACATGTAAAAGTTATTAGGAAAATTATTGTATAAGAAAAGCAGTAACTGTACATGCATGTAAGAACTGAGGCTTTTATAGACTACCGGTATGGTGTAAAATATTCCACTACTAGGTCAACATTATAGCCTGACCAGCCATATATCAGGTGGACAGGAGAAAAAAACGATCCCAACTTTCAAATTGGCACATCTCAAAAACTGCATAGTAAATTAGTGTAATTTTTCACACAGGTGAATAACGCGTGGCGGGGATGGTAAATTAAATTCCTAATGTCTAAAACCAGCAGCATGTAAGAGAAATAAAAGTTGGCAAAAAAAATAAAAAATCGCCTCTAAAGGCCTACTATTAATAGTAATGTTTTTCATGGAGCGTTATCATAATTATGAAAGCATCATACCATTATACAAAAGGTCTGGTTTTAAAAAATGGGGGTTTTGGCGATATTTTGGATATTCAAAAAGCATGCCTTCCACACTGATCATTGTTACGTTGTTTTAACAATCTTCCTTTAATAGTAGGCCTTTAGGTAATTTTTTGTTGTCAAGGCAATATTTAACCATTTTTAATACTATCTCATACTATCACTTCATGATATTGTCTCCGACATCTAAAAGGTTCAACTCACCAAGTTATTAACCCTGTGGTGATGAAAACTAAAATCATCATCCAAAAACTAAAATGCCAGAGCTAATTGAATGAGGGTTGAATAAAAAATGTCTGGCCGCTTCTATAAATACTGGTGCCAGTTGCAGTTTGTATTCTTTACCAGAATCTACAGTCACACCAAATATCAGGCCATTGGTAGCACCACATATCAGGCTGATGCTGTCAGTAGAATGTGCAAACTGTAGTAAATCCACCAGTACTGAGCCTCTAACATTACCCAACACAAATGTCACAGTTGTCAAAACAGGACATGATTGATTTATGGTGTATTTGCTATAATATAACCTATTAATCAACCCTCGATGTATTGTAGGTTCCAGCTACTGTGTAATCACCCCTCAATGTGCTTTTGGTACGAGTTGTTTATTAGCGGGGCCAGTCTTGACATTCCCGTGTTCACCTAATGTAATCGTCCATGTGCTGTCCATGTAGTGCCTTGTATTGTCCGTATGGGTGAGTGGCATGACATAGGTGTGATTGTCATCTTTTCATTGGAGAATCTATGCACGAGTAATTTTATCCGGGGCCCGTAACGAGAAACGTGCCGCCGGTATGATTGAGGGGCACTCTGTAAGTTAACGTTGGCAAGAGCTGTCGTGTTGTGGGTGTCGCAATAGGATTTCTTCTATTTTGTCTCGTCATATTGGTAAGTCATTATTTAAGATTCCTAACCATCTTATAGAAACAATATACTAATGTAGCCTAAAGGCTCCAAGGGTATCTAAGTTACCGTATGCATAGACTCCAATAAAAGTATGTTTGTTTTAATCAATTGTAAACCTGGTTCCTGGTAGAAACGTTTGCTTTGAAGCAGACTATAACGTACATGTATATAATAAGGGGTAAACTGCCATAACCTATTGGTAGGGCTCGTTCACAGGAGTGTGTCATATAATATACATGTATATGTGACCCGTTAGGAGCATACCGGTGATTGCTGTACCTGTAAAATGTATAAACCATGTCCCTCTATAAATAGAATGTGTTGGTTATCACTTCCCAATATTCATTCCCTTTCTTGACAATGAAGACTTTGCTATGTTGGGAACCAGTGTAGCTCCAGATGAGACGGCGGGAAACTGCAGTCACATCAGGCGCAGCTGGGCTGAAGGATAGAACTGGCACAATAACGTATGTTGTAACATTTACACCACAGTAGCTCCTGATCAGCCGGTACACATGTACAGTTTGATTGGAATTATCTGGTTTAAGTGTCATTGCTCGTCAGTAGTATATTGAAGATAGCGTCTATAGATATTTGCTAGGAAATATTAGTTCTTCCTGCTATTTAGCAATGTCTCGTTGTCAGATAGGGCTATGAGGTGGCACAGGTACATACTTATGGTGTTACGCCAATAAAAACCAGTCGAACCGAACCTGTGTTAGTCCATATATGAAAAGGCTGACCCTGTGACAGATGGCGCCCCACGTTGGGCGCCAAATGTCACAGGGTGAGAAAAATGTGCACCGGCCCGGGGCTCGAACCCGGGACCTCTGGTTTACCGTACCATCGCTCTAACCAACTGAGCTAGCCGGGCACGATTACACATTTCCTCCCCACAGTGAGTTACGTACCGTGACATAAACAAAATGCAAATTACTAACTGAAATTTGGAAATATGTCGGATAAGTCACAACAGTCAATGTCTAATGTGAGTTTGTATATCTTAGCACATCCACTGCATAGAAAGTTGAATTATACAATAGCAACAGATCATCAAAATATGTTAAATTTGGAAACCTCCATATATCTTTTATTATTTCACCATGAAAGTACATGTTGTGACCACTTAATTATACATTAGTTGTTGAATTATTTTCCATTTTAGTAATCAATGAATTCCAGCATTTTCATGTTTGGACTATGACTTTTTATTTTAGTGTCACAACAATAGCGTTTAGATGTCAGACACAATAACATGGAAATTTAAGGGGTTTTTTCATCCACCCAAATCAGCCTAATTTCAAAAGTTGCTAAAAATATTTCTCAATTGCCATGTTAATATTTGTAAAGACATATAGTTATGCGAAAAGAAGACATACAACACTAAATGGCCATCGTTGTCTCACAAATATGCAGTGCAACTTGCTGGTAACAAAAGCTTATGACATTCTTGAATTGCATTGTCCATTGTAGTTTCTAACAGACCTGTTAATGTCAAAACATAAACATGTTGGTCTAGGTGAGCGAAACATGACATGAATGGCACATTAGTGGATGAGCAGACTGGAACTGTGAGGGTTGGCTGGCCCAGAGTAACGCATATTGATTTCATTATATATGATATCGATTCAGAAAATATTTTATATTTTCTGTGAATCACATTGAATAATTTTGCAAAAGATTCAGCATGTGGAATTAAATTTGGAATGTTTTACATAACAGATCATCAAAATACATGTATGTTGAATTTGGAAACCTGCATATATCTTTTATTATTTCATCATGAAAGTACATGTACATGTTGTGACCACTCATTTGAACGGTCTCAGTGAGTGGCCACAACATATATTTTTGTGGATGAATAAGAAAAATATTCACACATTTCTATCAGCAAGATAGTGTATCCTGCGTCTGACATTGCTCAATATGAAATTGCTCAGCAGCTTGTTCCGTGGCCTAAGGTAACATCACACTCTTCCCATTATGGTCTTCTATCAATCCCTCCAGGTAGGACATTTCCTCCGTCACCTTCTGACACTCGCGATTCAAACGATTGAATTCCGCCTCCAGGAAATCACGGTCAGTTTCTGACGATGTTTGTTGTTTCCTGTCGCAGATACTGATTCTGTAAATGACAGCAACACCATGTCCATGTTAATGATCCATGATAATCGACGAACACAGCTACCGGAAATTCTACTTTGCAAGTGTGGTTTTATTGTAGTTGTTCATTTATATCAGGCTGTGCCAGCATTGTCACAGTCCACTACAAAAACACAAGCAAACTAGAGGGTTGTTTTTCAGACAAAAACATGTCTCCCCCCACACCAACACTGCATGTTATCGGGACTTGGAAAATTAGAATTTAAGGCAACAACAGTATATAATAAAATATGTAGCTACCTTGTTTTTCTGCGTAAGTTAGCTGTATATTGGGAGATAATTAAATAAAAAGAGACAACATATGCAATTATCACTTGTCAAGGGCCATAACTCTGCCAATACTACATGAATCCGCATCAAAACCCCAGAGGCACTATTCTACATGTTGATAAACATTCCTATAATGTTTTATGACTGTAGCTCAAATAGCTTTCAGTTATGTGTGACACAAGTTGAAAATCGCCACTTTTCACTAAGTCAAGGACCATAACTCTGCGAATACTGGATGAATCTGCATAAAAAAAACCCAGGTGCGCAAAACTTCACATGGTGACAAATATTCCTATAAGGTTTCATGATTGTAGCTCAAATAGTTTTTCAGTTATGTGCGACACCAAGTGAAAAATCGCCACTTTTCACCAAGTCAAGGGTCATAACTCTGCGAATACTGGATGAATCCGCATCTAAAACACCAGGTGCGCAACTTCACATGATGACACATATTCCTATAAGGTTTCATGACTGTAGCTCAAATAGTTTTTCAGTTATGTGCGATACAAGTTGAAAATCGCCACTATTCATTAAGTCAAGGACCATAACTCTGTGAATACTGGATGAATCCACATCTAAAACACCAGGTGCGCAACTTCACATGATGACACATATTCCTATACGGTTTCATGACTGTAGCTCAACTAGTTTTTGAGTTATGTGCGACACAAGTTAAAAATCGCCACTTTTCACTAATACAAGGACCATAACTCTGCAAATACTGGATGAATCCGCATCTAAAACCCCAGGTGCGCAACTTCACATCATGACAAATATTCCTATAAGGTTTCATGACTAGCTCAAATAGTTTTTCAGTTATGTGGGACACGAGTTGAAAATTGCCACTTTTCACCAAGTCAAGGACCATAACTCCACGAATACTTGATGAATCCGCATCTAAAACCACAGGTACGCAACTTCACATGGTGACAAATATTCCTATAAGGTTTCATGACTGTAGCTCAAATAGTTTTTCACTTATGTGCGACACAAGTTGAAAATCGCCACTTTTCACCAAGTCAAGGACCATAACTCTGCGAATACTGAATGAATCCGCATCTAAAACCCCAGGTGCACAACTTCACGTGTTGACAAACATTCCTGTAAAATTCCGCGACTACCGTAACTCAAATACTTTTGGAGAAACGTGCGACACAAATTTTGTGACAGACAGACGGACAGCCATGCCAAAACAATATGTCTCCCCATATATAAGGGAGACATAAATATTTAAAACATGCAAAGAAAAATTGTAAAAATTATAAAACCAAATTCCAGAATTCATATTCAAGACAATATATGATGACAGGACCGTTTTGAGGCAATACAAAGAATTTGCGAATATACATTGTCAAGTTGGTATGTTGAATAAATAAGAAGATGCTTTAATAGTGTACTAGTTAGCCACTTTGTCCGTGTACTTACATAGGAATTGTGTGCCAAAATTGAATTAGGGGTAGATCTTAGTTCACTAGGGTGTCAATATTAAAACAGTTTACGCATACTAACCGGTCTTTCTTGAGTTGTACGAGTTTGATGCAAAGTTCCTCTATGCCGTCCTGTAGCTGGGCTCCCTCCAACTCCCGCAACCGTGCTATGGAAGGGTTTCTCGCCACGGCACAGTGCTCTTCCCTCACACTGCCTGGGGGAACATTTATCACATGATCATTGTTTGGCACATTATCACCAGTTACATTAGTTGTCACATGACCACCACATGTGACATCATCACCGTTTTGTATATAAGTTGCAATTGGTGATTGGTCCAAATTGGTCACATGACCAGTATCAATCACATGATCAGTCACATCTGTTTCCCGAGATAAACTATTATCTGCATGAACATGAGCATCACCCATGGTATTTGTATTACCATTAATATCAATCACAACATTTGCAGCAGCGATGTGGTCAAGCTTATCCACGACACCTGACTGATCACTTGGTACACGTGGGGAATGGTTATTGCTATCCTCTCCTCTGCCATCAATGTCAGCTTTCACACAGCTTTCTGTAACTTCTGATATATCTGTGGAAACTTCATTATAGTTTTCATCACATTTTCCACAAATTTCCAGTTGACCACTACCATCTGTGACAGAAGGGTGAACGTCATCAACGTGTTTACCTGCTGTACCGTTACTGCAGATATGGTCTGCTTCCTCAACAAAGCTGGAACACAGAAAACTATCGTCCACAAGCTCTGAAGACTTATCTTCATTGGAAATTCCTTTGATTGGACTAATAAGGCTATCAAGTTCTTGTAAATCAACAGATTTTGATTTGACTAAGTCATTTTCAGTTTCACAAAAGTCATTTGTTACAAAGTTACAAACTTGTAACCCAGATATTTCAACAGTTTGATTGGATGAACTTTCCATATTTAGTTCATCATCTAATACAAATCCACCACTGATCTGGGATGAAAACTTTGAGAGAATTTCATCCATCATGCTGTCTTCATGCTGAAATGAAGAAACACGTCCCGATTTTTCAAAATTGAAATTTGCATTGTCGTCGGCTGTATTGGAAGTTTGAATGGTTCTGTTCTCCATTACTGGACTGGTTGCTGTACTAGATTTTCTAATCTTTGTGTATAAATCTCCACTATTGTTTACATTAACTCTAGGCAAACTGGAGTCAGAAAAGTTTGGATGGATTTCAGTAGTCCGCCGATCCAGGGAGCCCTGTTTGAAGCAGCCATCAAATGATTCTGCGGAGTAGTTCCCGCTATCACAGTTTTGTCTATGCGTCGAGTTCTGTCCATTTCTACAGTCACTCGTTGTATTGCTAGCACTATTTTCTGGGCTTGGCAGACAAGACTGGAACAGAAACAAGACAATGGCAATTAGAGGGCCCGGTTCTGATACTACCTCCATTATCACATCACCAGTTTTTTTCCATGATACTCATTCCGAAAAAAAAAATTCTAGTAAATATCGTCGTAAATTGATGTAAACAAATTCAGAGCTCATGCAGAAATGAACTGAATATCGCAAAGGTTTTTTCACATCATTTGAAAATCGGTAATGCTCTATCATTGTTAGAAGTGCCATGCATGTTGACTGAACAGCGAGCAATACAGACCCTGACCAGACTGGGTGCATATTGAGGTTATACTGGTCAAAAATGCTAAGAAAATGAGTTCAGTCAACATGACAATTATTTAAACAAGTTTGTCTCTATGCAATGGTTCAGATGAGAGAGCCACAGTATGTTTTCATTTTCCATTAGTTACATATAATAATATCTATACATGTAGATGCATGCACTACAATATTACAAGTAATTTCTACAGGTATGCACCGATCTGTCTGTAGTCTGACAAAATATCGAGTGTATCATGTTTTGTCACAGCACCTCCTTATCTGCAAAGTATTTGGCATGCAGAAATAAACTTAGATCATGGCCTATTAACTGTTGGCATTGGCAGTTTTATGCTTGTAAATGGTGAAGAAGATCTGCATATGCATATGAGCTGACAAAATGGACCTTACAACATTTGGGACCAGCATACCAGACCACATGTGCATCCGCAAAGTCTGAGCAGGACCCATGATGCTCGACTTTCAATTACTGAACATTTGTATCGTCAGCAGCAAAATGTTTAAACCCTGATGCATCTGTGCGGGAGTACAGAATGATCTGGACCTAGACCTCGATTTGTTGCAAGTCATAAAACAAGAATTCCGCCACGGAAGCGGTGTCGCGCCTGCCGAGGCATTTCACTGTAACATGATCATGAGCATGTGCTGAAGTAACCATCACAAAAACCACCAAAGAAGTGCATGTTTAAAACACGAAAAAGGTAAAGGTTGAATAAACTTTTTGACATAGCAAATAGCTAAGTGTTTCCATAATCATGTGACGGTCAAAAACGTCAAGGTCATGTTAATGGCGGCATGAGCGTATTCCAAATGCTTACATGTACATGCTTCAAAAAAGAAATGGCTAAGTGTTTCCGCAAATACAGGATACTTGTGCAGGTAAAAAAGGTCAAGTTCATGTTATTGGTGGCATGAGTGTGTTCCCAATGCTCACATATATCAAGTATCCAAATATTGAAGCAATCCATCAAGTAATATTAAAGTTATACCATGATGAAGAAGCTTGTACAAACATTTTGACGCAAAAAATAATGTTTCCGCAAAAATATGAAGGTGAAAAGGTCAAGGTATTGTTAATGGGGGCATGAGTGTGTTCCTAATGCTCACATGTATCAAGAATCCAAATATTGCAGCAATCCGTCAAGTAATATTAAAGTTATACCATGATCACGAAGCTTGTACAAACTTTTTTTACATTTCGGACGACGCTCACGACGACAACGACAACGAAAAAAACGGTGACTATAGTCACGCCTTCTGCTAAAGCAGATGTGACAAAATTGTTTTCTCAGCTAGTGGCCCATATGAATGCGTAATTAAATCTCCAACCTTTACAAAATGTAACATCAGGCTACATTTATGTTGCACTTCAGAGATATGGTGTGTTTACATTACCCACCAAGTTGCACGTGGGGAGAGGATCAGAGATGTAACATTTTGTGGTGTGTGTACATTACCCACCATGTGGGGCATGGAGAGATGATCAGAGATGTAACAGTTTGAGGTGTGTACATTACCACCATGTGGGGCGTGGGAGAGATACAAGATGTAACAGAGGTGTGTACATTACCCACCATGTCGCGTGGAAGATGATCAGAGAGTACATTTTGTGGTCTGTAACAATTACCCACCATGTGGGGCGTGGAGAGAGATCAGAGATGAACAGTTTGTGTGTGTACATTACCCCACCCATGTGGGGCGTGGAGAGAGGATCAAGATGGAACATTTTGTGGTTGTGTGTACAATTTACACACCAATTTGGGGCGTGGAGAGATTTCAATTCAGAGATGTAACAGTTTTGAGTGTGTACATTACCCACCATGTGGGGCGTGGAGAGAGGATCAGAGATGTAACAGTTTGTGGTCTGTACATTACCCACCATGTGGGGCGTGGAGAGAGGATCAGAGATGTAACAGTTTGAGGTGTGTACATTACCACCATGTGGGGCGTGGAGAGATGATCAGAGATGTAACAGTTTGAGGTGTGTACATTACCCACCATGTGGGACATAGAAAAGAGGATCAGAGATTTACCTTTTGGTGGTCTGTACATTCCCCACCAGTGGGGCGTGGAGGAGAGGATCAAGATTGTAAACAGATGGAGTGTACATTACCCACCATGTGGGGTGTAGAGAGAGTATCAGTAAACAGTGTGGTACGTACATTACCCACCATTTGTGGGGCGTGGAGAAGAGATCCAGAGATGTAACATTTTGTGGTCTGTACCTTACCCACCATGTGGGGCGTGGTAGAGGATCCAGATAGTAACAGTTTGTGGTCTGTACATTACCACCATGTGGGGCGTGGAGAGGATCAAGATGTAACAGTTTGGGTGGTGTACATTACCCACCATGTGGGTGTAGGGATAACAGAGATGTAACCATTTGTGGAGGTGTGTACATTACCCACCATGGGGCGTAGGGAAGAGGAACAGAGATGTAACAGATTTTTGTGGTCTGTACATTACCCACCCATGGGGTGGGGTTTAGGGAGAGGAACAGATGTAACAGTTTTGGTGTGTTGTACATTAACCCACCATGGGGTGGGGTGGTGGGAGAGGAACAGAGATGTAACATTTTGTGGTGGTGTGTACCCTTAACCCAACCACCATGGTTGGGCGTAGGGAGAGATCAGAGATTAAACAGTTTTGGTTCTGTAACATTACCCACCAGTGCGGCGTGGAGAGAGGATCAGAGATAGTTAACCATTTTGTGGTCTGAAACATTTACCCACCATTTGCGGCGTTGGAGAGAGATCAGAGAAGTAACAGTTTGGGTGTGGTGTACATTACCCACCATGTGGGGCGTAGGGAAGAGGCAGAGATGTAGTTTGTGGTATGTGACATACCCACCAGTGGGATGTGGGGCAAGGAATTCAGACATGAAACATTTTTGTGGTGTGTGTACATTACCCACCATGTGGGGTAAGGGAGAGGGACAAGATTGTTAACAGTTTGGTGGTGTGAGTAACATTACCCCACCAGTGGGGACTTGGGGAGAGATCAGAGATGTAACAGTTTGTGTAATGTTTACATTACCCACCAAGTGGGACGAGGGGCAGGTTCAGACGTAACAATTTGGTGGGTGGTGACATTCCCACCATGTGGGGTGTAGGGAAGGAAGGAACAGAAATGTAACATTTGGTTGGTTGGTGTGTACATTACCAACCATGTGGGACGTTGGGGATAGGATCAAGATGTAACACTTTTGTGGTGTGGTGTACATTTCCCACCATTTTGTGAGCGTGGGGAGAGGATCAGACAAGTAACACTTTGGTTGGGTGTGTACATTACCCACCATGAGGCCGTGGGGAGAGTATCAGAGATGTAACAGTTTGTGGGTGTGTGGATTAACCCACCAGGGTGGGGTGTGTGGAGAGAGGATCAGGGATGTAACAAATTTTTGTGGTGTTGTTAACATTACCCACCCAGTGGGGCATGGAGATTAGGACCAGGGATGACCAAACAGTTTGTGGTTGTGTGTAACATTACCCACCCATGTGGGGACGTGGGGAGAGGGATCAGAGATGTAACAGTTGTGGTTGTGTAACTTTACCCCCACCTGTGGGAACATAAGAGGATCAAGATGTAACATTTTGGTGGTGTGTGTAACATTAACCCAACCATGGGGTGTAGGGAGAGGAATCAGAGATGTAAACGTTTGAGTGTTGTACATTACCCACCTGTGGGGCGCGGGGAGAGAAGGAACAGAGATTAACATTTTGTGGTCTGGAACATTACCCACCATGGTGGGCGGGTTGGAGGAGAGGATCAGGAATTGTAACAGGTTTGTGGTCTTACAATTTCCCACCATTGGGGCGTTTGGGAGAGGATCAGAGATGTAACAGTTTGAGGTGTGTAACATTACCCACCATGGTGGGGATTGGAGGGGAGAGGTTCAGACATGAGAGATCAGAGGATGTAACAGGTTTTTGTGGTCTGTACATTACCCCACCATGTGGGGGCCGTTGGAGAGAGGGATCAGAGATGTAACAGTTTGATTTGGGTGTGTACATTACCCACCATTGTGGAGTAGAGGGGATCAGAGATGTAACAGTTTATGGTGTGTGTACTTTACCCACAGCCATGTCAGGGAAGGGGGAGAGTTCAGAATGTAAACATTTTGGTGGTGTGTATACTTTACCCACCATTTGTGGGGCGTGGGAGAGGAACAGAGATGTAACAGTTTGGTGGTGTGTACCATTACCAAACACCATGTGGGACGCGGAAAGGTGGGGAGATTAGGATCAGAGATGTAACCCACATTTGTTGGTGTTATTGGGTGTCTGTTACATTACCCACCATGTGCCACGTGGGAGAGAGGATCAGAGATGTAACAGGTTGGTGGTGTGTGTACTTACCCACCATGGGAACATAGAGAGTTCAGAGATGTAACATTTGGGGTGGGGTGTTGTACATTACCCACCAGTGGGGGTGTGGGGGTAGAGAGAGGTTATCAGATGTAACAGTTTTGGTGTGTGTGAACTTACCCACCAGTGAGGGCGTGGGGAGGGAGGTATCAGGATTGTACAGTTTGGTTTGGTGTGTGTACTTACCCACTCATGTGGGACATGTGCGTTTTTTTTGTGGAGGGGAGGACAGAGAGGGTACAACAGTTTGTGGTGTGTGTACTTACCCCACATGGTGGGGGTGTGTGGGGAGGGAGGGGACAGAGATGTAACAGTTTGTTTGGTGTGTGTATTTAACCCACCATGTGAGCGTGGGGAGAGTAATCAGAGATTTGTAAACAGTTTGGTGTGTGTTTACACCACCCACCATGTGCATGGGGGGAGGGAGGGGTCAGATGCATTTTTTTTTAATTGGTGTGGTGTATTTTACCCACCATTGTGGGGCGTGAGGGGAGGGATCAGAGATGTAACAGTTTGTGGTGTGTACATTACACACCATGTGGGACGTGGAGAGAGGATCAGAGATGTAACAGTTTGTGGTGTCTGTACATTACCCACCATGTGGGGTGTGGGGAGAATATGAGAGATGTAACAGTTTGTGGTGTGTGTACATTACCCACCATATGGGTGTGGAGAGAGGACCAGGGATGTAACAGTTTGTGGTGTGTGTACATTACCCACCATGTGTGGCGTGTGGAGAGGATCAGAGATGTAACAGTTTGTGGTGTGTGTACATTAACCACCATGTGGGGCGTGGGGAGAGTATCAGAGATGTAACAGTTTGTGGTGTGTACATTACCCACCATGTGGGACGTGGGGAGAGGATCAGAGATGTAACAGGTTGTGGTGTGTGTACTTTACCCACCATGTGGGACGTAGAGAGAGGATCAGAGATGTAACAGTTTGTGGTGTGTGTACATTACCCACCATGTGGGGTGTAGGGAGAGGATCAGAGATGTAACAGTTTGTGGTGTGTGTACATTACACACCATGTGGGACGTAGAGCGAGGATCAGAGATGTAACAGTTTGTGGTGTGTGTACATTACCCACCATGTGGGGTGTAGGGAGAGGAACAGAGATGTAACAGTTTGTGGTGTGTGTACATTACCCACCATATGGGGCGTGGGGAGAGGATCAGAGATGTAACAGTTTGTGGTATGTGTACATTACCCACCATGTGGGACGTGGGGCGAGGTTCAGACATGTAACATTTTGTGGTGTGTGTACATTACCCACCATGTGGGGTGTAGGGAGAGGAACAGAGATGTAACAGTTTGTGGTGTGTGTACATTACCCACCATGTGGGACGTGGGGAGAGGATCAGAGATGTAACACTTTGTGGTGTGTGTACATTACCCACCATGTGAGGCGTGGGGAGAGTATCAGAGATGTAACAGTTTGTGGTGTGTGTATTTTACACACCATGTGGAACATGGGGAGAGGATCAGGGATGTAACATTTTATTTTGTGGTGTGTGTACTTTACCCAACATGTGGGACGTGGGGAGAAGATCAGAGATGTAACATTTTGTGGTGTGTACATTACACACCATGTGAGGCGTGGGGAGAGGATTAGGGATGTAACATTTTATGGTGTGTGTACTTTACCCACCATGTGGGGCGTGGGGAGGTGAGTCGGATCAGTAGATGTAACATTTTTTTTTTGTGGTGTGTGACATTACCCACCATGTGGGGTTGTAGGGAGAGGATCAGAGATGTAACAGTTTGTGGTGTGTGTACATTACCCACCATGTGGGGTGTAGGGAGAGGATCAGAGATGTAACAGTTTGTGGTGTGTGTACATTACCCACCATGTGGGACGTAGAGAGAGGATCAGAGATGTAACAGTTTGTGGTGTGTGTACATTACACACCATGTGGGGCGTGGAGAGAGGATCAGAGATGTAACAGGTTGTGGTGTGTGTACATTACCCACCATGTGGGACGTAGAGAGAGGATCAGAGATATAACAGTTTGTGGTGTGTACATTACACACCATGTGAGGCGTGGGGAGAGGATTGGGGATGTAACATTTTAAGGTGTGTGTACTTTACCCACCATGTGGGGCGTGGGGAGAGGATCAGAGATGTAACAGTTTGTGGTGTGTGTACTTTACCCACCATGTGGGGCGTGGGGAGAGGATCAGAGATGTAACAGTTTGTGGTGTCTGTACATTACCCACCATGTGAGGCGTGGGGAGAGGATTAGGGATGTAACAGTTTTTTATGGTGTGTCTGTTCTTACCCACCATGTGGGGGGGCGTGTGGGGAGAGGATCAGAGATGTAACAGTTTGTGGTGTCTGTACATTACCCACCATGTGGGGTGTGGGGAGAATATCAGAGATGTAACAGTTTGTGGTGTGTACATTACCCACCATGTGGGTGTGGAGAGAGGATCAGGGATGTAACATTTTGTGGTGTGTGTGTACATTACCCACCATGTGGGGCATGGAGAGAGGAATAGGGATGTAACAGTTTGTGGTGTGTGTTACATTACCCACCCCATGTGGGACGTGGGAGAGAGGTCAGAGATGTAACGGTTGTGGTGTGTGTACTTTACCCACCATGTGGGACGTAGAGAGAGGATCAGAGATGTAACAGTTTGTGGTGTGTGTACATTACCCACCATGTGGGGCGTGGGGAGAGGATCAGAGATGTAACAGTTTGTGGTGTGTGTACTTTACCCACCATGTGGGACGTAGAGAGGATCAGAGATGTAAACAGTTTGTGGGTGGTGGGTGTACATTACCACCACCTTGTGGGGGCGTGGGGGAGAGGATCAGAGATGTAACATTTGTGGTGTGTGTACTTTACCCCACCATGTGGGACGTTAAGAGAGGATCAAGAGATGTAACAGTTTGTGGTTGTGTGACATTACCCACCATGTGGGACGTAGAGGATCAGAGATGTAACAGTTTGTGGTGTGTACATTACCCACCATGTGGGGCGGGAGAGAGGAGGATCAGAGAGGTGTAAAACAGTTTGTGGCGTGTGTACATTACCCACCATGTGGGACGTGGGGAGAGGAATCAGGGATGTAACAGTTTGTGGTGTGTGGTCATTACCACCATGTGGGGCGTGTGGGGAGAGGATCAGAGAAATAAGTTTGTTTGTGGTGTGTACATTACCCCACCATGTGGGACGTGGGGAGAGGATCAAGGGATGTAAACAGTTTTGTGTGTGTGTACATTACCCACCAGTGGGACGTAAGAGAGAGGATCAGGGATGTAACAGTTTGTGGTGTGTGTACATTACCCACCATGTGGGACGTAGAGAGAGGATCAGAGATGTAACAGTTTGTGGTGTGTGTACATTACCCACCATGTGGCGTGTGGAGAGGATCAGAGATGTAACAGTTTGTGGTGTGTGTACATTACCCACCATGTGGGACGTGGGGAGAGGATCAGAGATGTAACATTTTGTGGTGTGTGTACATTACCCACCATGTGGGACGTGGGGAGAGGATCAGAGATGTAACAGTTTGTGGTGTGTACATTACCCACTATGTGGGACGTGGGGAGAGGATCAGAGATGTAACAGGTTGTGGTGTGTGTACTTTACCCACCATGTGGGACGTAGAGAGAGGATCAGAGATGTAACAGTTTGTGGTGTGTGTACTTTACCCACCATGTGGGGCGTGGGGAGAGGATCAGAGATGTAACAGTTTGTGGTGTGTGTACATTACCCACCATGTGGGGCATGGGGAGAGGATCAGAGATGTAACAGTTTGTGGTTTGTGTACATTACCCACCATGTGGGGTGTAGGGAGAGGATCAGAGATGTAACAGTTTGTGGTGTGTGTACATTACCCACCATGTGGGGTGTAAGGGAGAGGATAGAGATGTAACAGTTTGTGGTGTGTGTACATTACCCACCATGTGGGACGTAGAGAGAGGATCAGAGATGTAACAGGTTGTGGTGTGTGTACATTACCCACCATGTTGGACGTAGAGAGAGGATCAGAGATATAACAGTTTGTGGTGTGTACATTACACACCATGTGAGGCGTGGGGAGAGGATTGGGGATGTAACATTTTAAGGTGTGTGTACTTTACCCACCATGTGGGGCGTGGGGAGAGGATCAGAGATGTAACAGTTTGTGGTGTGTACATTACACACCATGTGGGACGTGGAGAGAGGATCAGAGATGTAACAGGTTGTTGTGTGTGTACTTTACCCACCATGTGGGGTGTAGGGAGAGGATCAGAGATGTAACAGTTTGTGGTGTGTACATTACCCACCATGTGGGACGTGGGGAGAGGATCAGAGATGTAACAGGTTGTAGTGTGTGTACTTTACCCACCATGAGGGGTGTAGGGAGAGGATCCCAGAGATTGTAGGACAGTATTTTGTGGTGTGTGTACATTACCACCATGGTGGGGTGTAGGGAGAGGATCAAGAGATGAAACAGTTTGTGGTGTGTGTTAACCATAACCCACATTTGTGGGTTTGTGTATAGAGAGATCAGAGATGTACAATTTTGTGGGTGTGTGTACAATTACCCACCTGTGGGGCGTGTGGAGAGATCAGAGATGACGTTTGTGGTGTGTGTAACATTACCCACCATGTGGTGGAGAGAGGATCAGAGATGTAACATTTGTGGTGTGAGTACATTACCCACCATTTGGGGCGTAGAATGAGATCAGAGATGTAACAGTTTGGTGGGTGTGGTCATTACCCACCTTGTGGGGCGTGGAGATAGGATCAGAGGATGTAACAGTTTGTGGTGTGTGTACAATTTAAACCCACCATGTGGGGCGTGGAGAGAGGATCAGAGATGTAACATTTTGTGGTGTTGTGTACAATTACCCACCATGGGGCGTGGAGAGAGGACAGAGATGTAACAGTGGTGTGTGTACTTTACCCACCATGGTTGGGACGGAGGGAGAGGATCAAAAGTTAACAGTTTGTTGGTGTGTGTACATTACCCCCCACCCATGTAGGGAGAGGATCAGAGATGTAACAGTTTGTGGTGTGTGTACTTTAGCCATCATGTGGGGCGTGGGGAGAGGATCAGAGATGTAACAGTTTGTGGTGTGTGTACATTACCCACCATGTGGGGCATGGGGAGAGGATCAGAGATGTAACAGTTTGTGGTGTGTGTACTTTACCCACCATGTGGGACGTAGAGAGGATCAGAGATGTAACAGTTTGTGGTGTGTGTACATTACCCACCATGTGGGGTGTAGGGAGAGGATCAGAGATGTAACAGTTTGTGGTGTGTGTACATTACCCACCATGTGGGGTGTGGGGAGGATCAGAGATATAACAGTTTGTGGTGTGTGTACTTTACCCACCATGTGGGACGTAGAGAGGATCAGAGATGTAACAGTTTGTGGTGTGTGTACATTACCCACCATGTGGGGTGTAGGGAGAGGATCAGAGATGTAACAGTTTGTGGTGTGTGTACATTACCCACCATGTGGGGTGTGGGGAGGATCAGAGATATAACAGTTTGTGGTGTGTGTACATTACCCACCATGTGGGACATGGGGAGAGGATCAGAGATGCGGTAGATCTCGGTGGCCTCCATGTAGGGGTGTACGTCCACCATGTAGGACTCGAGTCCCTCCGGCACAGCTGCCGTCGATGTCTCCTTCATCAGGACGCGCAGCCACGCCCCCATCTCATCCCAGTTCAACGGCTGTAATACACCAGGCTTATATACACCTGGGCCTGGTTGCTCAAAACCTCTGGTAGCTTGACGGACTGCTAAATCATTAACAAATGCTCAAAAGCTCTGGAGCTTAACGGACTGTTAAATCATTTACACTTGCTCAAAACCACTGGTAGCTTAACGGACTCAGTGTTAAGGATTTGACAGTCTGTTATGCTAACAGTTGTTTTGAGTAACCAGACCCAGGTTTATACATAGGTTACCGAACTTGGACAATCACAAGTAACTTTCCATAGAACAACTATCACATCATCATCAACGTTTTTCAGTTTGATGCCACATTGCTTAGTTTAACAATTACTTTCAGTAACTGTACTTATGTGGTGACAGGGTTCAATCCACACACAATTCAGTAACAGTTAGGGTACATCAGACATTGATTCATGTACAACTTAGTTTGTCATAAATATTGTTTTAACCCTTTCAAGGCTAAGTAACTGGAATGGACTGTGCTGTGTTAATTTAAGGACCAATCCAATCACCGCAAAATGATTTTCAGACTAGTACATTTATAACAAGAAAATGCGGCCTATCGGCACACGAATGCAACCGGTGGCAGATTGGTAACTCCGTGGCAAAGTTAATTAACCAAAAGTGATAAGTATTCATGCGCACAGTTGTGAAGGTCAAGTGGTGAAGGTCATATTAAGGGCCGCATGATTGTGTGACATTTGTGCACAAGTCTTGTAAAATCTGGTAAAATATTTAATGTGTGAAAAAGTTCAAAGTTGTGAAGGTCAAAAGGTTATGGTCATATTAAGGACAGCATGGATGTGCGGCATTTGTCCACAAGTATGATGTATTGAAATATTAAAGTAAACCAGTAATCCATCAAGCGATATGGGGACGTTCATGACAGAATTGACAAACTCCAGCGGACTTCTTAATGTGTGAAAAAGTTCAAAGTTGTGAAGATCATATTAAGGGCAGCATGGATGTGTGGCATTTGTCCACACAGCCCAAACACTATATGCCTCCGGCTCTACCAAGACATAAAAAGTTGTATTTTTTCTAAACAATACAAAAATTTCTTGCAAAGACTGCAGATCCTGATGAGACCCGGCTCATCTGGATCTACACTGTTTGAAAACACTGCTATAGAGGTGTGTAGTTTGGAAAGGGGTAAACCAATTCCAGCCTACCTCGACTGTGATTTTTTCCCGGTTGTCTTCCAGCAGCATGAGGCCGAGTTGACTGTTGGTGTCGGCGACGGCGCGGCGCAGCACGCACGTCTGCAGCAGGAAGTCAAGCTCACAGACGGCGCTGGTGCGCGTGCGGTAACACTCGAAGCTGTTGTCCTGCACCAGGCACCATCGCTTACCCCAGCGCCGCTTGTTGAAGCTGCTGTAGATGTCCAGGAAGCCTGGCAACAACAATGGTCACCATGGTTACCAGGTACAGTGGAGCCTCGTAGCGGAAGCTGACTGGATGACCAGTTGGGATCGGCTTCGCTGTATTATTGGTTTCCAAGCAGCCCACTGATTGCATCGGATTAAAATAAAGAATATTTTGAAATTTAGAAAATGCATAGTGGGACTGGGTTGGACTATTAAAATAAAATTAGAACAAGAGTGCCGAAGGTCACAATATACGCCCGTCGAGGCAAGGCCAGTCAACAAGGGGAGATAACTCATCTTGTCGTAATAAACATGTAAACCAAATTTGGTTACGATCCGTCAAGTAGAACTCGACTTATTGCGTGGACAAGGATACGGAGTCCAAAAATTAACCAGATGGCCGCGGCCTGCATGTCGCGCCTTGTGGCGAGACATGGACACTAAAAAAAAAGATATAGTATAACGAAAAACTTTAACCAAAAAACTTAAGCAAAAACTTTAATCGGACACACATACGACAAAGTGCCGACTATATCGCGCTTTCCGCAAGCGGGCGCGAAAAAAACTTTAACCAAAAACTTCAAAGTAATTTGACCTTGACATTGTGCACAGGGGCCACACGGGAGGGGGGTAGAATGAAAATATAGATGATGATAAACACCCATGTGAAGTTTCAAGGTAATGGGCAAAGCAGTTGCAGAGATATAGTAATAAGAAAAAATTTAACCAAAAAACTTAAACCAAAAACTTTAAAAACCATAAACCAAAAACTTCAAAGTAATTTGACCTTGACATTGGGAACACAGGGGTGGCGCACGGAAGAGGGGTAGAATGAAAATATAGATGATGATAAACACCCATGTGAAGTTTGAAGGTAATGGGCAAAGCAGTTGCAGAGATATAGTATAACGAAAAAACTTTAACCAAAAAACTTAACCAAAAAACTTAACCAAAAACTTTAACCAAAAAACTTAACCAAAAACTTCAAAGTAATTTGACCTTGACATTGGGCACAGGGGCCACACGGGAGGGGGGTAGAATGAAAATATAGATGATGATAAACACCCATGTGATTTTCAAGGTAATGGGCAAAGCAGTTGCAGAGATATAGTATAAGAAAAACAATTTAACCAAAAACTTAACCAAAAAACTTAACCAAAAACTTTAACCAAAAAACTCACAAAAAACTTAACCAAAAACTTCAAAGTAATTTGACCTTGACATTGGGCACAGGGGCCGCACGGGAGGGGGTACAATGAAAATATAGATGATGATAAACACCCTATGAAGTTTCAAGGTAATGGGCAAAGCAGTTGCAGAGATATAGTATAACGAAAAACTTTAACCAAAAAACTTAACCAAAAAACTTAACCAAAAACTTTAACCAAAAAACTTAACCAAAAACTTCAAAGTAATTTGACCTTGACATTGGGCACAGGGGCCACACGGGAGGGGGGTAGAATGAAAATATAGATGATGATAAACACCCATGTGATTTTCAAAGTAATGGGCAAAGCAGTTGCAGAGATATAGTATAACGAAAAACTTTAACCAAAAAACTTAACCAAAAAACTTAACCAAAAACTTTAACCAAAATACTCAACCAAAAAACTTAACCAAAAACTTCAAAGTAATTTGACCTTGACATTGGGCACAGGGGCCGCACGGGAGGGGAGTACAATGAAAATATAGATGATGGTAAACACCCATATGAAGTTTCAAGGTAATGGGCAAAGCAGTTGCAGAGATATAGTATAACGAAAAACTTTAACCAAAAAACTTAACCAAAAAACTTAACCAAAAACTTTAACCAAAAAAACTTAACCAAAAACTTCAAAGTAATTTGACCTTGACATTGGGCACAGGGTCCGCACGGGAGGCGGGTAGAATGAAAATATAGACGATGATAAACACCCATGTGAAGTTTCAAGGTAATGGGCAAAGCAGTTGCAGAGATATAGTATAACGAAAAACTTTAACGAAAAAGTTTAACCAAAGAACTTAACCAAAAATTTTAACCAAAAAACTTAACCAAACAACTTAACCAAAAACTTTAACCGGACACACGTACGTATGTACGTACACCAAAGTGCCAACTATATCACGCTTTCCGCAAGCGGGTGCGACAAAAATGGCCGCCAAGGGGAGATAAGTCATCGGAAAATTTTCAAAATCAATAAGCTTCTTTGTCTTGCCATGATAAACATGTATACCGAATTTGGTTTCGATCGGTCAAGTAGAACTTGAGTTATTTCGTAGACAAGGATACAGAGTGCGAAAATTAAAAATGGCTGCCAAGGGGAGATAAGTATCGGACATTTTTCAAAATCAATAGGCTTCTTTGTCTTGCCATGATAAATATGTATACCGAATTTGGTTACGAGCGGTGAAGTAGAACTTGAGTTATTGGGTGGACAAGGATACAGAGTGCGAAAACTAGAAATGGACGCTTGTCGACAAGCGCATGTGTATCCCCCTCCCCAGATACACAAGTAGTTTGAAAAAAGGGTGATCGAGTTATGCTCCGGAGACAAAATCAGTGACGGACAAAGGGAGATAACTAAACAATTAGTGATGCAAGAGTTGTCAATCTTGCGCGACACACCTTTAGGGTCTATGCATGTGTGAAGCTACTGGAGTGCAGAATTATTTGTTAATAGTCCTATATTTATGTACATATATCTGCACAGGTGCACATAATGCCACAATATTTTCAACACAGTTGACGGAAATGTAATATAGAATGTAAATTAAAAAAATAATGCTCGCTACTGGAGCCGAGAATTTTTTTTAATAGTCCTATATGTATCTACATATATCTGCACAGGTCCACATACTGCCACAATATTGTCAACACAGTTTAGGTAAATGTAATAATTTAGCTGTATAAATTACCTGTAATAAGTTAGTGGTCAGTTAAAAAATTTAAAAAGAATGTAAAACAAAAAAATTTGAAAAAAAAAGTTGAAAAAATAAAAAATAATAATACTTGCTACTGGAGCCCAGAATTTTTTTTTAATAGTCCTATATTTATCTACATATATCTGCACAGGTCCACATAATGCCACAATATTTTCAACACAGTTTACGGAAATGTAATATACAAATTTTTTTTTTAAAAATAATGCTCGCTACTGGAGCCCAGAATTTTTGTTAATAGTCCTATATTTATCTGCATATATCTGCACAGGTCCACATACTGCCACAATATTGTCAACACAGTTTACGGAAATGTAATAATGTACCTGTATAAATTACCTGTAATAAGTTAGTGGTCAGTTAAAAAATTGAAAAAGAATGTAAAAAAAAAAAATGGAAAAAAAAATTAAATTAAAAAAAAGAAAAAGAATAATGCTCCCTACTGGAGCCCAGAATGTTTTTTAATAGTCCTATATTTACCTACATATCATATATACACAGGTCCACATATTCCCACAATATTTTCAACACAGTTTACGGAAATGTAATATAATCATTTACCTGTATACATTACCTGTAAGTGGTCAGTGGTCAGTTGCACATGCTAGCACATGCACAGGTGAATAGTCTACATATAGCACTTACCACCTTATGCTACTAGACAAAAATTGAAAAAAAATGAAAAAAAAAAAATGAAAAAAAAAAAATGGAAAAAAAAAGTTTAAAAATAATAATGCTTGCTACTGGAGCACAGAATTTATTTTTAATAGTCCTATATTTATCTACATATATCTGCACAGGTCCACATAATGCCACAATATTTTCAACACAGTTTACGGAAATGTAATATAATCATTTACCTGTATAAATTACCTGTAAGTGGTCAGTGGTCAGTTGCACATGCTAGCACATGCACAGGTGAATAGTCTGTATAAAGCACTTACGACCTTATGCTACTAGACAAAAATTGAAAAATAATTTGAAAAAAAAAATGAAAAAAAAAAGAAAAAAGAAAAAATGAAAAAAAAAAGAAAAAAAAAATTAAAAAAAAAAAAAAAAAATATGAAAAAAAAAAGTTTAAAAATAATAATGCTTGCTATTGGAGACCAGATTTTTTTTTAATAGTCCTATATTTATCTACAAAAATCTGCACAGGTCCACATAATGCCACAATATTTTCAACACAGTACCCAATGTAGTGATTTACCTGTATAAATTACCTGACAGCAGTGGTCAAGCACTAAACATCTTTTGTTCTCTCTACAGGTAAGGTGTACAGAGCACACGAGAAAAGGTGTACAGAGCAGACGAGAAAACAGGTCTTCATGCATTATTGTCCAGTTTGTAGAGTGCGCAAAACAAAAAAGGGAAATAACTAAAAAATTAGCTACGCAATAGTTGTCATTCTTGTGCGCGACACACCTCCGGGTCGTGGTCTATGCATGTGTGAAGTTTCATGAAAATATTCCAAAGGGTGGTCGAGTTATGCTCCGGACAGGAAATCAGTGAGCGAAAACAAAAAAGGGAGATAACTCAAAAATTAGCTATGCAAGAGTTGTCATTCTTGTGCACAACACACCTTCGGTTCGTGGTCTAATTGAATGTGTTAAGTTTCATAAAAATATTCCAAAGGGTGGTCGAGTTATGGTCAATCAGTGCGCAAAACAAAAAAGGGAGATAACTCAAAAATTAGCTATGCAAGAGTTGTCATTCTTGTGCGCGACACACCTTCGGGTCGTGGTCTATGCATGTGTAAAGTTTCATGAAAATATTCCAAAGGGTGGTGGAGTTATGCTCCGGACACGAAATCAGTGCGAGAAACAAAAAAGGGAGATAATTCAAAAATTAGCTATGCAAGAGTTGTCATTCTTGCGCGCGACACACCTTCGGGTCGTAGTCTATGCATGTGTGAAATTTCATGAAAATATTCCAAAGGGTGTTCGAGTTATGCTCCGGACAAGAAGTGTCTGCGGCGGACGCGGACGCGGACGCGGCGCGCTGTCAAATCCATAGTATCCCCCGACGGAGTCCGGGGGATACAAATAACAAGAGCTGTATGAGAACAGCATAGCTCGACTACGAGGGTTGTCGATGTACACATAGTTTGACAAACAAGGTGGCCGCGGCCTGCATAAAAATCTTAATCAAGGTTGACTAAAAACCTTAACCAAGGGAAATTAAGTAAGTAATTCAAGTTTAAATGTAGGTCAATGTGGCCGCGGCCTGCATAAAAACCTTAACCAAGGTTGACTATAAACCTTAACGAAGGGAAATTAAGTACGTAATTCAAGGTTAAATGTAGGTCAATGTCAGATATAGGTCAGGGGTTATTGATGTACATCACTAGGAGATGAAGTTTTCCAAGTATGGTTGCTGTAGGCCCAGGAATATTCCATATACAAGCTTGACTAAAAACCTTAACCAAGGGGAAATAATAAAATAATCCAAGGATAAAAGTAGGTCAAGGTCAAATATAGGTCAGGGATTATTGATGTACATCACTAGGAGATGAAGTTGTCCAAGTATGGTTGGTGTAGGGCCAGGAGTATTGCATCTACAAGCTTGACTAAAAACCTTAACCAAGGAGAATTAAGTAAGTAATTCAAGAGGAAATGTAGGTCAAGGTCAAATATAGATCAGGGGTTATTGATGTACATCGCTATGAGAAAAGGTTGTCCAAGTATGGTGTTAGTATGCACAATAGTATTCCATGTACAAGCTTGACTAAAAACCTTAACCAAGGGGAATTAACTAAGTAATTCAAAGTTAAATGTAGGTCAAGGTCAAATATAGGTCAGTGGTTGTTGATGTACATCACTAGGAGATGAAGTTGTCCAAGTATGGTGGGTGTAGGACCAGGAATATTCCATATACAAGCTAGACTAAAAACCTTAAACAAGGGGAATTAGCTAAGTAATTGAACAGGAAATGTAGGTCAATGTCAAATATAGATCAGGGGTTATTGATGTACATCCCTATGAGAAAAGGTTGTCCAAGTATGGTGTCTGTATGCACACTAGTATTCCATGTACAAGCTTGACTAAAAACCTTAACCAAGGGGAATTAACTATGTAATTCAAGGTTAAATATAGGTCAAGGTCAAATATAGGTCAGGGGTTGTTGATGTACATCACTAGGAGATGAAGTTGTCCAAGTATGGTGGGTGTAGGGCCAGGAGTATTCCATATACAAGCTTGACTAAAAACCTTAACCAAGGGTAATTAACTAAGTAATTCAAGAGGAAATGTAGGTCAAGGTTAAATATAGATCAGGGGTTATTGATGTACATCCCTATGAGAAAAGGTTGTCCAAGTATGGTGTCTGTATGCACAATTGTATTCCATGTACAAGCTTGACTAAAAACCTTAACCAAGGTTGACTAAAAACCTTAACCAAGGGGAATTAACTAAGTAATTCAAGGTTAAATGTAGGTGAAGGTCAAATATAGGTCAGTGGTTGTTGATGTACATCACTAAGAGATGAAGTTGTCCAAGTATGGTGGGTGTAGGGCCAGGAATATTCCATATACAAGCTTGACTAAAAACCTTAACCAAGGGGAATTAACTAAGTAATTCAAGAGGAAATGTAGGTCAAGGTTAAATATAGATCAGGGGTTATTGATGTACATCCCTATGAGAAAAGTTTGTCCAAGTATGGTGTCTGTATGCACACTAGTATTCCATGTACAAGCTTGACTAAAAACCTTAACCAAGGTTGACTAAAAACCTTAACCAAGGGGAATTAACTAAGTAATTCAAGAGGAAATGCAGGTCAAGGTCAAATATAGATCAGGGGTTATTGATGTACATCACTAGGAGATGAAGTTGTGCAAGTTTGGTGGGTGTAGGGCCAGTAGTATTCCATATACAAGGTTGACTAAAAACCTTAACCAAGGCGTGACAGTGACGCCGACGCCGACGCCGGGGTGACAACATAAGCTCTACTTATTCTTTGAATAGTCAAGCTAAAAATGGTCGCCAAGGGGAGATATGTGATGGGAAATATTTTAAAATTAATAGGCTTCTTCGGCTTGCCGTGATATACATGTATACCAAATTTGGTTACAATCCGTCAATTAGAACTCTAGCTAAAAGTCACCCTCCCCAGAATTAATAATTAATTGATGAAATTCAATCAAATATTTATTTTATTGCAAAACTAGAAAATGTGTTCATAGAACACGGATGCCCCACATACCGCTTTGATAATAATAAACGATGCAAAGTTCCAAGTCAAAAAGGGGAGATAATCCATGACCCGGGAGTTGAATCAAAAATCAAAATAAACTTTGCACATCTACTCATCATAAGGAAGCTACATATCAAATTTCAGGTCTGTAGCTAGTACGGTTTAAAATGTTATGACTTACAAGGTTGGTGACGAACGGATGGAAGGACGGATGGAAGGACGGGATGGGACAGACAAGGGTAACACTAAATGCCCCCTCCACTATTATCGTGGTGGGGCATAAAAACTGTATTCCTATGGGAATTTAACATGGGACAAAAATGAGGTGAGTAGTCTCCTGGGGGTGGAACCTGGCTAGATAGCTTGGAAATGAAGTACATGTAATTGTAACTTAAGAGTTAGATTTTTTTTCATCAAATAATTTTTTGTATTTAATGTATTTAATGGCCAAAAGTTTGTTGGCAGGAAAACATGAAACAGACTGTAAACTGACTGACTTCTAATTACACTTGTGTATTATTTAGCAAGATAACATCTACAACAGTATATGTAATATATAACACCATGAGCAAATGGTTCGCCATCATTTGGACGTGTGTTGTCATGTTGCACTATTTTGACAATATAAACTAGATTTGTCAGTAAGCGGGGGCTTACGGAATACCCCCCCCGCGTCAGCCCTGACCTAGAATGAATTCCAGCTCGCATACTATCATTTTCAGATAAAAGACTATGTCAGCACATATGGAGAGTGCGATGGTGGTTTCAGTTGAAAAAAGCAAACTAGACATTCTAAGTCCGTGACCTTGACCCCTGGCATAAATGGGGGTCGTAGGTTTGTTGCAGAATGATGTATGAGTGTCAGAGAAGGGCCGGGTAAAATATCACTGCATTCCGCAAAGGGAAAGAGAAGTTATAAGGAAATTTACATTTGTTAAGTTTTATTTTTTTTCTAAGTTTATAAGTCCGTGACCTTGAGCCCTGGCATAAATGGGGGTCGTAGGTTTGTTGCAGAATGATGTATGAGTGTCAGAGAAGGGGTGGGTAAAATATGAAAGATTTCCGCAAAGGGAAAGAGAAGTTAAAAGGAAATTTACAATTGTTAAGTTTTCGTTTTTTTCTAAGTTTCTAAGTCCGTGACCTTGACCCCTGGCATAAATGGGGGTCGTAGGTTTGTTGCAGAATGATGTATGAGTGTCAGAGAAGGGGTGGGTAAAATATGAAAGATTTCCGCAAAGGGAAAGAGAAGTTAAAAGGAAATTTACAATTGTTAAGTTTTGTGACGGACGGAAACACGGAAGCTCGGACGGACGGACGGACGGAGGACGGACGGACGTCGGACAAGCTGACTCCAGTATACCCCCCCACAACTTCGTTGCGGGAGGGGGGTATAACAAGTTTATCATGTTCACATAGATGGACCAAGATATATAGAATACCAGGCTAGTGTCTTTTGATGTCAAGTTTATCAGGTAAGGAATTCCTACCGTTTCTGAGTCGAGCCTGATAAACTTGAAATCAAAAGACAGTAGCCTGGTATTCTATTTATCAGGTAATGTTTTATGCTCGAAAATGACCACAGATGACATCGGTATCTATGAACAGAAGGCAAACTTGTTTACGTTGCGTCATTACACCGACGTCATTGGTAACATCACGTGATGTCATCCGACCAATGGAACATCAGTTTTCACTTCGGTGTAACCCGGATGTTTGTATCATGTCAATGCCTGATACAACAATATGTTATCAGTCCGTCCATATTCGGTCAATACAGGGCAGGTTACCTGATAAAATCGATGTCTTGTTGACCGAATTGTGAATAGTGTGGACACACATTAAATTGCAGCGATGCATTGGTCACAACACAATACATATACTCCTACAGTTCCAGCATACCTTGGCACTTGATGTGCCTGGTGACCTCCACCTCCTGCGGGCATTTCCCCAGGCCAGGCCCACGTATTACCAGGCATGTTGGCTCCGGCCGCGGCCGCCTCTGTGGAGTTGAGCCAGTCGACGATGACCGCAGCCGGAATGGTTCGGGAGCCTGATAGCCGCGTTCTGAGAATGGTGCATTCTTCACTGATTTCTTGCCGAATGATTCGAAGAATTGTGTTGCTTTGTAGGCAAATGTGCCCATTCTAGCTGTCTTGATTCCACTTTGGTCTAAAAATAAAATGCAAATAACTACATGTATTCGTACATGTAGTATACAGGGCACAGGGTGTCAGAATTAAATGAAGAACAAAATGAAAATAAATAATATGCTTAATTCAATTAATACATGTTCACAAATTATACTGCGCATGTACAAGTTTGAAATGTTCATAAAATAATTTTGAGATATTACTAAGTGCAGAGTTGTCAAGAGTTGTCGCCTTTGTATAATTTGACATGTTTTAGTAATTCTGACATTTGATCTAGTTCATTGTGAATGATTGCCACACCAGTGTCAACTAGATTGGTCAGTCAGCGAGGCTTACGGAATACCCCCCGCGTGGGCCCAGGTACCCCTAAATATGTAAAATAATTTCTAAGTGTGTGGGCTTGTGACCTTGACTCTGGGCTTAGCGGGGGCGGCACGAACGTGAATTTGTCACAGGGTGGTAGAGGTCCATTGGAGCAATGTGTGTGTGAAATGTGAAGCAGATCCGAGCAAGGAAATAGAAGTTATAACCGATTTATCTGATGTTAAGTTTTGTAAAGAGACTAAGTATGTGACCTTGACCTCGATATCAGTGGGGATTTGTCACAGCATGATAGTAGAGCCTTAGAGGAATGCATGCATGAAATATTAAGAATTTTCGATGAAATAGAAGTTATAACATATTTCTCTGATGTGAAGTTTTGTAAAGAGACTAAGTATACGACCTTGATATCAGCGGGGGTTGGACGGTCGTAGATATGTCACAGCATGATAGTACAACCTTAGAGGAATGCATGTGTGAAATATTAAGCATTTTAGATGAAGGAAATAGAAGTTATAACAATATTTCTCTGATGTTAAGTTTTGTAAACAGACTAAGTATTTGACCTTGACCTTGGGATCAGCAGGGGTTGGACGGTCGTTGGTTTGGCACAGCATGGTAGTAGAGCCTTACAGGAATGCATGTGTGAAATATTAAGCATTTTAGATGAACGAAATATTTCAGAAGTTATAACAATATTTCTCTGATGTTAATTTTTGTAAACAGACTAAGTATTTGACCTTGACCTTGGGATCAGCAGGGGTTGGACGGTCGTTGGTTTGGCACAGCATGGTAGTAGAGCCTTATAGGAATGCATGTGTGAAATATTAAGCATTTTAGATGAAGGAAATAGAAGTTATAACAATATTTCTCTGATGTTAAGTTTAGTGACGGACGGACGCACACGGACGGACGGACGGACAACCTGACTCCAGTATACCCCCCCACAACTCGTTGCGGGGGTATAAATACCTACTATACGGGGTTGATGCATGTACCGGTATTGGAACATAGCTTACCATCCACTATGCTGAATAGTTAAATGTGCTTGGCACTGGAAATACTTCCGACTGAAGCTTAATTTTAATTCAGGTTGCACCATCACTCGATACTTTTGGTTTCGGCAGTTTAAAGGTATTCCGACTCAGTAGCTTTTTTAACATTTTCAACACCACAGGCCTGTATAGTGGTATTGGAAAATAGTTTAGATCCATATGAGCCGGCTCGTGATGAGCAGTCTCATCAGGATCTGCACTTTCTGCACTTTATTTTCATATTTTTAAGAGCAAAAACGGACTAGTCTGAAAATCATTTTATGAAGATTGAATTGTTTGCAAAATTAACATGTTAAAATCAATTCCAGTTCTCATTCATGTCTATGTGGTCAACTAAGAATTGGAAGGACAGTTGGATATTCTCTAAAAAGAAATTAGTCACCCATTAAAGGTACATGCCCACGCAGTAGGCACAAACTGTTCTTTATAGGAATTAAATAAGTGTATACGTGTGTCACTATTCCACCAGTTCTAAAAATTACCAATGCCCGCTATACAGATATAATCATTTAGTCATATTTATTTTACTGATAGTGACGCGCGGTGGTATCAGGCTATTTTCATATGCAAATGAGGTACGATATTTTTTACTGATTTATACTAATGAAATGCGTCACCTGAAAAAATAATCATTTCACATCAAAAAATAAATACATAGAATAAATAGTAATGTCCGTTAACATGTTAAGGAAACACGGTTATCGCCCCTGATATCAGTGTGAAAAATTTTGTTTGATATAAAATGTATAATATGCCAATCAATACATGGGGTAATGGTGAATGAATGTCATACATACAGAATATACAAAAGTATCTGTATCACTATATTATAACCTAATGCGTGGGCATGTACCTTTAAACAAGGCGATCATGACGACGGTCAAGGTCACCAAGGTCAAGGTCACACAAATGACACTAGGTGGAGAGCCATCAAAGTGAGAAAGGAAGCTATTGGTGAAGTTTGGTAATGATCCGACTAACGGATCAAGAGATACACTGCAGCTCCATTATAACGCGATGGTCGGGGTCCAAGATTTCAAATTTCGAATCCGATCGCGTTATAAAATTTCGGGACATGCACGGGTACTGGTATCATCCGCATTTCGGTTACTAACTATTGCGGGAATTCCATTAGCAACGGACCCATATAAAATCATGTCATTTGAACAGAAGTTAAAGTAATTATTAATAATGACTATGACATACAAACTTGTATTAATGTATTAAACATATGAGTTATTTATAAAATCATGCTTATTACGTTGTATAGTGCTCGCGATAGACAGACGCTTATTACAATGTATACTGCTCGCGATCAACAGGCGCTTAAAATGATTAATTGATAATAAATAATGGTCACATGTCCTGCATATTCATGCGGACGATTAGCTGTTGATACGTGCATAATCTCAGGATGTGGGGTCACGTGATCTATTGTTTACACTGCAAGTCATATTGATGAATGAAATTTACGATTTACGTGAGACATCATGATTGCCGTGGGCTGCAGTGTAAACAATAGACCACGTGATCCCATACACAGATAATGCTGAATGTATTGTTTCAGATTGTGCACAAACACCAGTCTATTTATAGAAAGCTAAATATTACACCTGTCGAGTAAAATAGAGAAAGGCGACCGAACACGCAACCATTTATTAGCGACAATTATGTGTTAACACGGATATATGTCTCATAACATTGACATTACTTGGTGACAAAAAGCGGTAGTTATCTTATATTTAGATGTGGGAACTGGTTTAAGAACCTTCTAAACCCAGTATGACATGCGCGGTAGTTGTACTTTGATGACTGTCACAAACATCACGTTTCTTCTTTTTTCTCTATTTTTTTTATATTTTTTTGGGATCCACGAGAGACACGCGTTATAATGGAGATCGCAGTGACAGTGGGTGGATAGCCATCAATGTGAGAAAGCTATTGATGAAATTTGGTAATTATCCGACAAACAGATCAAGAGATATGGGAACTTTGGCTACTTCCAAAATTTACGTCTCATAAAGATTAAGGTTACCAAGGTGAAGTTCAAGGTCACCTGAACTACAGTTGGCGCATAGTCATCAATGTGAGAAAGCTATTGATGAAATTTGGTAATGATCCGAATAACAGATCAAAAGATATGGGAAATTTGGCTACATCCAAATTTACATTCCACAAAGGTTAAGGTCACCAAAGTGAAGGTCAATGTCACCTGAATGACAGTGGGTGGATAGCCATCAATGTGAGAAATCTCTAAATGAACTTTGGTAATGATCCGACTAATGGATCAAGTGATATGTGAAATTTGGCTACATCCAAAATGTTCGTCCCACAAAGATTAAGGTCACTAAGGTGAAGGTCAAGGTCACCAGAATGACACTGGATGGATAGCTATGAATGTGAGGAAGTTATTGATAAGTTTGGTACTGATCCGACTAATGGATCAAGAGATATGGGAAATTCGGCTACGTCCAAAATTTACATCCCAAATTGTTAACGACGTCGACGACGCCAGAATTGTGACCGCTATGTCTCACTTTCTACTCTCGTGGGTGAGACAATAAAAACAGTTCAAATAAAAAATTATTTGACAAGTAGGTCCAACTTTTTCGGGACATACTGTAGATGACAAAATCATTCTATTTTGACTTATATGAATTTTAAAGAACCGAACAATAATGACAGATTAACACATAACAAACATAAAACAAATCCATTGAACAAACGACCAGAACCATGACCAGAAAACCATGTCAAAACATGGCTGGTGAGCTAGACGGTATTTATAAAGTCGGTTTAAATATTACAACCACCACCGCACTTGCTGAACACCAGAAGTGGCAAATACATGCACAACTGCCAAACTGATGTAATTAATTGTTTGTAGGTGAGTAACGTATTGATCCACGTACCAATCTTCTTGACCTTCACAGTACCGGGCTCACTGTCAAAGCCATCGCTGCTGGCCATGGATAGGTTGGAGGCCGACGACTGCAAACCAGCCTGAAATTATACCCCGGTATAAACAACCGATCATGGAACAGACAATTTATATGTTTATTCACACTATAACTACCTTTACCTTCACAAGTCATATGATTGTCGGTCTAGTTTTTCGGGGTATTAACACGTTCATCAACTAGCAGTTTTTATAAAACATAACATATGAGCTAACTTGTCAGTTCATTTCATTGGTAAAAATTCGCGTTAGCCCGTTTAGCAACACAGGAGTCGGCCATCTTGAATCTTGACTTATGGTTGGTGTTTTCGGGGTATGTTCCGAAAGTGTCAATAAATCTGCTAATTCTTCCCGAGTCTTCATTGGCTATTGATCATCTTGCAGATGAATGAGGCACAGTGAAACAAAACTTGAAACTTTTCTATTGTTTTATGAACTTAACAATATTAAAAAACAGATTAATGGCGGACACGGTAGGTTCGTGACCAAAATTACCTAAATGGCAAAAATTACCAATATTTAGTCCCAAATGTGAATTTGTTGGGATTTTTAAAGGACTTAGTGTACGTCAAGTCATGCTTATTTGAATCACCTCACGTAAAGCACATCGTGGCTGCACACGTGTCTATAAATTACAAAATATCTGAATACCCCGAAATCTCCGACTACCCAGATATAACAATAACGTTCTTTATTGTTTGATGGCCACACCAGCAGACTGAAGTGTGGCGGTAACCGACGTCATTTGTGGCTGTGACTGGAGAAATGGGATTTGTGACCACTGTAGATCCAGATCAAATAACACACTCCTGTAGCCTGATAATGATCTACATTGCTTGTTAGAGAAGTGGTTCATTGATGGAATGGCGAACAGTGCAGGTTGCAGGTCGCAGGCAGTGGGGTGGCGGAACAGTACAGATAAGCCCCGTTTCTCCAGTCACAGTCACATAAGTTACATTGTTACGGCCCTAGCCACTGATGTTCATGTGACGACACCAAACCTCAAATACCCAAGTTGATGGTGTTGAGCACGAGTTGAACAATGAATAAATGGATAATGTCTTGTCGGGGTAGATGAAAATCCAATTACGTCAATGAAAGTGAATGGGTTTAAATTTCCAGCAACAACCAAGGTCATATAGGGACGGGACCACATTTTAAAGTCTCATCCGAAAGACCAGTGGGATGGAAATAATTTGAAAGTATTTTGAAGACTAAGGCAACGTGCAAACCCACAATCTCCGGATTGGAAGTTAGGTATTCTAACCCCTAGGCCACAAGCCATCCCTTGAGGCAATGAAGCGTGCTGGCATCCCTGCTGTGAGCCTATATTGGTGTGAGTGGACACACCTTGCCACGGGAGTAGTTGCCGTCCCCCAGGGCCTCGATGACAGTGCCGCGCGCCAGGTGTTGGGCCAGGCCTGAGGCCCGCCGGCCCTCCGCCGCCTCATTCATGTGCTGCAATATAGCCAGGCCACACGTGCAACAGCCCTTGTACAATCCATCGATAACCCGTGTTTCATTTCATTTATGTTAAAAACTTCCTCGACCCTTTGGTTGAGGAAAATATTAGCATAAATTTTAATTTCAGCCAGCAACTTTAGAAAAAAGAAGAAAATATACTCTTATTAAACTTATTAAGTGAACAGATTTAATACTTGGACATGACCCCCACCAATCAGTTTTCATATTACTTCACCAATAAATATAGCATACACATTGTATTTGTGTTTTCACAGAACCACTTTCAAAACCTACCCGCACGCGGACGCTTAACAGAGAAAGAACTTTATATGGCCTTACAGATTGGAAGTCAGGTGTTCTAATCCTTAGACCAAAACCCATCCAACAAGAAACGAGGCAAAGCCACAAGACAAAATGTGTGCTATGTGTTTCAGCGACATTTCGAAGGTGACAGCAGTCAATGTCGTGTTAATGGTGGTGGGAGTGTGTGACAAATGTGCAGGTGATTCTAGTGTCAAAGTATGGAAGCAATCCTTCGCGCAATATATTGAAGATACAGTGCGACCCCGTTAGTACACGGAAGTCCGGCGACATACAACCTTCCGTGTTGCTTATCCGAACCGTGCTATATCCGTTCTCGCCCAAGACGCATCATAATGTCAACAAAAAATACATGTACACTGTACACTGTGACTGCGAATGAACGACGTCGCCAATGCCTATAATATTCCATAAGTTTTCACTGTTATCTTCGCATGTAATAAATATATTGAATCCAAGAATTGTTAACGTCATGTTTCATTTATTCATCAATTTCATGTAGAATGTAGATCTACGCAGGTCCGTGCAATCCATTATTGTAAATGCGTGTAGAAAAAAGAGTAGTAATGATGACGCAATGAATACCGACCCAATGACCGATATCCTGTTCCATCAGCTGCAACATCAAGGACAAGCTCGTGCGTTGCAATCTGTGTTCATATGGTGAGCACACAGGTGGAAGACTCGGGACCTATGACACCAAAATAAATGCCTATTAAAAAAATCCCATTATCCCACCCACCTGGTATTGTACTGTACATGACGTTAATAATAGAACGAGATCAAGTGGGTGGGGTAATGGATATTTTTGTAATTTTCTTTTCTTTGTGTCACACGTCCGACTATTCCACCTGTGGGTTTGAGTACAGACCTGTATAGACGTTGTTTTGCCCCGACGTGTTATAATATTGCGCCAGTTCATGAGGTAATCAGGCTTATCACGTGAGATTTTCGACGAAGATGAATCTGATAATAGTGTACATTTTCTGTAAACGATATCGAATTTTGACGAATATTAAATTAGTAATTATTACGCATTTGCTCTGAAAATGTTATCAACTTTCCGATATATTTGCAGAAAAAAGTCAAATCATTCTCGGTGAAAATCTCAGTTATATAATAAAGTTGATTATCTCGTGCACTGGCTCAATTATGACATAGCGAAACAAGGCCAGTTGTCAGGTACACATTTGTGTACATGCGCCGGGGGCGTGGGCAGTGCTGTAACACTTTAGTTAATCTGGGTCGAGTTAATTCTGCGCGACTGATACGCGATCTCCGATTGGTCAGCCTTTACACCTAATTAATATTCCACCAATGGTGAGCGCGAACGCATGCCGGAAAAATGAAATCGAGCACATAACAATTAGCACTGCTTTGTTACTGGTCTTACTGATCTTATTCCCAGTTTGCTCGGATTAATTTACGAAATGTGCAAACGTGATCAGCTGCACATTCACATCGGTGAGATAATAGGAGGCTATGCGCCCATAAAAAAAAAAAAATCGTCCATTTTGGTTCTAATTTGGGAAAGAATCGCAAATTTAACACGATTTCTGACAATAGTCGTGTAACAAATTTAACACGATTTTGATATACAAATAGGAAAAAAATTCGGGAGCCAAGGCACAACCGTGTACTAACCGAAATCGTGTTATAGTGAAGCGTGTACTAACGGGGTCGCACTGTATTACATGTTAGAGAAACTCTTACAAACTTTTTGAAGTAAATGTACACTGATGGACGGACGGATGGAACCTCAAGAGCAATACAATATGCCCCCCTTGCTATTGCATAGGGAGCATAAAAAAGGTCAAGGTTATGTTAATACATATTGAAACAATCTGTCAAGTAATATTAAAGTTACATCATGATGAAGAAATTTGTAAAAACATTTTGACGTAAAAGTGTTTCCACAACCATGTGAAGGTCAAAAACGTCATGGTCATGTTAATGGGAGAAGCAGTATGTTCCAAATGCTGACATATATCAAGTATCCAAATATTGAAGCAATCCATCAAGTAATATTAATTTTATACAAACTTTTTGACGTAAAAAAATGGCTAATCGTTTCCACAACAATGTGGATTTCAAAAAGGCCAAGGTCATGTTAATGGCAGCATAAGTGTTCCAAATGCTTACATGTATATAGTGTCCAAGTATTGAAGCAATCCATCAAGTAATATTAAAGGTACATGCCCAGTCAGTAGGCACACAATGTTCTTTATAGGAAGTAAGTAAGTGTATAATTGTGTCACTAGTGCCCGCTATACAGATATAATCATTTAGTAATATTTATTTTACTGATAGTGACTCGTGGTATCAGGCTATTTTTAATATGCAAATGAGGCATGATAGTTTTTAATTATTTATACTAATTAAATGTGTCTCCTGAAAAAATAATATTTTAGACAGATTATAAAGTATGATCATTGCACATCAAAAAATAAATACAGAGACTAAATAGTAATATAAATACAGAGTATAAATAGTAATATAAATACAGAGACTAAATAGTAATATAAATACAGTGACTAAATAGTAATATAAATACAGAGACTAAATAGTAATATAAATACAGAGACTAAATAGTAATATAAATACAGAGACTAAATAGTAATATAAATACAGAGACTAAATAGTAATATAAATACAGAGACTAAATAGTAATATAAATACAGAGTATAAATAGTAATATAAATACAGAGACTAAATAGTAATATAAATACAGTGACTAAATAGTAATATAAATACAGAGACTAAATAGTAATATAAATACAGAGACTAAATAGTAATATAAATACAGAGACTAAATAGTAATATAAATACAGTGACTAAATAGTAATATAAATACAGAGACTAAATAGTAATATAAATACAGAGACTAAATAGTAATATAAATACAGAGACTAAATAGTAATATAAATACAGAGACTAAATAGTAATGTCCGTTAACATTTTAAGGAAACAGTTATCGTTCCTGATATCAGTGTGGAAATTTACGTCTGATATAAAATGTGTAATATTGCCAATCAATATGTAATGGTGAATGAATGTTTACTTTGCTAGAAAATGTCATATCTACAGAATATACAAAACTATCTGTCTCCCTATATTATGGCCCCCAGCTTTAAAGTTATATGATGATGAAGAAACTTGTAGAAACTTTTTGACGTAAAAATAATGACTATAGTCCGTTTCACGAAAGCTGCCCAAATTTTACGGCTATATAGACAATTAAAAAACAATACTATTTTCGATAATATTAAATTAAAGGAAAATTTAAGAATGAGCCTGCTTTTTATTTCGTGAAATTCGGTCAAATAATGATTTTATTACGAAAAGTTGATTTGTCTATGGGAATTTAACATGGTCATGGGGAAAAAGTGGTAGAGGACTTGTGGGAGGAGTCAAAAAACATTTTTTTTTGGAAATTGACTCCGAAACCTAGCTAGATAGCTTGGATATGATCTAAGAAAACAAAAGTTAAATTTAAAAAATAGGTCTAGTATTTCTGAAATTCAAAAAAATTTCTCCATGTTAAATCCCCGTGAAGATGTCTATGGGTATTTAACATGGGGAAATTTTTTTTCGCAATAAAATCAATATTTGACCAAATTTCACGAAATAAAAAGAAGGCTCATTCTTAAATTTTCCTTTAATTTAATATTATCGAAAATAATATTGTTTTTGAATTGTTTATATGGGCGTAAAATTTGGGCAGCTTTCGTGAAACAGACAGTAAGTGTTTCCACAACCATGTGACGGTCGAAAAGGTCAAGGTCATGTTCCAAATGCTTACATGTATCAAGTGTCAAAATATTGAAGTAATCCTTCAAGTAATATTAAAGGTATATGATGATGCAGAAACTTGTTCAAACTTTTTGATGCAAAACAATGGTTAAGTGTTTCCGCAAAAATGTGAAGGTACAAAAGGTCAAGTTCATGTTAATGGGGTAATGAGTGTGTTCCAAATGCTCGCATGTATCAAGTGTTCAAATATTGAACCAATCCTTCAAGTAATATTAAACTGATATGATGATGAAGAAACTTGTACAAACTTTTTGACATTGTTGACGCGGACGACGATGACACAGATGACGACAACTATGACGACGACATATGGGCGGAATAGGCAATGAAAGTATGGATAGGGATAAGAAGGTATGTGAAGTTTCAAGTCAATTGGACTTGGGGTTGTGAGATATTGGGTACATAAAAATTTTAACGCAGATTTTACAAAACAAAAATTTAACACAAATTTCAAAGTAATTTGACCTTGAACTTGGGCATGAGGACCATATGGATGGGCTATAGAATGAAAGTATGGATGGTGATACACAAGTATATGAAGTTTCAAGTCAATTGGACTTATATTAGGGTTGTGGAGATAATGGGTACATAAAAACGTTAACATAGATTTTACAAAACACTAGAAATGTGGCCTGTCGGCACACGGATGCCCCCGCTGGCAGCCAAAGAAAAAAGGCACATTTGAAAACACAGAGGGTCAGAGAAGCGTGGATTTTCCACAGCATGAATGCAGACCATCAGATCAATGTGTGTGTGAAATATCCGTGCAAAGAGACATTATAAGATATTAACCTGAGCGGTAAGGTTTCAAACGTATGTGACCTTGACCCTGGGCTTAGCGGGGACAGAATGATCGCGGATTTGTCACAGGGCGGTAGAGGACCATTACAGCAATGCAAGGAGAGAGAAATTATAAGACATGTACCCAAGCGTTAAGGTTTTGAATGCACAAAGAATGTGACCTTGACTCTGGGCTTAGCAGGGGCGGGATGTCACAGGGCAGTAAAGGCGCGTTAGAGCAATGTGTGTGTGAAATATCAAGCAGACACGCGTAAGGCAACAGAAATTATAAGATATTTACCCAACCGGTAAGGTTTGGAACGCACCAAGCATGTGACCTTGACCCTGGGCTTAGCGGGAGCGGGACGATCGTGGATTTATCACAGGGAAGTAGAGGACCATTAGAGCAATGTGTGTGTGAAATATCAAGCAGATATATGCAAGGAAATTATAAGACACCATATATGTGACCTTCACCCTGGGCATAGTGGGGTGGGATGGTCGTGAATTTGTCACAGGGTGGTAGAGGACCATTAGATAAATGAGTGTGTGAAGAATTAAGCAGATCTGTGCAAGGAAACAGAAAATATGAGAAAGTTTAAGGTTTTGAATGCACTAAGTATGTGGCCTTGACCTTGGGCCAGAGGATCGTAGATTTATCACAGCATGATGGGGGACCATCAGAGGAACGCATGTGTGAAATATGAAGCATCTGCATGAAAGGAAACAGAAATTATAAGAAATTTACCCGAGCAGGACGTACGGGACGGGACGTACGGACGGGAAGTACGGACGCCGGTAAGACTATTTGTCCCCCTCACCATTCGGTGGCGGGGGCATAAAAAACGTTAACACAAATTTCAAAGTAATTTTACCTTGACCTTGGGCATGCTGGATGGGCTATAGAATGAATATATGGATGATGATAAAGAGGAATGTGAAGTTTCAAATCAATTAGACTTAGGGTTGTGGAGATATTTGATACTTGAAAGCTTGAAATGCCGGATGCACGGACGTACGAACGAAAGCAAGCAGGCGCGATCAAAATAAAATATTTAAAACAGTTCATACCCGTAAAGTTGTAAGCCAAATGTAATTGATAACATATATGTGCATGTAACTGGACTGATGACACCTACATGTAAAATATACAGTTACTGTACTTGGTGGCCATAACATTGTTTGTGGACACCAGATGTGCGTGACGTTGAAGTCAGTCGGACTTTGGCTTGCAGAGATGCAGGATACATCAAAATTACAACAGACTTCGGGTGGATGCCTACACACATGGACAACAGGACACCATAAAATGAAGCTTGACAAAAAATGGATTGTCATTCAATGCATCTGTGGCTGTGACTGGAGAAATGGGGTTTATGGGTTTTGCGTGTGTAGACTGAGATCGGCCTGTGCATCCGCACAGTCTGATTAGGATCTGCATTTTTTTGCCATTCCATCAATAAAACATCCATCATGCTTCTAAGAAGCAATATATAAAGGATATTCATATTGTTGCAACGAATATGACATATATGTTCATCGAGTGGTGTCGTTAGTTCATGAGTGCCGTTAGGCACGAGTTAAATATGGACATTTCACACCACGAGATGAACATATATGTCATATTCGTTGCAAAAATATGAATATCCTTTATATATTGCTTCTTAGAAGCATGATGGATGTTTTATTGATGGAATGGCATATATGTTCATCGAGTGGTGTCGTTAGTTCATGAGTGCCGTTAGGCACGAGTTAAATATGGACATTTCACACCACGAGATGAACATATATGTCATATTCGTTGCAAAAATATGAATATTCTATTTATTATATACCGCTCCATGGAAATTAGCAGTTTTTAGACTGTATACGGTAATGAATGTGTATTTGCAGCCTATTTAGTAGTCCGGCACTGCAGATGCGCGTTATGAATATAGATAGCGGAAGTAGTTGTATTTTCACCGGAAGTTGTTTATTTCATCGATGAGAACATATGACTTTTATTTACATCGTATAACTATGTATTTCATGGGTAGGTATATAATAAAGATCTTTATCAGGCTACATGAGTGTCAAATTCGACCAGGACCTACACTGGTCACACATCCCATAAGCTCAATTTCTGTTGTCACAACCACATAGAATTAAGATCTGAGGAAAGTGTAATTGTATCTGCTAACCAGGTTATTTGGTTTAGTTGCAATGCAAAATTATATTTGTATTGCCAACTATGTATAGCCTAGCCAATGTGGGTGATGTAGCATTCCCAGTCTACAGTGTTTACAATGGAGCCACTGGCAGTAGGTGAGTTGGGGCACTGGGTTTCACACTGACATACCTCACACCATATCTCCCCAGTCCACAGTGTTTACAGTGGAGCTACTGGCAGTAGGTGAGTTGGTGCACTGGGTTTCATACTGACATACCTCACACAATATCTCCCCAGTCTACAGTGTTTACAGTGGAGCTACTGGCAGTAGGTGAGTTGGTGCACTGGGTTTCATACTGACATACCTCACACTATATCTCCCCAGTATACAGTGTTTACAGTGGAGCTACTGGCAGTAGGTGAGTTGGTGCACTGGGTTTCATACTGACATACCTCACACCATATCTCCCCAGTCTACAGTGTTTACAGTGGAGCTACTGGCAGTAGGTGAGTTGGTGCACTGGGTTTCATACTGACATACCTCACACCATATCTCCCCAGTCTACAGTGTTTACAGTGGAGCTACTGGCAGTAGGTGAGTTGGTGCACTGGGTTTCATACTGACATACCCCACACCATATCTCCCCAGTCTACAGTGTTTACAGTGGAGCTACTGGCAGTAGGTGAGTTGGTGCACTGGGTTTCATACTGACATACCTCACACTATATCTCCCCAGTCTACAGTGTTGTGGAGCTACTGGCAGTAGGTGAGTTGGTGCACTGGGTTTCATACTGACATACCCCACACCATATCTCCCCAGTATACAGTGTTTACAATGGAGTCAATGGCAGTAGATCTCCCCATTCCATAGTGTTTACAGTGGGTGAGTTGGTGCACTGGGTTTCATACTGACATACCCCACACCATATCTCCCAAGTCTACAGTGTTTACAATGGAGCCACTGGCAGTAGGTGAGTTGGTGCACAGGGCTTTATACTGACATACCCCACACCATATCTCCCCAGTTTACAGTGTTTACAATGGATCTCCCCAGTCCACAGTGTTTACAGTGGAGCCACTGGCAGTAGGTGAGTTGGTGCACTGGGTTTTATACTGACATACCCCACAACATATCTCCCCAGTCCACAGTGTTTACAGTGGAGCCACTGGCAGTAGGTGAGTTGGTGCACTGGGTTTTATACTGACATACCTCACACCATATCTCCCCAGTCTACAGTGTTTACAATGGAGCCACTAGCAGTAGGTGAGTTGGTGCACTGGGTTTTATACTGACATACCCCACAACATATCTCCCCAGTCTACAGTGTTTACACTGGCAGTAGGTGAGTTGGTGCACTGGGTTTTATACTGACATACCCCACACCATATCTCCCCAGTCTACAGTGTTGACAGTGGAGCTACTGGCAGTAGGTGAGTTGGTGCACTGGGTTTCATACTGACATACCTCACACCATATCTCCCCAGTCTACAGTGTTTACAGTGGAGCTACTGGCAGTAGGTGAGTTGGTGCACTGGGTTTCACACTGACATACCTCACACCATATCTCCCCAGTCTACAGTGTTTACAGTGGAACTACTGGCAGTAGGTGAGTTGGTGCACTAGGTTTTATACTGACATACCTCACACCATATCTCCCCAGTCCACAGTGTTTACAGTGGAACTACCGACAGCAGGTGAGTTGGTGCACTGGGTTTTATACCGACGTACCCCACACCATATCTCCCCAGATTACAGTGGAGCTACTGGCAGTAGGTGAGTTGGTGCATTGGGTTTCATACTGACATACCCCACACCATATCTCCCCCAGTCTACATTGTTTACAATGGAACTACTGGCAGTAGGTGAGTTGGTGCACTGGGTTTCATACTGACGTACCTCACACCATATCTACCCAGTCTACAGTGTTTACAGTGGAGCTACTGGCAGTAGGTGAGTTGGTGCACTGGGTTTTATACTGACATACCTCACACCAGATCTCCCCAGTCTACAGTGTTTACAGTGGAGCTACTGGCGTAGGTGAGTGGTGCACTGGGGTTTCATACTGACATTACCCACAACCATATCTCCCCCAGTCTACATTGTTTACAGTGGAGCTACTGGCAGTAGGTGAGTTGGTGCACTGGGTTTCATTATGGACATACCTCACACCATATCTCCCAGTTTACCAGTGTTTACAGGGTTTTGGAGCTTTACTGGCCAGTAGGTGGTTGGTTGGCACTGGGTTTCATACTGACCATACCCCACACCATATTCTCCCCAGTCTACAGTGTATTACCCCAGTGGAGCTATGACAGCCGGTGAGTTGGTTGCACTGGTTTTATTCTGACATAACCTACACAATATAGGCTCCCCAGTCTACTGTGTTTACAGTGGAGGCTACTGGCAGTTAGGTGAGTTGGTTGCATGGGTTTTCATACTGGGGACATAACCTTACACCTATTTCAGTTACAGTGTTTACAAGTTGGAGCTACTGGCAGTAAAGGTTGAGTTGGTGCCACTGGGTTTTCCCCTTACTGACATACCTCACACTATATCTACCCAGTTGTTTACAGTGGTTACTGGTGGAAGCTACTGGCAGTAGGTGAGTTGGTGCACATTGGGTTTCATACTGACATACCTCACACATATCTCCCTGGGTCTTTACTTATGTTTACAGTGGGTTGAGTTGGTTGGCACTTGGGTTTTTTATGAACATACCCACCACCATATCTCCCCAGTCTATTTACAGTGATGTTGGTGAACGGGAATTTTTACTGACATACCCCACACCTTATCTCCCCAATCTTACAGTGGTTGGTGCACTGGGATTTATACTTGACATACCCCACACCATTATCTCCCCAATCTTACAGTGGTTTACAGTGGTGCCATGGCTAAGTAGGTGAAGTTGGTGCACTGTTGGTTTCATTACGACGTAACCCACACCATATCTCCCCAATCTACAGTGTTTTACAGTGGGAGGTTTACTGGAGTAGGTGAGTTGGTGCACTGGGTTTCATTCTGACGTTACCCCACACCATATCTCACCAATCTTCCCCAGTGTTTACGTGGAGCACTGGCAGGTAGGTGAGGTTGGTTTGCACTGGGTTTCATATGACATACTTACACATATCTCCCCAGGTCTAATGTGTTTACAGTGGAGCTACTGGCAGTAGGTGAGTTTGGTGCACTGGGTTTTCATACTGACATACCTCAACCATATCTCCCCAGTCTACAGTGTTTCCCCAGTGGATCTACTGGCAGTAGAGGTTGAAGTTGGTGCACTGGGTTTCATACTGACATACCTCACCCATATCTCCCCAGGTCTACAGTGGTTTACTGGGAGCTACTTGGTATCTCCACAGTCTACAGTGTGGGTTTACAGTGGAGCTACTGCAGTATGTGAGTTGGTTGGCACTGGGTTTCATACTGGACATTCCTTCACCACTATATCTCCCCAGTCTACAGTGTTTACCCCAGTGTGAGCTACTGGCAGTAGGGAGTTGGTGCAACTGGGTTTCATACTGACATTACCTCACACCATATTTCCCAGTCTACAGTGGTTTACAGCAAAAATGGAGCCCACTGGAGTAGGTGAGTTGGTTGGCACTGGGTTTCATACTGACAGGACCTTACACACCATATCTCCCTGTCTACAGTGGTTTACAGGTTGGAGCTACTGGCAGTAGGTGAGTTGGGTTTGACTGGGTTTCATACTGACAATTACCTCACAACCATTATTCTCCCCATTACAGTGTTTACCCCAGTGGAGAGCTACTGGCTGTAGGTGAGTTGGTGCACTGGGTTTATTACTTTGGACATACCTGCACACCCATATTCCCCAGGTCTTACAGTGTTTCTGTGGGGCTACTGGCAGTAGGTGAGGTTGTTGCACGGATTCTTACTGACTTACCCTCACACCTATATCCCCCCGGGTCTTTTACAGTGTTTTACAGTGGAGCATACTGGGCAGAAGTAGGTGTGTTGGTGCACTGGGTTTCTTTACTGACATACCTCACACCATTCTCCCCAGTCTTACAGTGTTTACCCTGTGGAGATTACTGGAGTAGGTGGTTGGTTTGCACTGGGTTTCATACTGTCATTACCTACACTTTATTCCTTTTTCCCAGGTCTACAGTGTTTACAGTTGGAGGCCACTGGCAGTAAGGGTTTTGAGTTGGTGCATGGGTTTCATATGACATACCTTACCCCACCATATCTCCCCAGTCTACAGTGTTTACCCAGTGGAGCTACTGGCCAGTAGGTGTGTTGTGCACTGGTTTCATACTGAATACTTACCCATATCTCCCCAGTTACAGTGTTTACAGTGGAGCTACTGGCAGTAGGTGTGTGGTTTGGCACTGGGTTTCATACTGACCTACTACTCCCCTATATCTTAACCAGTTACAGGTGTTTTACAGTGGAGCCCCTACTAGGCAGTAGGTTGAGTGGTGCACGGGGTTTCATACTGACATACCTCACACTATATCTCCCCTGTTCTACTTTAGGTGTACAGTGGGGTGTGTTGGTGCACTGGGATTTTATTTTTTACTGACATACCCAACCATATCTCCCCAATCTACAGTGTTTACAGTGGAGCCACTGGCAGTAGGTGAGTTGGTGCACTGTGTTTCATACTGACGTAACCCACACCATATCTCCCCAATCTACAGTGTTTACAGTGGAGTTACTGGCAGTAGGTGAGTTGGTGCACTGGGTTTCATACTGACGTACCCCACACATATCTCAACCCCACCTCTACCCCGTGTGTTTACAGTGGAGCCTACTGGCAGTAGGTGAGTTGGTGCACTGGGTTTCATACTGACATACCTTTATACACATATCTCCCCAGTTACTGTTGTTTAAAAGTGGAGCTACTGGCAAGTAGGGTGAGTTGGTGCCCTGGGATTTCATATGACTTACTCAACACCAGGATCTCCCCAGTCTACAGTGTTTTACAGTGGAGCTACTGGCTCCCAGTAAGTTTGTTTCAGTTGGTGCACTGGGTTTCATTTCACTGACATACCTTCACACATATCTCCCCAGTTACAGGTTGTTTAAACAGTGGGAGCCCCTTACGCAGTAGGGTGAGGTTGGTGGGCACTGGGTTTCCCCATATGACATACCTCATCCAATATCCTTCCCCCAGTTCTTTACAGTGTTTACTTGTGAGCTACTGGTATCCCAGGTTTCTAACAGTTGTACAGTGAGCTAACTGGCGTGTAGGTTGAGTTGGTGCACTGGGTTTCATACTGAATACCTTACACCATATCTTCCCCAGTCTTACAGTGTTGTTTACAGTGGAGATACTGGCAGTAGGTGGATGAGTTGGTGCCACTATTTCATTAATGACCAATTCCTCACACCTATATTTCACCCCAGTCCTTTACAGTGTTTTACAGTGGAAGCCTATGGCAGTAGGGTGGAGTTGGTTTTTATGCACTGGGGCTTTTTCATGTACTGACATTACCTTACAACCATATCTCCCAAGGTCTACAGTGTTTACAGTGGAGGGCTACTGGGCAGCAGGTGAGTTGGTGCAACTGGGTATTTCATACTGAACATACCTTCACACCATATCTTCCCCAGTCTAACAGAGTTTATCAGTGGAGCTACTGGCAGTAGGTGAGTTGGTTGCACTGGGTTTTCATACTGACATTACCTCACACCTATATCTACCCCGTGGATTACAGTGATTTACAGTTGGGAGATATCTGGCAAGTAGGTGAGTTGGTGCACTGGGTTTCAATACTGACCATACCTCACAACTTTTTATTTTTAAATCTTTCCCAAGTTTTACCCAGTTCTTTACAGTGGGCCACTGGCAGCAGGTGGGGATGTTGGTGCACTGGGTTTTCATACTGACATAACCCCTTACACCTATCTCCCCTGTCTAGTCTTTACCAGTGGAGCTACTGGCAGTAGGTGATTTGGTTGGCATTGGGTTTCATCCTGGAACATTACCTTTACACCATTAATCTCCCCAGTCTACCAGTATTTACAGTCCCAAGCTATGGCAGTGGTGAAGTTGGGTGCAACTGGGGATTTTCATACATGACATACCTTCCCCCACACTATATCTTTACACCCAGTTTACAGTGTTTTTCAGTGGAGCTCACTGGCACGTAGGTGAGTTGGGTGGCACTGTGGGTTTCATTACTGACAGAACCTCCCCACACTATATTCTCCCAATCTAAGTCTTTACTAGTGGAGTTTAATGGCAGTAGGGTTGAGTTGGTGCACTGGGTTTTCCATACAGACATACCCACCCACCACCTTATCTCTCCCAAGTCTACAGTGCTTTTTAACTTGGTGGCCACTGGAATTTTACCTGACATACCCCACACCATATCTCCCCAATTACAGGTGAGTTGGCTGCACAGGGTTTATTTATAAATGACCATTACCCCTTACCACATATCTCCCCAAGTCTTACAGTGTTTTACAGTGGAGCAGCCACTGGGCAGTAGTGTGGGAGTTGGTTGCACTGTGGGTTTCTATACTGGAACATAATCCCCACACCATATCTCCCCAATCTTACAGTGTTTACAGTGGAGGAGTTACTGGGCAGTAGGTGGAGTTTGGTGCACTGGGGGGTTTCATACTGACGTAAACCCCACACCATATCTCCACCAATTCTACCCAGTGTTTACAGTGGAGCCACTGGCAGTAGGTTTGAGTTGGTGCACTGGGTTTCATTACTGACATAACCGGTACACCATATCTCCCCAGTTACAGTGGGTTTTTCAGTGGAGCAGCTTAACTGGCAGGGTTGGTGAGTTTGGTGCACTTGGGTTTACTTTACTGGACATAACCTCAACCATTATTCTTTCCCCAGTCTACCAGTGTTTTACAGGGTTGGAGCTTTAACTGTGGCAGTAGGTGAATTGGGTGCCATGGGGTTTCATACTGACATTCCTCACACCATATCTCCCCAGTTCTTACAGTGTTTAAGTGGAGCTACTGGCAGTAGGTGAGTTGGTGCACTGGGTTTCATACTGATACCTCACAAAAATATCCCATACAGTGTTTACAGTGGCCACTGGCGTATGAGTTGGTGCACTGGGTTTCATACTGCATACTACACATATCTCCCAGTCTACATGTTTCAGTGGAGCCACTGGCAGTAGGTGAGTTGGTGCACTGGGTTTCATACTGACATACCTTACACCATCTCCCCAGTATACAGTGTTTACAGTGGAGCTATGGCAGTAGGTGAGTTGGTGCATGGGTTTCCCCCATACTGACTACCTCACACCATATTCCCCAGTCTACAGTGTTTACAGGGGACTGGCAGTAGGTGAGTTGGTGCACTGGGTTTCATACTGACATACCTCACACCTATCTCCCCAGTCTACGTGTTTACATGGAGCTACTGGCCAGTAGGTAGTTGGTGCATGGGTTTCATATGACATACTCAATAGGGTCTCCCCAGTTACAGTGTACAGTGGAGCTACTGGCAGTAGGTGAGTTGGTGCACTGGGTTTCATACTGACATACCTCACACCATATCTCCCCAGTCTACAGTGTTTACAGTGGAGCTACTGGCAGTAGGTGAGTTGGTGCACTGGGTTTCATACTGACATACCTCACACCATATCTCCCCAGTCTACAGTGTTTACAGTGGAGCTACTGGCAGTAGGTGAGTTGGTGCACTGGGTTTCATACTGACATACCTCACACCATACTCAGTCTACAGTGTACAGTGGAGCTACGGCAGTAGGTGTTGGTGCAGGGGTTTCATACTGACATACCTCACACCATATCTCCCCAGTCTACAGTGTTTACAGTGGAGCTACTGGCAGTAGGTGAGTTGGTGCACTGGGTTTTATACTCACGTACCTCACACCATATCTCTGCCCATTCTTGGAAGTCAGCCAGGAAAAGGTATGATTCCAAATTATTGTGACACAACTGAATTTCAAATCCCCGTCTGCCATCCCGTTTTTGGAATGTTGCCTGGTAACCATTCAACAATATGACAAACGATGGTCGGGAGTCCACTTTGTCTGGCTTATAGCAAACCAGTCGTCCATTGGTTAACGCCACTAGTTTTTTGGTCCACGACAGTTTGCTGCGATAATGAAGGTCGCCAGACAGACAGATGTCATCCAGTTTCCGGAAGGGTTGTGTGACTTCCCACAACGACGATGATAATGATTCACCCACTTTCCGATGCCTCCTCCTCTTCTTGTGAACAGGTCTGAAAGCATGGTCATGAAATGCAAATGCTTTTATTTATCAATTCTTATATATAACTAACAATGAATTAAAACTAAAAACCTACCAAATACCCTCTCAATTATTATTAGATTGTATCAGTTTGAATAACGAATCATTAAATATACTGGACATCTTGTACTTTAATCTTTGTTTATTCATTAAATATATCAAATCAGGTGTTTGTTTTCTACAATGCAATTCAGAGTACAAATTATTATTATTACTATTCCTACAAAATGCAGAAAGGTAGATTAGTACATTTGGCAATTTTGGTGTAATCAGTATTTAAATCTTACTTGGGAAGTTTGACGCCCGGCTTCTTGAATGTTTTGCTGCTGTCCTGGCAAGAACTGCTGTCCAGGGAGTTGATGGAGGCTCCGTCGCACTGGTCTGCAGTATACCATGTATGTTAGCCCATTCATCTTGAGAGCATCCATTTTATGCAATGGTGTGGGACAAGGATATTTCACCCGAGTGTCAGAATATGTAGTCAGAAACAAGGCATTGGCGAATCTCTGACAACATATTCTGATCATGAGGGTGGAATATCTATATAGAGCATATTTGCAAATCTCAAAATATTTGTCCGACACAGAATAAGACTCTTTTTATTCGCTTTTTATTTGCTAAATTTATGCGACTTTGGATACGTCCAACATGTTCGCCATGTCAACAAATGGGTTAAAACAAACCTTTCACCAACCAATTGGATGCCAATGCCATTTCTGTGGATAGATTATAAATAATTATCAAATGAATGCTAAGTGTCGTTACCATACAGCCCTGGCGATGCCAAAATGCACGTCACACGTTGCTGACATCATCAAAATTAAAATGACGTCATGACTCTATGACGTGATAACCATTGAAAACGATAAACATCAAACTTATTCATTATTTTCTGGGGTAATTGGAAGACACAATAGCCGTAATATTGCCCTATTAGACAATTTATCATTGTTATATGTGAGACAAAGAAATCTCACAAGGGCGTGATTATACAAATTTCTTATATTTCAGCCAGTAGTTTACAGAAATCTAATGGTGAATTAGTGGTGAATTATAAATCTAATGGTGAATCTAATGGCCAGCAGTAGTTTACACCACTATCGTGCTTACCATACATGGAGAAATGACGTCAGTAATGTCGCAATGACGTGTTTCCTTCGATCAATCAAATCATGTTCTCAGATACACCCTCTGAATCGCGAGACAGTCGCCGTCATTACAGCCCGCCTCCAGAAATGAATTTGCATGTCTTTTGGCCAAATTTTATGCTTGATCCGCTTTTCTTTTATGAAGAATCATGTGTGAAATGTAAGAAAATGTTCATTTAACCAGGTCAGCTGATTATCTACACACACAATGCCCACGTGACTGGGTCCTACCGCTAAACAAATTGGTTCGCTATATACGCTTACTCATTTGTTAAGCATAAGGACCCAATCACTTGAGCATTATTTCATGATAATCAGTACACCTTGTTAAATAAACGGTATGTAACTGTGACTGGAGAGATGTGGCTTATGGTCCTTGCTAAGAGTGTAGACCCACATCAGGCTCTGCAATAGTTACCAAACAGCCATTGTTACACGACTGCCGTTGTTTGACTTTGCTCACAGCCGTGTTGAAACATACAACACGTGCTGTTTGACCATGGCTGTAGACAATGCTCAAAACAGGGTCAAGCCAACACCTACATAAGGCATGTGTCTCATGATATTACTAGAACGAGCCATTTTGAAATTTATGTGGTATGATGGGGCACCTGCACCTGCATCACGTGATGTGTACTGCGGCCATGGAATATGTATATACGTAAATCAGCTGTTTGAATGGAACAGGTTATCAAAGTACTGAAAGTACTGCATATATGCTCAAATTAAATGATAATTGCAACGGAAATGTAACAATAACGTTCGACCTTGTCCAGCCATGGGTAAACGGTTGCCATGCCCCTTGGGAACTGTTTGAACCCGCGGCCTACAGCCTTGCAGTTCAAACAGTTCCTTTGTGCCACGGCAAATGTTTACCTACGGCTGGACATGGTCAAACATTATATTTAACTACAGTTCAAACTATTAACAAACAAGAAATCAGTAACACTGATGGAGGATGAATCCTTAAAAACTTCAACACAATTCATTTGACCTTGAACACATGGGCCACATTATAGTAACTATAAAATATGTATAGTTACTGAAATAGTTTGTACCCAAACAGACAGACAAATTCCATAAGCCCATTTCTCCATGGACAGTCCTATATTAGAATGATTGACACTCACTGTCACACTGATAAGGTTGACTATGGGATGTGTAGCACCATCAGGACCTATGCTTACAATGCATTATTACTGTCTGTGACCTATGCCAGCAGCCAATGTGAGGGAACATGACCATCACCTGTGTACTCCTCCAACATGTCGTCCGACGACCGCTCCGACGCCCGACTGTGACGTTTTTCTGGCTGTGAGGTGACGGAGAATTCTCGGTTGAGAATGTTCAGTTTTGCGGTGCCATCGAGTGACTTGTCCTCAAGCAGGCTGGCTATGGAGCCGCAAGTGGTGCTGTCTGACAGACTCCGGTCGCCCCGCGGGGGCAGTGGGGGAGGGACTGGTGAGGGAAGGGGTGGCCCCTTACCCACCCTGTCACTGTTACCAACACTGTCAGTTTTTGATGCACTCGAAATATCAATGGCTTTTTCGTAACCAGAGTCACTGAGCGTTCTGCCGATTTGTGGAATTTCATACATGCTTTCCTCCTCCTCAACATGCGAGTCATTATGCAGCTTGATGCTAAAAATAGAATTGCAGGTAGTAGAAACATTAAATTCTGAAGAAGAAATTGTAAACATGTGACTCACCACATCAAACTAGAGCGAGGGCTAACAGATTTACCCTTCATGTGGGCTCTGGCCCAGAAATTTGTAATGATGTGACCATGTCATAGGCATAAGTGGGGTTGTCATAGTATTATAGAGTACACCATCATTGTAAAACATGTGTGAAATATCAAAAAGTTCTATCAAAGGAAGCATAAGTCAAGAGAAATTTAGCTCGACGGAAAGTTTTGGGAACATTAGTCGAAGAGTATAACTATCAGGGTTGAGATCACAAAAAAATAAGCCAAAGCTCAATTTCAGAAAATGTTCAGAATATCATTAGTAATAATCAAAACTCCCCATGAATCCCACTGGAGCTTAATCCAGGAAACAAGATGGCATCAAAAATGGCCGCCAAAGTGACAAAAATGCATAACTAATGCAAAATCTGATAAACCAATAAGAACAAAATGTATGGAACAGACAGAATATAACTACTAAATCATATTAATCCAAGTTTTGAGAAGTAATTCAATCCAAATGGCATCCAAGATGGCCGCCAACATCACTAAATTGATCAAACATGTGGCATATTTAGAATATCTATATTCAAATGTATTAGTTATTATGAGATATTTCAACTACACAATACATTTAATACATAATTAATTATCATATTAGGTAATGTGATATTCAAAATGGCCACCAAATAGCGAGAAATGTCGCAAAATAACGTAAATCTGTTTTTACAATATAAAACATGTACCCTAATTACTATATTTGAATTTGTTATTTGGGTTATAAGGTGTTATGTGAACTACACAATACATTTAATGCATATTTTATTATGTTATGTAAATTGGTATGCAAGATGGCTACCAAATTTGGAGAAATATCGCAAAATATCTTATATCTATCTACGGTAAATCACCACAGGGTTGTGAGAAAACAACTCTTTATTGTTATTTATGCTCACCAATTGGCAGAGTTAGTTCTCTGCAGCATTATCAAGCATAATTACATTCTAACTGCATGTATACAATCCAGGTTTTATTACCGGTCATGTGTAATGAAACTTTGTTGCCTGTATGTTGCGCTACCATACAAATTAAGCCATTCATTTACTACATATTTTATTATATAAGGTGACAACAAGTATTCTCTGGCATATTCAATGTACTCATAATTGTGTTGGGTCTGATACATCGGGTCTGGTACATCGGGTGTGGGTAAATAGGCTCAATAAGATTGAGGATTGGGAAAATAATACCATCACTGGAAGAACGAACTGGCATATGTTGCAAAAAAAAATAGCAAACTTCTCAGCAACTATTAAACAACACATCAGTGCATTCTCTGTCAACTGGTATACTTAATGATGATTATATTTATGCCTATGGATGTTTTGGACCATGGACGTTGCGGACCGTGGACCCTTCGGCCCGTATCAGCGCGGTTATTTTCAGCCCACGGCCAAGTCCCGAACAAGCCATATTTATTTTTGCCCATCTCCTAGGAAATGAGATGGGTTTGAGATGCTTTGAAAATGTTGTCTAAGTAAACTGGGGGGTGGGTGTCTATTAGAGTATGGGTGTCTATTAAAATCATTATGGTAATTAAATTTTGAAATCAATGTGTGTATGTCATGAGATGGGTAGCATTCTAGTCATATTTTCATATGTGCAGTGATAGCAGAATCAGCATCATACTATTATATCAGTTGCTAGTCCCTTCACATGATTAAACATGTTTGATCGAGTATTGCCATTTGAAATATCCATTTATTTTACAATACTTCACTCATTATGATCATATTTACCAAATCAACAATAATTTAACGAACACATAAATGCAAGATTCACATAACAAGGATAACAAGTGGTACATTCCACTTGTTTTATATCAGCAGGAACTGCTATAACATATGCATACCACCACAGTGTTAATCCCATGCATAATATTAATGTAATTCATATGGGCCGCGCCATACGAAAACCGGGCTTAATGACAACGCAGTGAAAAGCGGTAAACGAAGTCGGAAAAATGACGATTCATATTGTCTAACGTCGCCGTAAAAGTTTACATTTTGCACTCCCATTTACGTTTATTGGTGTCAGTTAACATTAAGTGTGAACAGAAAACGGAAAATGATAACTTATTGAAACTTTCACTAATATGAGACGCGATGCCTCAGTACACATATCATGACGTTATGACGTGACATCACGCACTTGTGACGTCACTGAACGTGAATCCATGTTTGACGTTATGGCCATGGTGTCGTGACAAAATATTATAGCAAGGATACTTGCACGAGTTCCTCGCAGCATCATGCAATGACTTACCAATGCTTGAGCCGCTGTACATTGTCGCCTAACTGTCGATCTTTGACATTGTCACTCTTTTTCGTCGGTTGTCCTCATGAATTGAAAATGGTGAACGCATAATTTAACTGGCTACATATCAGCAAAGTCTACACTTACACTGCACTTTGGTCCCTCTAATCTTAAATATGAACACCCTAGTGTATGTCAACGATATTACCATCTAATATCTTGGTAAATTGAGACTTTTGAACAATTATAGCCAGTACTTAGCGAATGATATGTCATTTAATGCCACTCATTTTATCATAAACGGAGGTAGACACGCAGCTATATAATGACATATATATCCGGGGTTTGTATCGAATTTGGCAAAACAAATGCATCAAAATCTCTCTAATAGATTCAGAATCAGTGATTTCAATGCAGCTTCTTGATTGTTTGTGTATAAGTAATACATAATGCACAAAACACACAGTGGGGTCGGTGGAGTTTTCGAAAAGTCCTGAAATTAATTGGAAATTTGATGGTCATAAACGTGCTTTTCACACGATTTGTAGTATCAAATCATCAGCTTGTCACTTGATTGCATAATAATGTATGTCTGAATCAGGCGATGGTAATGCGATCCTCAAGAAAGACACCTGGCGACAATTATAAGGTATCACGCTACCAAATCTGCCCGACATAGTGTTTTGTCACAAACTTAATGTTATAATTAAGCAGATGTGCACGTGCAATGTATACAAACAAATACTCCATTTGCAACAATTCCGTACACATCCTTATGATATAATATTGAAATAGAAAACAATTAACGTGAAAATTACGTGTGGGCACAATCATATGATCCGGCGACGAAGGGTGGGGATTCGGGATTCGGGGACAAGCGCCCCTTGGGAATATAGTTCATCCCTGAATGCCAATCGGTATGTCTGAAATGTACAGTCGAACTTCGATGGGTCGAACCCTGGTAAACTTGTCAGCCATGCTTGCCTCGAACTAGCCTTTAGGTCCCGGCAGAATTCCTATATAAATATGTTAAAACTACCCGGTATAGGTCGAACTTGTGAAGTCGAACAACCCTCAATGCCTCGAATCGCTGTCACGCCCGGTCGTGTATAAATCCACTATAAACACCACAAAAACTTGAACATGTCAGACGATTGTCTCCAGACTAGTTGATTGACTTTCACACCTATTGTTAACCAGTTGTCAAACAAATCTCAAGTGGTCATTTGAGCGTATACAATAACGGCAGTCGTGACCAGCATACGTGGTAATTATGCATTGACCAATGTCGGCGAAGTTGTTAGTTAATTAAAGTGGTAATTTATGGGACATGTGGAATTACATAGCGCTCAGTTTTAATTAATGACCCAAGCATCTGGCCTTTTAAGTTGTAAATCAACATGAACTGTTTTTACTATGATCAGTAATGAGTGTGATGTGTCATCCGATTTATTCGCCATATAAGCAAAACATATTTTACAGATCATCAGACTCGTAATAATGTCGTACCACAAATGAAGTGAAGGACTACGGGCATATGAGGTTCTGCAGTCTTTACTGCAGTCCATCGACGATAGCGAGACTGCGATGAATGGACTCGATAAGGTATTTAGACGTGTTGTGATGGAGCAGGTGAAGCGGAAGACTACGAAGCAAGGCGAGATAACAGACTTCTTCAATACCGGACGTGTATAACTTTCATGTATAACTTGTACTGGGTTCCATGTGATAGTAAATTATGATATGCAGTGAATGTGGTTCCGGGTCCGAAGTAGTGATGGGGTGACTGGGCATGCATCTATTGATTTATCAGTGTATGACGAGCGATGTAATTTTATACCTACAAGCATGCGCATCATTTTATGGCAAATACATATTCACTCACAAAGATTTATATTTGATTAGATAAATATTTTTCATGAAATTACGCAAATGCCAATAGGTACAAAATCAGAGATGCTTTCACATGATCGTATCGGACGGGGCAATCAAGTCCGCCAATTGTATTTCGTAATCATTTTCTGTTGTTCTCATGTTCTATTGCTGCATAATGGCTATGTAAATAAAAACAGACGTGAGTTTGCCGCTTTCTTTATTTTATTAAAGCCTGTTTCTGTTAATAAACGACTGTGACAATCAACCGTAAATGCAAATGTAAGCGCATTTACGACAACGTGTCGTAATGACGACTTGTTTCACTTAGTACACTGACCAACTCGTAGATCTGAAATGGTTACAGTAGAAAATCCCGATGGGTCGAACAACAGATGGGTCGAACTAAAACTTAACCCCGCAGGCTGTTCGACCTATTGAAATTTGACTGTATTTCATATTGAGATGAAAATAAAAAGAAATTGAAGTTTTTACGTGATCTTTTTATCACTTCTTTCTATCTATGTTGGTCTATAACATCACTTTATCTATCTATAACACCACTTTATCTATCTATAACACCACTTTATCATGATATGAAAGTCATTCGTCACACATATCTAAAGTGAGCTTCCAGCTGTGGCAGATTTATATGGGGGATGGGCATTCCATATGCATAACCTGCAAGTGCAACATCCACTTATGTATTATATTTACGCGGTTTGGGTTATGGTCCAGCGGGATAATTTTAGAAGATTTGCAAGCACAATATGTACATAAAGTTGTACGGTCACTCGTGTGGCTAATATTGAAACTGCCAACACATCACATTATTATCAGCCACCGATCATCGCAGATAGGTTGCTTGTAAGAGTTATCGATTTCCAGTGTTGGTTGAATAACCAGTATTATTATGCTGCAACATCCATATGCCTTGGGTTAACTGAAAATTCACATCCATGATGATTGATAAATGCTTCATCGAGTTCATATGCACAACTCATCATTAATATATCATGGGCAATTTTATCGTTACCAACACAACGTCATCACGCGATATGGGGCCCCGACGTCAAAATAATGTTATGTTAATGTTATGCTCCATATTGTTCAATGGAAGAAGAACATGTCCATGCTTTCATTCGTGCTCGCACAATGGGTTATTATTTTTCAAAATAAACGGTATAACATCTTTTTTTGTATAATACATGCACTTCAGACAGCTAAGTCAGGCAATGCAATTCACCTTTGTTCAAACATACCACCATAAATACCAGCAGTAACATTATTGACTGCTGACGTTGTCGAAGTGGATTCCCTTTATGCGGCTGTTCGTGTACGGTATTAAACAATGAAATCACATGGGGCAAGATTAGGCGAATATGGAGGATTGAATAACGCCTCAATCGACGATATTTGATAATAGATTCATCCACTGTAACCACTCAATTGGAAAAATGTACAGATGTCATTTCAACTATCCTAAAACTCGAGAGAAATTGGTAACTCGCCTGGCCTTCTGCTACATGTTCACCATCATCGGGATCCATATAGCCATATGTCTCCTCATATTTAAATATTTTTAATCACACAATGAGTTCAACCGATCTGGCATTTCACGAAAAGTGGTCAGTCGACCAAGACTTTTACTTTGGTTTACAACGTCTGACGACGTCACTTTTGTACATCCATGTCTGGCCTAGCCTTTCGCGCCTTCATGTCCATTGTCTATCCGACTGTATCGTTCGTATATTGTCATATCCGATGATGGACTTTCTCTCATCATCAATATCTTGTGTTTTGTGTTAAAATACAAACTTTAATATAATCTCTTGGTTTTTCCGGCAAATTTTCTTACACAGAGCTGGCAGTCGTTAAACAACGTCATTTCTGGTCATGATGTCATATTTTTAAAATATTTTGTCGCATACGAAATGTTAAATGTCCAAAATTATTTCAGACAGCAGCAAACAATAGGGAAACGCCAACACATCTCACTCTGCCTTATTTGAAAATGATTCATACGAAATTACATTACTTGGGCCGCAATCCAAAACATGACGTTACATTAGCAACTGCAACACGAGCTATGAACATTATTTTCATACTTTGTCTTGGCCTAATGGGAGACACTTGGCCAGGCTACGAGATATCCAAATTCGGTTGACATGCGATAAAAGATGACACATTTATAGGACTTGTCCGGTTATTTTATCAACACCCCTTGTATACGCCGTTGATAAAAATGTCGTAATTTCGACGTCATTGATCAAAAACGTCAAATAAGTTTTTACCACGCGTCATAAAAATACTTCTAAAATGAAAAATAATTGGGATACATTGATAATTTTTGTGGCATATGGCTTTTAAAAGATGTACAATTCAGAATACGCGAAAAGGTAAAAACTGAAAATGTTGTCATTAAGCCCGGTTTTCGCACGGCGCGGCTCATATATTGATCAATATATACCGTAAAGATTCTAATAGACGCCCGGGCGTCTATTAAAATCACCACTGGCTCCGAAGTCCAGGGTGGGCGTTTAATAGAGGCAAGTGTTATTCAGCAAAGGGAAAATGATAAAAAAATATACGATGTTCTGCTATCTGAACAAAAACATAACTAAGGGACGTTACTCTCAAACGCCAGACTTGATTGTACTGTCTGTCAGTTTATACAAATTTGGGCCAAGACGTTTCGGCCCACGCTGGTCATTATGGTACAGTCGGTAGAAATGTTAAACTTAATGGTAATGTATATCAAGACAGTGTCAATCATTAATGCTGATCAGATTTACGCCTACGGACGTTTCGTCAACGTCAGCGTTTCGGATCTGTCGGGTTTGAGATGCTTTGAAAATGTCGTCTCCGTAACCGTGTAAATTCTGATCACCCTGTGTCCATGCAAATAGCTACTGCTGATGAGGAATTTACTGTGACACCGGAAACAGTCGAATTTCGCTTCCGCTTTTGAAAGTGAAAGTAGCAATTATGTTTTTTCCCCGATTTTAAAGGAAGTTGCTTTCGAAATACTGGAAAGAAAAAAAATCTAATTGGACAATTAGCTCCGATTTTGTTTCAAATCGGTACTGGGCGTTCATTAGAGGCACTAATTTCGTGAAAATCGGCCAAAGAATGTGTCACTTTCAACGTAAAAAGTGGGGGGTGGGCGTCTATTAGAGCATGGGCGTCTATTAGAATCTTTACGGTATGTATCCCCTATCTAGAGTGATAAATGAATAAAATAGTACTTGTACTGCTTTTTTTGCAATACATGTAACACATATCCGATGATACAGGTTTCACATCGTTCTGGTATGCATAAATCTGACGCATGACTTTACGGTACACCCAAGAAAAAATAAAACATGTATAAACATTATGTAACATTAACCTAATGTTTTTGGACTGATAGAATGGTATGAAGATAGATTGATTGATTAATTGTGCTTAACGATCTGTCAACAACTAAGGTCATGATAGACACCGGTCAACTGGGGTAAATCCTGTAAATCACCTGTAAAGGGGTGGAACCCAAAATCAGAACTGAATATTTACATAAAGAAAATGTACCGGTATACATGTATTCAGATGTCAAATTAGAATATCCGGATCTGGTGCCAGGTCTTCAACACACAATAGTCATTTAGTCCCAGCCCCTAAAGGTAATTGGATTACACTAATCTTACTACTCTTACCATGGGATGACCGGATTCTCTCACATACAAGACAACCAAAAATACACATGAGTGCTGAATCAGGGATACCCGTCTCATGGTCCCAGCCAACATCCCACAGAATGTTAGTTTGTTTGTTTATTGGTGTTTAACAGCCTATCAACAGCTAATGTTATTTGAGGCCATGCCAACCGGGTTCAATCCATTATATAACCTGCTTCATTGAGGGGGAATCCCAAAATCAGAATTGAATATTTACATCGACAAACAATATATTCAGCCCTGAAATTACAATAACCTGAACTGGTGCCAGGTCCATACCACACCAATGTCACTTGGCAGAATGTCAGATAGTATAAAACTGTTTTCATATGGACAGGTTACTCTTTAAACTTCAGTTTGTAAACATCAAATATTAAGGCAATGAAACCTTGACAGCATGTTACACACTTATATATATATATATGAAAGTTCAGTTTGGTTTTATCCTAAACGGTTTGCACTAATATAATATCTTCATTGTCATGCATGTAAATGTAAATGTAAATGCTTGGATTTAACGACGGCACTGGCTCGATGACCTTGCTTGTCGTCTCCCAAGAAGGGGAGAAAGGAAGGAGGTCGATACAGAGGAAACCGGCCCCAGGGGGCCTAGCTCTTATTAGAATAGTCCCCTCTGGTTCTTTAATGTGCCCAGACTCTCCTTCAAATCTGATACACGGGACCGCCTTTTAAAGTCCCCATCCGAAAGGACTAGTAGAGCAGGAAATACAAAGTATCTCAGAAATACTGACGCCCGGGAACTGAACCCTGAATCGAACCCGGGTCGCCAGCGTGGCAGTCCGACGGTGCTACCTCACGGCCACGGTCTGCTCTCTTCATTGTCTTGCATGAATTTGTTTGCATTATATACAATACATAGCGTGCACCGTTGTAAACAATGTATCCCTAGTAACCATCTGAGAAGATCATCCTACTTATTTTTTTATTAATAACATAAGTGTGATAATTTTTCAAATACATATAGATTCTAATATAAAATCTGAATTATCATTAAAAAAAACTAATACAATGAAAGGAGGCATGCATGAATACAACTACTGGCTGTCAGGCAAAACGACACATCTCTCTTCAGAAATAATTATTAATTAGTTCACTTTCTTTTATGAAATTTGAAGTAAACATTTTAAGTACCATACATATCTAACCACTTGCATACACCCTGATATGATCACTACACATTGTGACCATCAATAAGCCCTTGGACTATCAAAAGCCTTGGCGGACTCAACATGTGCGCTGCAGCCATCTCTGTTATGTACATTGGACAAAATATTGTAACAGGTTTTGGTGGCCATCTTGGACACCATATTATTTCAAATATTAATTTAGTGATGCTTTACTAATAACAATAACTGTAGTTCCTAGATAATTAACAAGAATTCTGCCATGGAAGCGGTGTCGCGCCTGCCAATCATTTGACCATAACATGATCATGGGCATATGCTAAAGTAAGCATCACAAAAACTGTCAGAGAAGTGCATGTTTAAAATATGAAAAAGGTCAAGGTTGAAAAAACTTTTTGACATAAAAAGTGTTTCCACAACCATGTGAAGGTCAAAATGGTCAAGGTCATGTTAATGGTGGCATGAGTGTGTTCTCAATGCTCATATGTATCAAGTGTCCAAATATTGAAGCAATCTGCCATCGTCGTGCAAAGGATAGCTATTGCATACGTCTCACCTCTTGCTCAGGTAGCCCCCAATGAGGAGCCAAATCAAGAAGATGGATAGATTGAGATGTAATATATATAGGCATGTTTGAGGTGAGAAAAAGAATAAGATGTGTGTTAGCTTAGAAAGTGACACATAGGATAGTGAATTCCAGTCTGTAACATTCCAATTGTGCATGTAAATAAAATATTCACATACATAATTACAATACACGATATTTGCTATTTGTATGGCACATATTACACGTGACACAATATGGTCCTTGCCCCTTGTCACAGGTCAAAGTTTCAGTGTATTTGATGGACAAATGTTAGTCGATGTCTTACTGTACTGGAACATACTGAGACTTGACTGTATTGTGTCAGTAAGGCTATTGTTGAGAGTGGACAATGACCATTCACTAACCAAGCTGACTGGTGGTCAAATGTCATTGTTACACTGATTGAATGCAAGGTGTGAATGTGTGAGTTATGTCAAGGTAATACATGTACATGGGACAGGCATTATGTGATTGGATTTTGACGGAGCAACTTGGACTGGAACTGGGCTAGCATGGTAGGAATTTATTTATTTGTGGAAAACCTACATCTTGATTTTAGATTGAGCTTTATCGGCATGGCCTGATTATGCAACCAAGTAGATCCTGATCTAGTAGTATACTGTGAGCCAGCATGGACATACGTGATAAATTACTAATCTTAAAGTATCGGTTTCTTAGAAGACATGTAACCCAGTTCAATATATTGACACTTTATTAATTGTAATATTTGATATAACGTAATAATAGTGATGCTTATTTATTTAATCATATTATGTAACTGTGCAATATGTTTTAATTTACGACAACATGAGTTGCATATTGCAATGCCTTCTGTATAATGGATTTAGACTGTTTGCGACAATTATGCTAGTAATGACTACAATATGCAAACATGGAGTCATATGCCAAACTCAAATGGTATGTAACTAATATCAGTCACAAGTGTTATTTAACTTGTAGCCCCTCAAAGTGTGGTTGGACGTTCATCAGACGGCTGCAGCTCTAGCAACAGGACAATTATCGTTGTCAGCTAGTGTATTGCCGGGAGAATTCAGGAGGTTCCGTCAAATGGAGGTTTCGTCAATTAGGCAAAATAGAGTGAAAAGTCGAGTGGTTCCGTCAACTGGTTACCGGTTCGTCAATTAGGCGATTATAGTTGAATGGTATTGATCACACCTCTGCTAATTGAATTTCGCATTTTCACCAAGTAGTTGATCTTTGATCGTTTAGTAATTATTACCGTCAAATGACCGATCAGTTAATTCGTGATGATTCATCATGATTCAATTAGTTAATTCGTGATGATTATTTATGATTCACTCAAGCTTTTTGCCTGATCCATGTCAACTGCACAAGCGCTGAAACATAAAAATGGGTGGGCAATTTGTAACTTCCTCACTACAATTCATCATGGATGATAAGTCGTACTGCGTCTTGTGTTCTGGTGTGGTTACTGCCCGTATGCATGCTATATGCTGCGACGGCTGCAGTCGGTGGCAACATAGGAAATGTGATACTGGTATGTTTTCATTATATTTTATTAATATTATAGTGTAACTGTATTTCATGATCGTAAATAGTATGATTTTCCATAAATAAAATATAGTTTTTATTTTTCAACTCCACGTTCACCCGTTGGTCGCAAAGGTTACCACAACATGCCGCTAACGTATGTCTTCTATTCAACATATTGTGTATCTGTTGATGGCTTGCAAATGCTGCAGAAGCGGGTGATTATACAAATATACAAATACACAAAATATACACCAAGATACTTTAAAATGTTATTGAAATATATGCCATTAAATGTCCATATACAACAAATATCAACACATATCTGTCATTAATATCCACTTTAATGACCATCAATTATCTTATCAATTGTATGGCACGTGCCGGTCATTATCGAGTTTTACTCTAAATTGCCTAATTGACGGACCGGACGCATAGTTGACGAAACCTCTCAGTTGACGAAACCTCCAGTTGACGGAACCTCTGACACCCTTGCCGGAAACATGGAAACTTGATGTTAAGGACCACCAATCCTGAGTAGTATATACGGGTCGGCATTGACGGCACAATGTGAATGTGTATCGCGGCCAATGTGATTTAGGAAGTGGAATCATAAATGTATCTGTGGTGATGAAGTGAAATACGTATGTAAACGTGGTTTATGTGTTTAGTCTGGGAGCTAGCGGAAATATATATATACTACTGGAACCAAGCGGAAATATATATATACTACTGGAATCAAGCAGGAAGTGGTCCGATATACAATGTACTGAAGTAGATGAGCGGTGAATTACCATATTGTGGTGGAACATACTATACAATAATATGTATATGGAGGGGATAGCTACACGGTTTATGTACAACTACATGACAATAACACACATTTAAACATTGCAGTTATATACGTTTAGTTACCAACACGTAGTGGTAGAAACAATACAGTAGAGGATATAGGTTCTGTAATAGTATATTGTGATGGCACAGTGGTTAAAACTAGTTTTTTTCATGATTGTGATACCAAGTTATCAACTCAGTAACGTTGTACCTTTTTCTGTACTTAGTGGTGAATTCTTTGAGCAATCCAACTTTAGTGTCACCCACAATATACAATGTTTACTGTAGGGAAACCATTGAACTATATTGCGTGTACATGTATATAGTACATTGTACATACATGTACTATCACATGAGTCATTAAATTGCACTATATATACATGTATTAACAAGTTGAAAGCGTTATTTGTCACACCAATCAAGGACAAACATATAGTGATCACAATTTAGTCCTACCAATGTATGGTGATCACAATGGCATCTCGGTGCATCTGTCAATAAGTAACAGGGATCGATTCTGTGAATACAGCACAGATTCACTTGGCCAACCTGTGACACCCCTCGATACTAATATGTAAAACAGAACCAATTTTTGTGGTTGGTAAATGAGTTAGTTACATGTACCTGCTAATGATATTCTGGACATATACTGAAACTAGAAAATGTGTTCATAGAACATGGATACCCCCCACCTGCACCCTTGATAGTAAAAGGGCATCATTATTACGAAGCTAACCCCTTGTGGGCAAATATTATTGGAACTGGTAAAGGAGTTAAAGAGAAAAGATTAAAAACTTAAACATAAGTCACCAGTGACCTTGACCTTGGCTGTCTGGGCATGGGTCATGTGCAAAACAAAGCAGCATCCCTAGACAGACATTGTGGGTAAATATCATTGAAATTGGTGAAGGAGTTATTGAGAAAACATTAAAATCTTAAACGCATTTGCTTTACAAACAAGATGAACATACGTCCCAAGTGACCTTGACCTTAGGTGTTTTGGCGTGGGTCTTTGTGAAACAAAGCACCATCCGTAGACATTGTGGGCAAATATTATTAAAATTGGTGAAGGATTTAAGAACTTATTGAAAATTTAAACGCATTTACCTTTTGGATGCACGGACGGACGCCCAAATGGACACGGACGCACAGACAGGGGTAAAACATATGCACCCCCTCCCCCAATAAATTGGTAGGGTACATAAAAATCAGCTTTGGCATTTTTTGTTTGATCTTTGTAAATTGTATGTCTAATATGCTTCACCTACATACTAAGTTTGTGACCTTGGCCTTGGCAGTATCAGGGGTGGAGGCTTCCATGTTTGTCACAGTATGAGAGAGGACCAACAAGTGCACAATATAAAGAAGTTCCATGGAAAGAACCAGAAATTATGAAACATTTACCCCATGTTTTGTGAATTCATTAACCCTTAGAATGCGGGAAACATAAATTATCGTATAATGCTGTTGATGTATGTTTTGCTTCTTTCTCAATAAAAACATGGTTTGGCAACATTTTAAAATAATTTCAATTGGAAATTATTCTAAAGTGTAGTCAAAACATGGTTTTGATAAGAACAAGAGACGAGGCAAAGCCACGAAGGTCGGGTTTTCTTCAAGGCATAGACAATTGGATAACAGATAATTGGTTATTAATGTTATTATGACCATGATTGAAAGTGACAACTGTCAGTGACTTAAGATGGCAAAAGAAGCCAGTGTATGAGAAAACCTACATGCAATTGCATACATGTATTAGTTCAAGATATGAGTGAACATCTGTGCTGCGTGAGGAGTGTTGTCCAATTTAACATTGAAAATTGCTACGTCGATTACGCGGAAAAAATAGGTAAAGGTAAAAAAAAGATGAGATAATGGTATGTGGTCGGCACCCGTTGGTAATGAAGCTGTGCAAGTGTGGTGGTGGTACAGAAAGTGAGAACGGATCTAAAAGCAAAAACTTAATGTTGAATATTGCTAAGTCCATTACGTGAAAAAATAGGCCAATGTCAAAAAATGTCACATGTTGGTTAGTGATATGTGATGGGCACCCGTTGGTTATGAAGTTGTGCAAGTATGGTGGTCTTAGGTGGTACAGTAACAAAGAAATGGACCTAAACACGAAAACTGAAAATTGAAAATGGCTAAGTCGATTACGCGAAAAAAATAGGTCAAGGTAATAAAAAGGTCACATGTTGGTAGTGGTATGTGATGGGCACCCATTGGTTATGCAGTTGTGCAAGGATGGTGATTCTAGGTGGTACAGTAACAGAGAAATGGACAAAACACGAACACTTAACATTGTGGAAGCCCGCCCGCCCGACTTTCACCAATCCAATAGCCGTGATTTTTCTCTCTCAAAAACCTGGCTAAAAATGGAAAATAACAAATGAACAGCAGACGATTTTTATTCAGCATTGTAAGGGTTAAGTTGTGTACCCAACACCCCTTTTTTCTGATTAAAGGTTTGTTTGTTTGTTGGGGTTTAACGGCCTATCAACAAATAAGGTGACATTTAAGGCCGGGTTTCTGATTAAAGGTACATGCCCACTCAGTAGGCACAAAATGTTCTTCACAGGAATTAAATAAGTGTATAATTGTGTCACTATTCCACCAGTTTTAAAAATTGTGAGTGCCCGCTATACTAATTAAATGCGTCACCAGAAAAAAAATATATTTTCGACAGATTATAAAGTATGATCATTGCACATCAAAAATAAATACAGAGAATAAATAGTAATGTCCGTTAACATTTTAAGGAAACACGGTTATCGCCCCTGATATCAGTGTGGAAATTTACGTGATATAAAATGTATAATCATGTAAATCAATACATGGGTTAATGGTGAATGAATGTTTATTTTGCCAGAAAATGTCTGAGATGATGTCTCTGATATAAAGAACAGTTTGTGCCTATTGAGTGGGCATGTACCTTTAATGGAATAGTTCTAAAAGAGTCCATACCAGTTACTTAGGGGATATTTTGTAATGGACTGATGAACGGACGGGTGGAGGACATACGGGTACACACATGCACAGGTGGACAATCTGACTCCAGTATACCCCGATAACTCTTTGTGGGGGATATGGTGTGATCAGTCTACACCAAGCCTGCACTCTAATTAGGACCTACATTGTGGACGCCAAGGCAGCCTGGGACCAGCAATATAGCCCATCAGTATAGGCCAGCAGTATAGGCCAGCAGTATAGGTCATCAGTATAGGTCATCACTATAGGCCAGCAGTCTACGCCAGCAGTATGATTATGTCATCAGTATAGGCCAGCAGTATATTCCATCAGTATATGCCATCAGTATAGGCCAGCAGTATATGTCATCAGTATATGTCATCAGTATATGCCATCACTATAGGCCAGCAGTATACGCCAGCAGTATATGTCATCAGTATAGGCCAGCAGTATATGCCATCAGAATAGGCCAGCAGTATATGCCATCAGTATAGGCCAGCAGCATATTCCATCAGTATATGCCATCAGTATAGGCCAGCAGTATATGTCATCAGTATAGGCCATCAGTATAGGCCAGCAGTATATTCCATCAGTATAGGCCAGCAGTATAGGCCAGCAGTATATGCCATCAGTATAGGCCAGCAGTATATGCCATCAGTATAGGCCAGCAGTATATTTCATCAGTATGGGCCTGCAGTATAGGCCAGCAGTATATGCCATCAGTATAGGCCAGCAGTATAGGACATCAGTATAAGCCATCAGAATAGGCCAGCAGTATAGGCCATCAGCATAGGCCTACATTATATGTCATCAGTATAGGCCTGCAGTATAGGTCATCAGTATATGCCAGCAGTATAGGCCAGCAGTATATGCCATCAGTATATACCATCAGTATAGGCCATCAGTATAGGCCAGCAGTATATGCCACCAGCATAGGCCAGCATAATATGCCATCAGTATAGGCCAGCAGTATATGCCAGCAGTATAGGCCATCAGTATAGGCCAGCAGTATAGGCCATCAGTATATGCCATCAGTATATGCCATCAATATAGGCCATCAGTATAGGTCATCAGTATAGGTAATCAGTATAGGCTATCAGTATAGGCCAACAGTGTATGCCATCAGTATAGGCCAGCAGTATATGCCATCAGTATAGGCTATCAGTATAGGCCAACAGTGTATGCCATCAGTATAGGCCAGCAGTATATGCCATCAGTATATACCATCAGTATAGGCCATCAGTATAGGCCAGCAGTATAGGCCAGCAGTATAGGCCAGCAGTATAGGTCATCAGTATAGGTCATCAGTATATGCCATCAGTATAGGCCAGCAGTATAGGCCAGCAGTATATGCCATCAGTATAGGCCAGCAGTATAGGTCATCAGCATAGGCCATCAGCATTGGCCATCAGTATAGGTCATCAGTATATGCCATCAGTAAAGGCCAGCAGTACATGCCATCAGTATAGGCCAGCAGTATAGGTCATCAGCATAGGCCATCAGCATAGGCCATCAGTATAGGTCTTCACTTCAGTATAATGCCATTCGTATAGATCATCAGTATAGGCCAGCAGTATAGGCCATCAGTATAGGCCATCACTATAGTACATCAGTATAGGCCATCAGTATAGGTCATCAGTATAGGCTATCAGTATAGCAACAGTATAAGCCATCAATATACGCCAGCAGTATATGCCATTAATATAGGCCAGCAGTATATGCCAATGCCATCATTATAGGTCATCAGTATATGCCAGCAGAATAGGCCAGCAGTATATGCCATCAGTATAGGCCAGCAGTATAGGCTAGCAGTATAGGCCATCAGTATAGGCCAGCAGTATATGCCATCAGTATAGGCCAACAGTATATGCCAGCAGTATATGCCATCAGTATAGGCCTGTAGTATAGGTCATCAGTATAGGCCATCAATATAGGTCATCGGTATAGGCCAGCAGTATAGGCCATCAGTATAAGCCATCAGAATAGGCCAGCAGTATAGGCCAGCAGTATATGCCATCAGTAAAGGCCAGCAGTATATGCCATCAGTATAGGCCTGCAGAATAGACCAGCAGTATATGCGAGCAGTATATGCCATCAGTATAGGTCACCAGAATATGCCATCAGTATAGACCATCAGTATAGGCCATCACTATAGGACATCAGTATAGGACATCAGTATAGGCCATCAGTATAGGTCAACAGTATAGGCCAGCAGTATAGGCCATCAGTATAAGCCATCAGAATAGGCCATCAGTATAGACGAGCAGTATATGTCACCAGTATAGGCCTGCAGTATAGGTCATCAGTATATGCCATCAGTATAGGCCAGCAGTATAGGCCAGCAGTATATATGCTCAGTATATGTCATCAGTATAGGACATCAGTATAAGCCATCAGAATAGGCCAGCAGTATAGGCCAGCAGTATAGGCCAGCAGTATATGCCATCAGTATAGGCCAGCAGTATAGGCCAGGGCCAGCAGTATAGGCCAGGGCCAGCTGTATATGCCAGCCCAGCAGTATAAGCCAGCAGTATAGGCCAGCAGTATATGCCATCAGTATAGGCCAGTAGTATATGCCATCAGTATAGGCCAGCAGTATATGCCATCAGTATAGGCCAGCAGTATATGCCATCAGTATATGCCATCAGTATAGGCCAGCAGTATAGGACAGGAGTATAGGCCAGCAGTATATGCCATCAGTATAGGTCATCAGTATATGCCAGCAGTATAGGCCATCAGTATAGGCCATCAGTATAGGCCATCAGTATAGGCCATCAGTATATGCCAGCAGTATATGCCATCAGATTAGGTCATCAGTATATGCCAGCAGTATAGGCCAGCAGAATAGGCCAGCAGTATAGGCCAGCAATATAGGCCAGCAGTATATGCCAGCAGTATATGCCATCAGTATAGGTCATCAGTATATGCCAGCAGTAGTAAATGCCATCAGTATAGGCCAGCAGTATAGATCATCATTATAGGCCAGCAGTAAATGCCATCAGTATAGGCCAGCAGTATATGCCACCAGTATAGGCCATCAGTAGAGGACATCAGTATAGATCATCAGTATAGGCCATCAGTATAGATCATCAGTATAGGCCAGCAGTATAGGCCAGCAGAATAGGCCATCAGCATAGGTCATCAGTATAGGTCATCAGTATAGGCCAGCAGCATATGCCAGCAGTATAGGCCAGCAGTATATGCCAGCAGTATAGGCCATCAGTATAGGCCAGCAGTATAGACCAGCAGTATATGTCAGCAGTATATGTCAGCAGTATATGCCAGCAGTATATGCCATCAGTATAGGTCATCAGTATATGCCAGCAGTATAGGCCAGCATAATAGGCCAGCAGTATATGCCAGCAGTATAGGTCACCAGTATATGCCATCAGTATAGATCATCAGTATAGGCCAGCAGTATATGCCATCAGTATAGGCCAGCATTATATGCCATCAGTATAGGCCATCAGTATATATCATCAGTATATGCCAGCAGTATAGACCAGCAGTATAGGCCATCAGTATAGGCCAGCAGTATAGGCCAGCAGTATATGCCATGAGTATATGCCATAAATATAGGCCCACAATATATGCCATCAGTATAGGCCATCAGTATAGGCCAGCAGTATATGCCAGCAGTATAGGCCATCAGTATAGGCCAGCAGTATAGGCCAGCAGTATAGGCCAGCAGTATAGGCCAGCAGTATATGCCAGCAGTATAGGTCATCAGTATATGCCATCAGTATAGGCCATCAGTATAGGCCAGCAGTATAGGCCAGCAGTATAGGTCATCAGTATAGGCCATCAGTATAGGCCAGCAGTATATGCCATGAGTATATGCCATCAATATAGGCCCACAATATATGCCATCAGTATAGGCCATCAGTATAGGCCAGCAGTATAGGCCAGCAATATAGGCCAGCAGTATAGGCCAGCAGTATAGGCCAGCAGTATATGCCAGCAGTATATGCCATCAGTATAGGTCATCAGTATATATATGCCAGCAGAATAGGCCAGCAGTATATGCCAGCAGTATATGCCAGCATTATATTCCATCAGTATAGGTTATCAGTATATGCCATCAGTATAGGCCATCAGTATAGATCATCAGTATAGGCCAGCAGTATAGGTCATCAGTATAGGCCATCACTATAGGACATCAGTATAGGCCATCAGTATAGGCCAGCAGTATAGGCCATCAGTATAGGCCATCACTATAGGACATCTGTATAGGCCAACAGTATAGGTCATCAGTATAGGCCAGCAGTATAGGCCATCAGTATAAGCCATCAGAATAGGCCAGCAGTATAAGGCCATCATATAGGCCAGCAAAGTATAGCCCAATCATAAGGCCAGCATTAATCCATCAGTAATAGGCCTGCAGTAGGTCATCATATATGCCATCCAGTATAGGCCAGCAGAGGCCTAGCAGAATATATTATCAGTAATGTTCTCATTATAGGGTCATCAGTATATGCCATCAGTAGGCCAGCAGTATATGGGTCCATCATTATAGCCCAGTGGAATATGGCCAACAGGTAATAAAAGGCCAGCATTATGCCAGCAAGTAAATAGGCCATTCAGTATAGGCCAGCATTATATGGCCCAGCAGTAGGGCCAGCAGCATAGGCCAGAATAAAGGCCAGCAATATAGGCCGCAGTATATCCCAGCAGTAATAGCCCATCATATAGGTCATCAGTATATGCCACATAAAGGCCCAGCAGAATAAGGCCAAGCAGTAAAATGCCACAGAATAGGCCAGCAGTATAGGTTTCATCAATAAATATGCCATCCGTATAGGCCATCCAGTATATATTCATCAGTTATAGGCCAGTAATACAGGCCCAGCAATAAGGCCCGCAATATAGGCCCACAGTATACAGTATATTGCCAATCATATAGTTCATCAGTAATAGCCAGCAGTAAATGCCATCAGTAATAGGCCAGCAGAATAGGCCTAGCAGTAAATGCCAGCAGTAAAAGCATCAGATAAGCCAGCATATGTCATCAGTATATGCCCATCATTATAGGTCCTCAGTATTAATCATCATATAGGCCCATGAACTAATAGGGATCAGTATAGGCCATCAGTAATAGGCCGCAGTATAGGTCATCAGTGATATGCCAATCAGTATACCAGCACATATGCCACAGTATAATGCCATCAGTATAGGCCAGCAGTATATGCCATCAGTATAAGTTCATCATGTATCCATCAGTATTGGCCAGCAGTATATGCCATCAGTAATAGGCCAGCATAATATGCCATCAGTATAGGCCGGCATATATGCCCAGCAGTATGCCAGCATATAGGCCCATCGGTAAAGGCCAGCAGTATATGCCATCATTATAGGTCATCATATAATGCCAGCATATAGGCCAGCGAATAGCCACAGTAAAGCCATCAGTAAAAGGCCCAGCAGCATAGTCATCATTTTATGCCATCAGATATGCCATCAGTATATACATCATATAGGCCACAGTATAGGCCATCAGCATAGTCATCAATATAAGGCCTAGCATAATAGCCATCTATAGGCCAGCAGAATAGGCATCAATAGGCCACAGTATAGGGTCATCATATAGGCCAGCAGTATATTCATCAGTATAGGCCAGCAGTATAGCCATCAGATAAGGCCAGCATAATATGCCATCAAGTATAGGCCAGCATATATGCCAGCCGTATATGCCAGCATATAGGCCATCGGATATGGGCCAGCAGTATAACCATCAGTATAGGTCACAGTAATGCCAGGCATATAGGCCACAAAAAAAAAAAGAATAGGCCAGCAGTAAATAGCCATCATATAGGCCAGCAGAATAGGTCATCATATAGGCCTAGCAGTATAGGCCCAATCAGTATAGGCCCAGCAGTATAAATTCCATCAGTATAGGCCTCCAGCAGTATATGCCATCAGTATAGGTCCATGCAAGTATGCCATCAGTATAGGCCAGCAGTATAGCCATCAGTATAGGTTCATCAGTATGGTATGCCATCAGTATAGCCAGCGTATAAGGCCATCAGTGGCCATAAAGGCCAACAGTATAGGCCAGCATAAATATGCCATCAGGTATAGGCCAGCAGATAGGCCAGCATATCAGCCCAGTCAGTATAGGCCCATGCGCCACAGTATAGCTGCCATCCAGTATAGGCCAGCAGTATATGCCATCATATAGTTCATCATATAGTGCCAGCCAGTATAGGCCAGCAGAATAGGCCCAGCAGTAAATCCACTGCCATCATATAGGCCAGCAGCATAGTCCATCATTAGTATAGCATCAGTATAGGCCATCAGTATATCATACAGGTATCATTGGCCATCAGATATATGCCATCAAGTATCCAGCCAGGTTCATCAGTATAGGCTAGCAGTATAGGCCAACAGTATAGGCCACAGCAGAATAGGTCATCCAGTATAAATGCCAGCAGTATAGTCATCAGGTATAGGCCAGCAGTATAGGTCATCAGTATATTTGATATTTTTTATAATGCCATCAGTATAAAGCAGCATAGTATGCCATCAGTATAGGCCATAGGCTATAGCCATCAGTATATAGGCCGATCAGTATAGGCCTAGCAGTATATAAGGCCATCAGTATGCAGCCATCAGTATAGGCCAGCAGTATAGCCATCAGTATATGCCATCAATAAAGGCCAGCAGTATATGCCATCAGTATAGGGTCATCAGTATATGCCAGCAGTATAAGCAGGCAGAATAGGCCCAGCATATGCCATCAGTATAGCCCAGGCAGAATAGGTGCCATCAGTATAGGCCCAGCAGTCATCATGCCATAAGTCCATATGGCCAGCAGTATAGCCAGCAGGTATATGCATCAGTATAAAGCCAGCAGTATCCTATGCCATCAGTATAGGCCAATCAGTATATGCCAACATAAGGCCACAAATATGCCAGCATTAGTATGTTCATCATATAGGCCACAGCATCAGGCCATCCATTATAGGCCAGGCAGTATAGGCCATCAGTATGTATATCCATCAGTATAGGCCATCAGTAATAGGCAGTCCCAGCATAGGCACAGTATAGGTGCCAATCAGTAATAAGGCCCATCAGTATAGGCATCAGAAAATCATAGGTGCCATCAGTATAGGCCAGCCAGTATAGCCATCAGTATCGGCCACAGTATAACAGTATAGGCCACATATGCCACGTATACCGCAAATATGCCATCAGTAAGGACTAATGCAGCTAATATGAGCCAGTAGGCCATCGTAAGGCCAGAGTATAGCATCCAAGATGCCATCATATAGCATTGCCAGATCCACAGTAAATGGCCATATATGGCCACATACCTCGTATAGGCCCACTAGGCCTCGATAGGCCAGATATGCCATCATATAGGCAGGCCAGTATAGCATCAATAGGCACAGTAGCCACAGTATATCATCAGGCCATCAGTATAGGCCCAGTATATGAAGTATAGAGCAGTATAGGCCATCTATATAGTATAGCCATCATATCCATCCTATGGCCAGCAGTATAGGCCAGCAGTAACCATCAGTATACAGAGGTATGGCCTCGTATAGGCACATATTATGGCCATCGTATAGGCCACAAGGTGCAGCATATGAGTATATGCCAGCAGTATAGGCCATCGTATAGCCAGCATATGCCACAGTATAGGTCATCAGTATATCGGCAGTATAGCCACATAGGCCAAATGGCAGGTACATGCATCCCAGTATAGGCAGGCGATCATGCCATCATATAGAACCAGCCACATAGCATCATATAGCAGGCCAGTATATCCATCAGTATAGGCCAGCTATATGCCATCATAGCAGGCAGTATAGAGGCCATATGTCATGTATAGCCATCAGTAGAGGCCATCAGTATATGCCACATGGCAGCAGGTAGCCATCAGTATAGTCCTCATTATGCCACATATAAGGCCATGTCAGCAATAGCATCAGTCACAGGCCATCAGTATATGCAGCATAGCATCAGTATAGGCCCAGTATCATCAGTATAGGCCATCAGTGGATAGGCCGCAGGTATATGCAGGCATATATGGCCATCAGTATAGGCCGAGCAGTATAGCCATCAGTAGAGCAAGATATCCATCAGTATAGCGCCACATATAATCAGCATATAGGAGCCAGTATATGCCATCAGTAGCCATCGTATACAAGGAGTATGGCCGGATCAGTATAGGCCATCAGTATAGGCCAGCGAGTTATGGCCATCAGAGCATCAGTATAGCCAGGCAGTATAGCACAGTATAGCCATCGGATATAGGCCAGGCAGTATGGCCAGCAATATAGGCCATCAGTATAGGTCATCAATATATGGCATGGTGAGACAGCTGGAACTATCTGGGTGGTATTCATTACAATGCACCTATTGTCAGCCATTCATGCGTTTATAAATTTTCCCAATGAGACAAGCTAATTATAGGATGATTCATCGGTGAACATTCAGTTATGAAATGTGAGAAAATAATACAACTCTATTTGCATGTATTTTCTTAAAGGGACAAATAGGTAGGCAAATTGTAATGTTTAGATCTGAGACAAACGACATACTATTTTAATTGTGCTTACATATTATCATTCACCCATGCCTGATCACTTTATAAAGTATATAGCATATTGATAAAAGAATAATTATGTTGTTTATCTGGATAATTTGACAATTTCCTGCGAGCTTTAGGAAGCATCTAGTTTCAGATAGCCACCACAGTGATGCACACACGAAGGCACCAGCCTACACTAATTCAAGGCTTTGAATGCTACAATTCCAATTTAAAATGTTCGCTAATTAACCCTTTCAACACTACAGATCTCTATAGCAGAGTTTGCAAACAGTGTAGATCCAGATGAGACGGCTCGTAATGAGCCGTCTCATCTGGATCTGCACTGTTTGTGGATATTTTCGGATTTTTGACCAAAACACCCCTTTTCCGATTAATGGAATAGTTCTAAATGAAAGAGTCCATACTAGTTACTTAGGGGTGAATGGGTTAATACACTTTTTACACACACACAATTTCCATAGTAGGCATATTCAGTGGCCAGTTGGCACACAAACTCTGACAAACTTCTTAACCAGACCCATGGGCATACACACTAACACTACACAGTCCAAACACTACACAGCAAACTGTGTCACATATGCAATTCATATGAAAAAAATTATATGATATTCATATGTAAAACATATGAATTGAATATGAAATTCATATGAAAAGAGCCGATATGAAACTCATATAATTTGCATATGAAGTTCATATGAAGACTTCATATGCATTTCAATATGAAAAATTCCTGAAATTCATATGAAATTTGCATATGAACTTCATATGTTACATATGCAATTCATATGAAAAGTTTTCATATGCAATTCATATGTTACATATGCAATTCATATGAAAACTTTTCATATGAATTGCATATGAAATTTTCATATGCAATTCATATGTTACATAATTTATTATGCAATTTATATTGATGATATATGGGTGAGAATTGACAAAAAACTGGGTACGAAGTTACCAAATCGGTATAGGGATGAAATGGTATAGGGACGAAATGGTGTGGGTACGAATTGACCAGGTACCCCTGCCATTATGTGTGCCTCGATGGATAAATCTTCGGAATTGAACTTATAAGATTTTGTTTTTACTTTTAGCAACACATAAATATATGACAAAGCTATGTTGAATAATTTAACAGCAGATATTTATCAATACAAATCAATTGATACCAAAAATAACATATACACAAATGATTATAATCAAAAGTTATCTCTGGATTTGAGTATGTAAAGTCCCATTCCAACCTCATAAATTTGTAGCACGGTGTTCAGGTATCATCGTACGGTTGAAAATAACTAAAAATGTGCTGCTTTTTTTAGAGTGTCGGGTGACTTATAAAAAGCACTGCCTCTCGCAATCAGTTAAGGAGGCTCTTGCGACAAATATTGAAAAATACTCGAAAATGAAGTACAAATCGCGCGCCACAATAAAAATGCAGTAACCACATCAGCTGTGTATATTTATTTTTTTAGAATGTTACCCGACCCACCAATTTTTGGCCAAAACTTTCAACACGACTGAATTTGAAAATATGAGGCACAGAGGCTTTTCTATGACTTGTTCTATCACATGTAACACCTCACCATTTCCTTAAAATGATTCCAAAGTGGCGTCATAACCACCTCAAATTTTCGCTACTAATGTCCGAAAAATACCTTCAATTCTGACGTGAAACCGTACCGGCGAGACAGCATAGATGTCAAAATCAACCGGAGCTAACATTGAGTTTCGTAGAATTATGAAATATTCTAAGAAATACACCTACTGTCTGTTCCACATTTTGCTGCCGACGAAATTTTGGATATTAAACACATTCAATATTTTATTAGTTGTGGACCGATTGTCGAAATCTAACTTTTTTGTTTTATTATCTACCGGAATTATATTTTTCCATACATGTACTGTGAATTTTTTTGTCAACTTCATCATTTACGGAACACATGGTATTTTGTCCGAATGTACAAAATCGCATGGCGTAAGATGAATTGTGTATCGAGTCGGTATAACGGCACGCAACATCGATATGCAAACTACTGCTGTGGATTTCAATTTATGACACTCAGGGGCGGGATTATACACATAGATATCTGACATGGGTGGAACATGGTGTCAAAGTCATTAATTAGTGTGATGAATAAAACGATACTGTGTTATTGATTAAAACCAAGTTCAACACTCAGGCGGCCATCAAAGAACAAAGATTACATGTACAGTTCGTTTTGGGTATACACTGTTTATTTGCTGAAAAATCTGAAATGAACACCATTTTCTCAATAACACTATTATCAAAACATTAAAATCGAACCATTAATCATCAGTCAACCCTGCAATAATTACAATGCACGTATTAATAATCCAGCATTATCTTCCGACTTCACAAGACAATCAATTATCTAAAAAAAAATCACAATTTTAGCCACCACCAATCGAATAAAAACTACCCATATTCATAATAACAAAAATAATCACCATTATCACAAGTAAACGACAAATAATTAACATCGGCCCACAAGTACAGGCAATTCGGCATGTTTCGGCTTTCATCGGCTTTCATATAGTTATATATAGTTATATATAGTTATACCGATGATGAAAGCCGAAACACGCGGAATACCTGTGGTTGCACATGTACACATTTTGCACGTACATGTACAGGGTTCATGTTTGAGGGCGACATGGGCGAAGTGGTCGCTTTTTTTCTGGCCAAGTCGCCTTATTTTTCCCGTAGGGGGAAGTAAAGTCGCCCTGGAATTTTCTGGATTTTTTTTTTTTTTACTATGAATTTCAGACCCTAGGGGCGAGTGCATGTCATAAATGCGCTAATCCCACCAAATAGGCGTGTAAAATTGGATCGCATCGATTGTTTGATGACCCCTGGTGTGTATTTGCCCGCGGGGTTTCTTTGTTATTGTCGCCTACTATCGGTTTGTTATTCGCGACGCCATGATGCGTATCAACTGATCAGACACGTCTGGGCGCTTAATATTGTTTAACTAAAGTGTTCAAGGAATGTTGATTGAAGACCCGAATTTACGTCATTAAGGCGGGGCTTATAGCTTCATTTAATTCATTGGTCGGCTTCTACTAATTTGATTCGACGACACGTGAATAACTAGAAATGGACGCTTGTCGACAAGCGCATGTGTATCCCCCTCCCCAGATACACAAGTAGTTTGAAAAAAGGGTGTTCGAGTTATGCTCCGGAGACAAAATCAGTGACGGAAAAACAAAGGGAGATAACTAAAGAATTAGTGATGCAAGAGTTGTCATTCTTGCGGGACACACCTTTAGGGTCGTGGTCTATGCATGTGTGAAGTTTCATGAAAATATTCCAAAGGGTGTTCGAGTTATGCTCCAGACACGAAATCAGTGCACGAAACAACAAAGGGAGATAACTAAGAAATTAACGACGCAAGAGTTGTCATTCTTACGTGCGACACACCTTTGGGTCGTCTTCTATGCATGTGTGAAGTTTATTTAATAAACTAGAAAAGTGTTCATAGAACACGGATGTCCCACATATCGCTTTGATAATAAATGAGGCCAAATTGCAAGTCAAAATTTTCTTTTACCTGAGCGTTAAAGTTTTTGGAAGCACCAAGTATGTGACCTTCACCCTGGGCTTGGCGGGGGCAGGACAAACGTGGATTTGGCACACGGCGGTAGAGGACCATTAGAGCAATGCATATATGAAATATGAAACTGATCCGTGAAAGAAAAACAGAAATTATAAGATATTTACCTGAGCGTTAAAGTTTTTGAAGCACTAAGTATATGATGTTAAACCTGGGCTTGGCGGGGGCAGGACGAACGTGGATTTGGCACAGGGCGGTAGGGGACCATTAGAGCAACGCATATATGAAATATGAAGTTGATCCGTGAATGGAAAGAAAAATTATAAGATATTTACCTGAGCATTAAAGTTTTTGAAGCACCAAGTATGTGACCTTGACCCTGGGATTGGCGGGGGCAGGACGAACGTGGATTTGGCACAGGGCGGTAGAGGACCATTAGAGCAATGCGTATATGAAATATGAAGATGATCCATGAAAGAAAAACAGAAATTATAAGATATTTATCCCGAGCGTAAAGTTTTTGAAGCACTAAGTATGTGACCTTGACCCTGGGCTTGGCGGCGGGGCAGGACGAACGTGGATTTGGCACAGGGCGGTAGACGACCATTAGAGCAACGCGTATATGAAATATGTAGTTGATCCGTGAATGGAAATAAAAATTATAAGATATTTACCTGAGCGTTAAAGTTTTTGAAGCACCAAGTATGTGACCTTGACCCTGGGATTGGTGGGGCAGGACAAACGTGGATTTGGCACAGGGCGGTAGAGGACCATTAGAGCAATGCGTATATGAAATATGAAGATGATCCATGATCCATGAAAGAAAACAGAAAGTATAAGATATTATTTACCCAAGCGTTAATGTTTTTGAAGCACTAAGTATGTGACCTTGACCCTGGGCTTGACGGGGGCAGAACGAACGTGGATTTGGCACAGGGCGGTAGAGGACCATTAGAGAGCAATGCGTATATGCGTGTTCGAGTTATGCTCTGGATACAAAATCAGAGCACGAAACAACAAAGGGAGATAAGTAAACAAGAATTCCGCGGAATCAGATGCCTCGCCTTGTCCCGCCTTGACCTCGAGCCTGGGCCCGAAAGCAATTTTCACTGGCCCGAACATATTATACAATTATTGACTAGTGAACCATAGAATATCAGATTATATTCTATGGCTCGCTAGTCAATAATTGTTTTATTATATGATAATAGTCTGTATATAGCACTTACGACCTTATGCTACTAGACAAAAATTGAAAAAGAATTTGAAAAAAAAAATGAAAAAAACAAAAATGGAAAAATAGTTTAAAAATTAAAAATAATAATGCTTGCTACTGGAGCCCAGAATTTTTTTTAATAGTCCTATATTTATCTACATATATCTGCACAGGTCCACATAATGCCACAATATTTTCAACACAGTTTACGGAAATGTAATATAATCATTTACCTGTATAAATTACCTGTAAGTGGTCAGTGGTCAGTTGCACATGCTAGCACATGCACAGGTGAATAGTCTGTATATAGCACTTACGACCTTATGCTACTGGACAAAAATTGAAAAATAATTTGAAAAAAAAAATGAAAAATAAAAAAAAAAAATGAAAAAAAAAAAATGGAAAAAAAAAAATGGAAAAATAATAATGCTTGTTACTGGAGCCCAGATTTTTT
>CM055279.1:56766857-56964110 GCA_029237695.1 Conchocele bisecta | reverse complement strand
CAATTGTGTTTTCCAATTATTCAGACGTATATACTAGACAACTTACACGGGGCTTCATGCCGTCACATTCCCCTTAAGGGGTCCATATGGGGATCCTGGGGTCACCAGTTGCCTATTTTCGCATTATTTTTGTCATAGTCGGATAAAACATAATTTTTTACAAGTGCTTCGGGAGAAGTGCCCCACTCAATCGTGTGTTCCTGTTGTTGATATATATACTATGACAACATACACGGGGGTCATGCCGTTGTCACATTCCCTTATACGTCTGCAATAGTTGATCTTGGGGTCACCAGTTGCTATTTTCGACTTATTTGTGTCATAGTCGGATGTAAAACATACTTGTTTACAAGTGCTTCGGGAGAAGTGCCCCACTTAATCGTGTGTTCCTATTGTTGAGAAATATATACTAGACAACATAGACGGGGGTTCATGCCGTCACATTCAACCCTTTAAGGGGTCGCAATATGGGTCTGGGGTCACCAGATTCGTACTACGACTTATTTGTGTCATAGTCGGATAAAACATACTTTTTTACAAGTGCTATTCGTGGGAGAAGTGCAACTCATCGCAGTGTTCCTAGTTGTTGAGAAAGTATACTAGACAACATAGACGGGGGTTCATGCCGTCACATTCCCCTTAAGGGGTCGCAATATGGGTCCTGGGGTCACAAGTTGCCCCTTTTCGGGCATTATTTTTTGTCATACCCGGTATAAACATATTTTTTACAAGTGCTTCGGGAGAAGTGCCCCACTCTAATTGTTGTATTTTCCTATTATTCAGACGTTATATCCCCACTAGACACTTACACGGGGCTTCATGCACGTCACATCCCCTTAAGGGGTGGGGCCATCATGGGGATCTGGGGTACACCAGTTGCCTATTTTCGCGTTATTTTTGTCATAGTGGCTGATAAAACATACTTTTTTACAAGTGCTTCGGGAGAAGTGCCCCACTCAATCGTGTGTTCCTGTTGTTGGGACATATATACTAGACAACATAGACGGGGGTTCATGCCGTCACATTCCCCTTAAGGGGTCGCAATAGGGGTCCTGGGGTCACCAGTTGGCTATTTTCGACTTATTTGTGTCATAGTTCGGATAAAACATACTTTTTTACAAGTGCTTCGGGAGAAGTGCCCCACTTAATCGTGTGTTCCTATTGTTGAGAAATATATACTAGACAACATAGACGGGGGTTCATGCCGTCACATTCCCCTTAAGGGGTCGCAATATGGGTCCTGGGTCACCAGATTGCTTCCCGGTATCGGTCATTTTTTAAGTTCGAATACAATACTTTTGTAAAACATCTTGACGGGGGGAGTGGCACCCCTCAAATCCGGGGTGTTGTTTTCTTTTTGGATATTATTTTACAAGTGCTTAAGACAACCATTAGCACGTGGTCAGACGTACGACGGGGCTTAGTCACATCCCCGGGGCATAGCCTGTCACCATTGCCATTGCGTTTATTTTTGTCATACGATAAAACATATACAGTCTGGAGAATGCCCCACAATCGTGTGTTCCTGTTGAGACATGTATCTAGACAACTAGACGTCAGCCATACATTCCCCTTAAGGGGTCGCAATAGGGGTCCTAGTGGCTCGCCAGTGTCATTTTCGCGTGTTAGTTTTTGTCATTAGTCGATAACAGTAACGTCACCCCAAGTTTCGGGAGTTCCAAGTGCACCCCACTCAATCGTTGTGTTCCTATTGTTGAGACACTAGATATACTTAGACAACATAGACGGGGGTTCATGTCCGTCACATTCCCCCACTTAAGGGTTCGCAATAGGGGTTTTGTGGTCACCAGGGGTTTGTTGCCCATTTTCGAGTTATTTGTGTCATAGTCGGATGAAACATACTTTTTTACAAGTGCTTCGGGAGAAGTGCCCCACTCAATCGTGTGTTCTTATTGTTGGGACATGTATACTAGACAACATAGACGGGGGTTCATGCCGTCACATTCCCCTTAAGGGGTCGCAATAGGGGTCCTGGGGTCACCAGTTGGCTATTTTCGACTTATTTGTGTCATAGTCGTATAAAACATACTTTTTTACAAGTGCTTCGGGAGAAGTGCCCCACTTAATCGTGTGTTCCTATTGTTGAGAAATATATACTAGACACATAGACATTCATGCCGTCACATTCCCCTTAAGGGGTCCGCAATATGTCCTGTCACAATTGTCCCCTTTTCCCCGGGTTATTTTTGTCATACGGATAAACATATTTGTTTAATGCTTCGGGAGAAGTGCCCCACTCAATGTCCTATATTCAGACGTATACTATACAACTTACACGCTTCATGCCGTCACATTCCCCTTAAGGGGTCCATATGATCCTCGGGGTCACCAGTTGCCTATTTTTCGCGTTATTTTTGTCATAGTCTGATAAAACTTTACTTTTTTACAAGTGATCGGAGAATGCCCCACTCAATCGTGTGTTCTGTTGTTGGGAAATGTATACTAGACAACAGACGTTCATCCGTCACATCCCCTTAAGGGGTCGCAATAGGGGTCCTGGGGTCACCAGTTGCTATTTTCGACTTATTTGTTGTCTAGTCGGATAAGACATACTTTTTTTCAAGTGCTTCGGGAGAAGTGCCCCACTCAATCGTGTGTTCCTATTGTTGAGACATATATACTAGACAACTTAGACGGGGGTTCATGCCGTCACATTCCCCTTAAGGGGTCGCAATAGGGGTCCTGGGTCACCAATTGCCCATTTTCGCGTTATTTTTGTCATACCCGGATAAATATATTATTTTACAAGTGCTTCTGGAGAAGTTTCCCACTCAATCGTGTGTTCCTATTGTTGAGACATGTATACTAGACAACATATACGGGGGTTCATGCCGTCACATTCCCCTTAAGGGGTCGTAATAGGGGTCATGTGGTCGCCAGTTGCCCATTTTCGAGTTATTTGTGTCATAGTCGGATAAAACATACTTTTTTACAAGTGCTTCGGGAGAAGTGCCCCACTCAATCGTGTGTTCCTATTGTTGAGACATATATACTAGACAACATAGACGGGGGTTCATGCCGTCACATTCCCCTTAAGGGGTCGCAATAGGGGTCCTGTGGTCACCAGTTGGCTATCGACTTATTTGTGTCAGCTATAAAACATACTTTTTTTACAAGTGCTTCGGGAGAAGTGCCCCACTTAATCGTCTGTTCCTATTGTTGAGAAATATATATACAGGACAACATAGACGGGGGTTCATGACGTCACATTCCCCTTAGTCGCAATATGGGTCTGGGGTCACAAGTTGCCCCTTTTCGCGTTATCATAGTCGATAAAACATACTTTTTTACAAGTGCTTCTGGAGAGCCACTCAATCGTGTGTTCCTATTGTTGAGACATATATACTAGACAACATAGACGGGGGTTCATGCCGTCACATTCCCCTTAAGGGGTCGCAATAGGGGTCCTGGGTCACCAATTGCCCATTTTCGCGTTATTTTTGTCATACCCGGATAAACATATTATTTTACAAGTGCTTCTGGAGAAGTGTCCCACTCAATCGTGTGTTCCTATTGTTGAGACATTTATACTAGATAACATAGACGGGGGTTCATGCCGTCACATTCCCCTTAAGGGGTCGCAATAGGGGTCCTGTGGTCGCCAGTTGCCCATTTTCGCGTTATTTTTGTCATAGTCGGATAAAACATACTGTTTTACAAGTGTTTCGGGAGAAGTGCCCCACTCAATCGTGTGTTCCTATTGTTGAGACATATATACTAGACAACATAGACGGGGGTTCATGCCGTCACATTCCCCTTAAGGGGTCGCAATAGGGGTTTGTGGTCACCAGTTGCCCATTTTCGAGTTATTTGTGTCATAGTCGGATGAAACATACTTTTTTACAAGTGCTTCGGGAGAAGTGCCCCACTCAGTCGTGTGTTCCTATTGTTGAGACATATATACTAGACAACATAGACGGGGGTTCATGCTGTCACATTCCCCTTAAGGGGTCGCAATATGGGTCCTAGGGTCACAAGTTGCCCATTTTCGCGTTATTTTTGTCATACCCGGATAAATCATATGTTTTTACAAGTGCTTCGGGAGAGAATCCCCCCACTCAATGGTGTGTTCCTATTATTGAGACATATATACTGGACAACATAGACGGGGCCCGGGTTCATGCCGTCACTCACATTCGCCTTAAGGGGTACAATTGGGGTACCTCTTGGGGTCACTAGTTGCCCATTTTCGTGTTATTTTTGTATTTTAATATTTTTGAAGTTCTGTTTTCCAAGTGTAACTTTCTATTATATTACTATTATCTATGCAACAAATTCTTCACAGTCCGTTGTGTGATCTTGTTCCTTGTATCCTTGTATAATACACGCTTGGTCCGTTATAAACTATTGCTAATGGGTCCGAAAGTTATCGCTAGCGGGTTATTGCTAGCTGGGGTTATTGCTAGTGCTTATTGCTAGCGCTTATCGCTAAGGTTAAAGAGCTTGATGTTAGCACCCATTGATTCACCATGGATACTTTACATCCGGTCCCACATCCGGGTTACTACAGTCGAATGATACCATAGGAACTTTACATCTGGTCCACCATTTCCGGAAATAATACTACCTTTGGAACTTTACTTCCGGTACCAGCTTCCGGAACATTATCATTATTGACTATCATGTGATGTAACCACATCCGGCTTTGACTTTGACATTCATACTTTGGAAATACATTGCATAGGCAATACATATGTATACTTTGATAGTGTATGGTAATACTCCTATCATGGCATATCATGGCTAAGGGATTGTAGTAAGACTACATATATTGTTTATGGATTAATCCACTTGAAGTTGGATAATAGCCATATTGGTGACTAGACCTCATACTGGGTGAGGCAGACCTTGGGACCTTGATACTCAGAGGTTACCACTATCTATTGAGATACGCCAGCACTGGGGTAGCTCAGATGATTGTCATTTGTCCTCCAATGTTCGTTCTGCCATGTTGTATTGTATGTTATTTAACTTTGATTAGCGATCATCAAAGTACTTGTGCATTCATACTATTGTCCACTACGGGACCATTGAGATACCACATACTGAGTTTATTCGTCAATAGCTTTTAAGTTGCGTTAAAGTATAACAGTCGATTGGCTTACAACCTTGTAGTAATTGAATAGTATCATGCACAGTACAGTGATGTTCGCATATCAATGTATCATGTATTCCTGTGTGTTCCCCATGTAATGTAGTGTACATTGTAAGTGATTAAGTGACTACGTGTACTTGTCTACTCTAGCCTATCCCTTACACTTCAACTGCATTGTTACCACTTTTCGTTCGTCAGATCAAGCTATATTGGCCATAACGTCATAACAATTGAAGTATACTTGGTTCATATGATAATAGGGGAGACAATTTGCAGATCTCGATCATTCCTGACCTTGGTAATGACCTTGACAATGGTGTCAGAAGTGGGGTTTGTTTCCTCTTTTATAATCAGTTTCTTCAAAGCAGTTGAAGTAAGGAGGCTAGAATAGCTGTACCCCTAGTGTCGTCAAAATTCAATCTTGTATTTGTTTGCCTTGGGAGTTAAGGTAAGATGCCCTCCAACACTTAGGCACTCATACATCACCACATACATGATTTGACTACCTAGGTACAGAAGTGTAGAGTTGATACGATTATTTTTTTTTTGTGAGATAGTCGATGTAAGGGTCATTGTAACTTTTGATTTGTTGAACAGTACCTCCCTGTGATGATGGCACAGCGGGTGTTCTAGGTTATCACTAGACACTTCTACATCTGAGGCGAGATTACTACCACTATTATATTGTGTATGAACAATACTATATTCTGCCAGGTGTCTATAACCAGTCCCCAATGTTTGTGTCCAGTACCATAGAGGGGGAATTGTAAATATACCATTACATTAGACCATACATATACCGGATTGACTTACCCGAATGAGAAACTTATACCGTCGTTAGGAGTAGAGACCGGATTGATTTACCTTAACCTTATAGACGTGAAGCAAGAGACTCGCACAAATCACCAAGTGATTTGAGTGCTAGATACCTTGTGTACCGTCGGGTAAAGCGTGTAAATCGATAACCCGGAGTTTGTGTTGAGAGTGAGAATGTCGTCCATTAAGGAGCTAATGGACATAGGCAAAAGTTTAGGGCTAGCAGATTCAGAGTTAAGGGCCTTTGTAAAAGAAGAGCAGGAGAGAGAAAGACAGGAAAGACTAGAGGCTAGGCAGGCTGAGAAAGATAGGTTAGCAGTTGAGCGACAGATGGAGAAAGATAGGTTAGATGCTGAGCAGTTGGCTAAAGAGGTTGAGCGACAGATGGGGAAAGATAGAATAGATGCCAATGAAGCACAGTTAGCTCTAGAATTTAAATTGCGAGAACTAGACACTAAGCATCAGGTAGAAATGGCAAAAGTAGAAAGGGGTGGAGTAGTAGATGAAGATAGACATGATAGGGATTATGGCAGAGCATTCGGTCCGAAGCTGCCACATTTTGATCAGAATAATGACAACATGGATAGCTACTTAGCTAGATTTGAGCGGTACGCAGCAATTCAAAGGTGGTGGAGAGATAAGTGGTCACTACACTTGAGTGCTTTATTGAAGGGCAAGGCATTAGATGTATACTCTAGACTACCTATTGATGATGCTCTTGACTATGATAAGTTGAAATCCGCATTGTTGAAATGTTTTGATCTAACGGAAGATGGGTTCAGACGCATGTTCAAAAACACCAAACCTGATCACAGTGAATCATTTGTGCAATATGTCAGTCGGTCAAAGAACTATTTAGATAGATGGTTTGAGTTAGGTAAGGTGAATAGAACATATGAAGGAGTACTAGACTACATGATCAGAGATCAGATCTTAAGTATATGCAGTCGTGAGCTCTATTTATTTCTCAAAGAGAAAACATTTGACTCGATAGATGAGATGGCGGTTCAGGCAGATTACTTTGCAGAAGCTAGAGGAGGTAGCAAGTATGTAGTTCAGAGGAACAGTACTAGCAACAGAAATGAGTACAGGTCAGTAGATAACCAGAGGCGCAAGGTAAGTAGTGCAGATAATCGATCCAGAGATAGGAGTCGAGATAGGGACAAATATCAGAATAGAGACCAAAATAGAAGCCGAAGTAGGATAGTTATGATAGAAGCCCGAGTAGAGGCAGTTATGATAGAAGTACCAGCAGGAACTGCTATGATAGGCATCGCCAGACATGTTACCATTGTGGCAAAGAAGGTCACATGTCCTACGATTGTCCTAAACGTGACCGGTCCTCAGCTTACAAAGCAGCAGCAGTCGAGGAAGAGAAACATGTAAGTTTTGCAGATAAAGAACAGAGAGGTCGGTGCAGAGGTAGAAGTAGAGGTAGAAGCGGAAGGCACACTAGAGGCAGAGGTAGAGGTAGATGGCAAAACACGCAACAACCAGGGGAAAACCAAAGAAATTTCTGTATGGTTGATACCGACACCACTATTGTATGTTCTGGTAGCGAGATACAGCCGGAGTTGATTAACGGATGTACATTTGGGATGGATAGGCTACCCGTAGCAGAGGGCACATTAAATGGGGGAAAGGTCACAGTAATGCGAGATACTGGGTGTACCGGGGTGGTCGTCAGGGAAAGCTTAGTACAACCAGATCAGTTTTTAAGCAAGGTTTCAACATGCATGCTGGTAAATAGGAGCAAAATGAGTGGAATTCCTACCGCCCGGGTAGATCTAGATACACCTTTTTTCAAAGGTGTATGATGTTACCATAGGTAATGTAGACGGGTCAGAATTACCAGTGATATCCGATTTTAGAGGCGCAAAATCGTGCGCAGTTGAAACTAGGTCACAAACGACAGCCCGAGACGAATCATATAAGACCCTCAAAGTCCCTACCGCAATCGCGAACGTATCACGCGATGAATTCAAAGAGGCGCAGGCACATGACGTCACATTGACGTCGGTTATAAATAACGCAAAAGACGGAACGGTATGGCCAAGTAAGAACGGAAACAAATCGAAATTCGCATACCGAAAAGACTTGTTGTATCGTAATTTCGAATCGATAGGGTCAGGTAGGATGTACCATCAGCTGGTAGTCCCAAAAACACTTAGGACTACCGTGATGAAAGTGGCACATGAATCAATCATGGCGGGCCATTTAGGGGTTAAAACAACTGATCGAGTGTTATCAGAATTTTATTGGCCAGGCGTGGGCAGTGGCATTACACGGTTTTGTAGGTCTTGTGACATATGTCAAAAGACTGTGTCAAAGGGACACATCACCAAGGTTTCGTTAGGAACTATGCCGTTGATAGACACTCCGTTCAAACGAGTCGCAGTTGACATTGTAGGGCTAATTTTTCCAGCTACCGATCGGAAGAATCGTTACATACTAACGTTAGTTGAGTATGCAACTAGGTACCCAGAAGCGGTACCACTACCAGGCATCGAGGCCGAACGAGTCGCGGAAGCTCTCGTGGATATGTTCAGTAGACTGGGTATCCCCGAGGAGATGCTCACCGATCGGGGTAATCAAGTTACGTCGGCAGTCATGGAGGAAGTTAGTAGATTGTTATCGCTGAGACAATTAACCACGACACCGTACCACCCACAGTGTAACGGTCTCGTGGAACGGTTCAATGGTACGTTAAAGCAAATGCTTCGTAGAATGGCAAGCGAACGTCCCAAAGATTGGGACAAATACATTAACGCGCTCTTATTCGCGTATCGCGAAGTCCCTCAAGAAAGTTTGGCTTTCTCACCGTTTGAACTATTGTACGGAAGGACCGTTCGGGGTCCGATGAGCATAATAAGAGATCTGTGGTCCGAGAAGGACATAGAGGACAACGTCAAAACGACGTATCAGTACGTCCTCGACTTGCGCGAACATCTCGAGAAAACGTGCGAAATCGCGCATGACAACTTGAAGAGTGCGTACAAAAGGTACGCAAAGTACTACAACCGTAAGACCCGTAGTAGGCAGTATGCAGTGGCAGATCATGTACTTGTACTACTACCGACATACAACAACAAATTGCTTCTTAGGTGGAAGGGACCATACCCCATAACAGAGGTAGTTAATGAGTGGGACTATAGGGTTGACATGGGAGGGAAGTTGAAAACCTTTCATGCAAACATGTTAAAGAGTTACGAGACTAGGCCTGAGCACCCGGGGAAGGGAATACTCACTGTAATAAATGCGGCCGTGATAGATGACACAGTAGAGGGGGATCCTAGTCCAAGTGGGTGTAGTGCCGAAGAAAACATGTCCGATACGGAGAGCAAAGTTGACCTGTCGCCTGATTTATGCAAGAAACAAAAGACCTAAGTCAAAGAGATCTTACGGGAATTCACCCATGTCCTGAGGGACGCACCAGGACACACCCATATAGAGAAACATGAGATAACATTTTCAACGCAATACCCATTAAGAATTAAGGGGTACCCTATCCCATTTAAGGTCAGGGAAACAGTCAGCCAGAATGCGTATTGTTGCGATAAAAGGGGCCGACAATCTGGGGCAGGCTACCTGAGCAGGATATCGTGGTAGGTTCAACTGTGTCAACGTGTCTCGCGATTATGCACGAAAGTGTAAACACTTTTTGTTTAGGGGGGAGATATGTCGCGTGACACGTGCATTCTAGTATATTCCGGATTTCCGTATAATTGTATATTTGTGATGTGTGGTACTGTGTTGTATGGTTGTGCGTATTATTGATTTCATATACCTGTGATTCCACATACCTGTGATTTCACACACCTGTGATTTTTACATACCTGTGATTTAGCATATACATTTGCCATGTACAATGTGTGTGTAATAACGGGGCTTATGTTGTATTGGTGGAAATACGTTTATGCGTGTCCTTTTTGCGGATTTAAATACACGTCCATTTTATGAGCAATGTTTTACTGATGTCACGCCATATTTGTCACAGACTATGCATGTGTGTGGTAGAGAACTCGTTGACTGCGTATGCTGGTTTCGCTAGGGAAAAGACCCCTTTTAGTATTACGGACGTCCACTATCCGTGCCGGCCGAGTTTGTCCGCGTGTCAGTTGTTCACCAGATAAGGGACCTTCTGTAGGTGAAGCCAGTATATAGCGCAGACCATACCATGGTCTGCCCTGTTATGTATGCTACGGGTTAGTGTTTCAGCATAGCCTGGTACTGGCCAACACGGATATATCAGATCTCATACTGGTGATGCTTTGTGTCGTGATATTTCCGTAAATGACCACGATATTTGAGTTTAGTATGTGCTACACTCTCATTTGAGTGTACAGCCCGTAGTACCGATATGGAGGGGTTTGGCGGGGCCAAAAAGCGACCTTCGCATGTCGAGACCAGTCGAGTAGATTTCGGATTATGAGATCTGGGTCTATAGTGTGCAGATTTATGGTAGTGTGGGATATACCATGTTGGATGGTATTTATTCCGCGAGGGCTGTACACTAGTTTGGTTGAATTTATGGCGTGGGAACATATATTTATGCCAAATATAACCCACGGGTGAAATGGCAAAAGCCATGGTTTTGTAATATTTATGTGAGATGTCGAACGAGGGGTAGGCATATTCATTATTCCGTGCGTGGTTTCACTGGTGCGTATATAAGCGATGTCTCGCAATGTGTTGGAGGGGACACATATTTCTGGTAACAGAAGAATAGTACTGTATTCACCAGTGACACGGAGGATTTTGGTATGTACCTACAACATTTTATTTCAGCTGTGATTTGCCGTTGTTCGATTCCCGTTTTAGTCCGTTGTGCATCTGTTTGTCTGTCTGTGCGTATTCGTCCAGTAATTGGAGGCTCATTTCATTTTTTGTAGCCTCTTGAGATCGCTCCAGCGAGCCACATTGGACGTTTTGGTCCACTCGTTGAGGGCAGACGCCAGTCAGTGCAGAGTACCAGGTCGTCCGAGTGTCCGTACGTCTGTCTGGCGCAGTGTGTGTAGCAGCTCCGGGTACAGGCCTGTATAGAGCAGTGTGTGATTGCTACATCGCGTTCAGCAGACAGTCACAGCCATAGATTAGTGAAGTGAAACGCCATTCACACATATCATATCATTATACTACCACCGAGTTGAATGTCACCGAAGTGAAACTTTTCCCGGCGTCTTAGCCAACGTGATAATCGCCATTTGTATTATATTGGAACTTTACATCCGGTCTACCACTTCCGGTATTACAACCCATTGATTCACCATGGATACTTTACATCCGGTCCCACATCCGGGTTGCTACAGTCGAGTGATACCATAGGAACTTTACATCTGGTCCACCATTTCCGGAAATAATACTATCTTTGGAACTTTACTTCCGGTACCAGCTTCCGGAAAATTATCATTATTGACTATCATGTGATGTAACCACATCCGGCTTTGACTTTGACATTCATACTTTGGAAATACATTGCATAGGCAATACATATGTATAATTTGATAGTGTATGGTAATACTCCTATCATGGCATATCATGGCTAATGGATTGTAGTAAGACTACATATATTGTTTATGGATTAATCCACTTGAAGTTGGATAATAGCCATATTGGTGACTAGACCTCATACTGCGGGTGAGGCAGACCTTGGGACCTTGATACTCAGAGGTTACCACTATCTATTGAGATACGCCAGCACTGGGGTAGCTCAGATGATTGTCATTTGTCCTCCAATGTTCGTTCTGCCATGTTGTACTTGTATGTTATTTAACTTTGATTAGCGATCATCAAAGTACTTGTGCATTCATACTATTGTCCACTACGGGACCATTGAGATACCACATACTGAGTTTATTCGTCTATAGCTTTTAAGTTGCGTTAACGTATAACAGTCGATTGGCTTACAACCTTGTAGTAATTGAATAGTATCATGCACAGTACAGTGATGTTCGCATATCAATGTATCATGTATTCCTGTGTGTTCTCCATGTAATATAGTGTACATTATAAGTGATTAAGTGACTACGTGTACTTGTCTACTCTAGCCTATCCCTTACACTTCAACTGCATTGTTACCACTTTTCGTTCGTCAGATCAAGCTATATTGGCCATAACGTCATAACAATTGAAGTATACTTGGTTCATATGATAATAGGGGAGACAATATGTCTCGATCATTCCTGACCTTGGTAATGACCTTGACAACAGCGTCCCCTAACATGAATTGTGCATGATATGCGGAATACAATTTTCGCATTATATAACCATCCATCGGAAATGGCATTGCTTGCATACTGCCTAATAGAATGACAACTGTGTGTGTGCAAAGTTATATCGGATAAGTACATTATGTTGTATACTTCACTATTTGTCCTTTAAACACTTTTACTAGTAATACACACTACCAAAAGGATCCTAACACTATTATTTTAACTAATCACCACAACTGAATCACCATATTTTGATGAGAGCTACATACATGTATGTCCAGATGCGTCGTTGAATATTATTATGTGACATTCATAATAATCCTGTGCTATTCTCTCTAAGAAATCACATTATACCCAAACACATACCAGTCCCGCATTTTAAAGGTGTCTTGACATTCACTTCTAGGAGGTGAAACAATCTGTATATATATCCAAGTAACACATACACATTTATATATATAAGGGAATTTATTTGTAATAGTGAATTTGCTGTATTTTACAGTGGTTGGTCAACTATAACTACACGTACAGTACGTTTATTTGCCGAATATAAAAGCTACATCTACCTTCGTAATGTCAATAGAGACAGCAAAACAAAAGCACAACAGACGAGACATAGCGAACCATGACAACAGGTAAAACGGTATACAGTGAGAGACAAAAAACACCACGCTATCTTATATAAAACTGACAAATATAGATATAACAACGTTTAGTAATGTTGGTAATGCGATGTATTACAGTTGTCATAGTGGTATTGTTATCTGCAGATGTCTGGAGAATCCGAAGCATTCTTATTGAAGATCAATTCTGCGGATAACTTAGTCCACTTTAAAATGTGAGACACCGCATATGTTTCTTCGTTGCTGATTTTGTTACAGATACAGAAATATTTCATACTTTGCGTTATTCCATTCTACGCTTTCAGCAAATCTTATTTCTGAGTTAGCCAAAATAAATCGCCAGAAATGTCTGTGATTGTTTGTCCCTCTTGGAATACTGTATATGTAGTCGCCTTCATCTAGTTCATCATCCATATTGTAGATCCAGATTTATCTTAAGGATCAGAGATGCTGGCCCTTGAGTATCTGTGATGTGTGCCAATTCTGCATGTGATTTGTACTGTCACGTTATAATTTGTATAAGCTGGAAAGTATTGTCCTACTGTTTCTTCCATGACACTGTGGTGAAAGTTCTATAAAATGGTCATGTTGAGTGACTGATTATCAGCCTGTCAAATGCATATATGCTTTCTTCCAATGGAATACTAGTCCCAACAAATATCTAAAGACACTCATAAACATATACACATACTGTCTCGTATCACAATGTTTGTATCTATTTTGTCAATACGTTGCGGTGGGTGGTTGGTTGCGAGCATGCGAAGGGTAATGTAACAATCAATGTTCATCTTCACCGGAATGCCAACATGGTTTAGACCTCATTTACATGTTCGGCCTTCTGGTACTTGAGGGGAAAATCAAAATGCCATACCCCATTAAAAGCAATACGATTAGTGATAATCTGATTACTTTTTGATATGGAACTAAGTGACTATGGTGTGATATGGACCTGAAACTAGGTCCGGTAATTTTAATTTTACGGCCGAGTATACAGTGATATAAATAGTTAGTTCTGATTTTGGTATTTACACCCAGTACATATAGCTTAAATACGGGACGGACCCCGTTGGTCCGGACTTAAACGACCGTAGCTGTTGATAGGCCGTTATATACAACACTCATTCATTAGATACTTTGCAAGATATATCAAAGGTGTATGATTCGGGAGGGTGGAGAGAGCATATATTAAAATAGGTGCTAACCGTTACCATTTATATGGATTAATTGCTATGCTGAAAGTAGTGGTAACACATGGTGAGTCAGCTAGTTTCGCATATATATTTTATTATATGTTTATCAATAGTGTAGATGTCCGCGATCTTTTATTTTAAAATTATGACTAACTAAACTCTAAATTGCCATATACAATTAGCGAGGAAACCTCATGCAATTTATATGTTTACCTTATCTGACTACAGAAACATTGTTTTTTTCTTCAGTTTTCCAATGTGGCGGATCTTGAATTTGAAGGCCTAGACCAAAATATACGCATTTCAATGAGAATGTACTACCAAAAACTACATAAAACTGTAAAAAATACATCTCATTTTTAGTTTGTGTTCGTCCGAGATATTTCATCTTATACTTGGCGGCCATTTTGAATGTTGGTTTCCAGGAAATGTAGCTTCAATTGTCCCAATTATAAAATATGTTCTATCAGTTTAATCAATAATACAAAATGAAGGATAATATTAGTCACAAATTCCATGAAAATGACATATGCTAATAGAAAATATCTTCATTGTTAGCAATAGGCTAAATCAGAACGAATTAAATAAACATGTTTTTTTTTGGCGGCCATCTTGGATTTACGAATAGTAAATTTGATAAAATGGTATCAAAAAGTTTGTAAACAATCTTTATCGAAAAATATATATTTTACCATTATCACTATTAAAATGGCTTAACTATCAACAAAGATATGACGTACAACATGATATTTTCTTGTTTCTTAGGCAAATTGGCGGCCATCTTGAATTTCAGACAATTTTTTTTTCCTCAAAAATTCTGTATTTTCAGAATCCCAATTTATATAACTACCAAAAGAGTTCATCAGCAGAAGGCTATAAATGCTGTTAGATGCATTTACATGCATGTATACACCCATGTCGATGATACATTTTAGGTCAAATCTGCGGGGGGTACCCATCAAAAAGTTTGTAAACAATCTTTATCGAAAAATATATATTTTACCATTATCACTATTAAAATGGCTTAACTATCAACAAAGATATGACGTACAACATGATATTTTCTTGTTTCTTAGGCAAATTGGCGGCCATCTTGAATTTCAGACAAGTTTTTTTTTCTCAAAAATTCTGTATTTTCAGAATCCCAATTTATATAACTACCAAAAGAGTTCATCAGCAGAAGGCTATACATGCTGTTAGATGCATTTACATGCATGTATACACCCATGTCGATGATACATTTTAGGTCAAATCTGCGGGGGGTACCCACCCCATACAACAGTTTACATACCATAGAAGTCGATCAGCATGGGTACAGTACCCATTTGTAACAAAAAATGCCATCAAAACTTTATTGGAGACCTTTTATTGGCCTTAGCAATGCCCTCTTCTTTAAAGGTACATGCCACTCAGTAGGCACACACTGTTCTTTATAGGAATTAAGTAAGTATATAGCCTACTTGTGTCACTATTCCACCAGTTCTAAAAATTACGAGTGCCCATAATACAGATATAATCATTTTTGTAATATTTATTTTACTGGTAGTGACGCCCCTGATATCAGTGTGAAAATTTACATCTGATATAAAATGTATAATAATGTCAATCAATACGTGGGGTAATGCTGAATGAATGTTTAGTTTGCCCGAAAATGTCTCTGATGATGTCTCTGATACAAAGAACAGTGTGTGCCTACAGAGTGGGCATGTACCTTTAAGGCAGATGTGATCAGGTAAAGTTTAATTTACGTAATGTATGATAATTAGTATATAATGACATGCGACAATGCTTCTACCAGTATATATACATAAACAAATGCTTATTTCGCGAACAATCGTCTGCTTTGTAATTGGCAGGCAATTTACTACACATTTCACTGCTCTTGGGTTACATTACGTACGTTTGACATATCGAGAGGATAGTTTGTGAGCTCAAATCCGCTCGATATTTTGGTCGATAATAACATATGAATAGGTTGCGCGGATTGAAACACGACTTAATATTAATATATTATTTTTAGTTGCTTAAATGCGGTTTCAGTGTCACTTATAACATAGATGACTACACTTCTCTCAGATATGAATTCGAAAGTGATTCAAAATATCCCTTACGATATTTCCCACACTTCAGAATTCAGTGTGTGAAGTTGCTATTGAAGACGAAAGGAAGGCCGTTTAGCGAATACACAATATCGGATTACAATTCACCCGGACATGTAGATTTTAATTGTCAGTTTGTGTTTTTAACTTGGCTTATTGCCATGGCAACGAAACTTATTTATTTTACGGTAAATGACGTAAATGAACAGGCAGAATTCCGGAGCGACGACCCGACGGAAGAAGTCAAAGGTGAGAAAATTACCTTTAATTTATGGGTAACTTAAAAAATCAAAGTAATGAAAGTACTGAAACTAGGTTAGCTCCACAATATTACTAACAAGTATTATTTATTTAAATAATGGTGTTTAATAGTTTATCAACAGCTAAAGTCATTTTAGGTCAGTTATCGGGTTCAAATCCCATATTTCTAGTGTATGGAAAGACGTAGCCTAGAAAATCTCAGCCCCACGGATGTGTTTTACTATTTCATCTGTCTTTTATATTTTCTGTATCCGTGAGAGCTGAGACCCTTATAGTGTAAAATTTAGTCACAATAACAGCCCAATTTGTCCTGGCGTTTTGCTACACAGTCAGACGAGTGAAAAGTTTAGCACTTCACAGTCATGTTAAAAACATTCATATACCAATAATACACATGTAGGTATACATAGTTTGACATTGGTTATCCTTTTGAAGTATTTCTAAGGGGAAAAATCGATCTATTACCAAACCTGATGAGCCCGTGCTATACTATTTGGATGATGGGCCCTCTTGAGGGTTTGTTCGCGAAGAACTTCTTATGGTGCCTTCTGACACCCAGTTACCCCCGGATCGTCAGAGACATTAGAGAGGTTCCGTATGTATTCCGTCCGATAACACGCGTCTTTTATCGTAGTACGCCGATAGTCCTAATTTTCGTTGACAGTACGTTTTCATAACGCCGTCTTTCATTTTAAATCCTCTATTTTGTGCAACATCTATAATGTGTTTTCCATCTTCTGTAGTTTCACTTAGTACTCGTTTATATCTATCCCAATTTAAATCGTTAGTTCTCTTGGACATTCCTTTCGCGGAGTTTTTATTAATTTAATTAAATTTTTCTACGAAATAACACTTACTAGATAACGCTATCGCCCTATCTCCGCTAAATTCCATTTTGAAAAGTCCTGGTTCTCTATTACTCCATTTATCCCAAGCCAACCATTTCTTTTTTTCTTTTTCAAACTCGTCTAGTAAGTTAGGTCTAATCAATTCCTCTATCGTTTTTCCCCTTTCCAAACTCCTATATACATACTATCCGTGTCCATCTGTATTAATTCGAAGTCTTCTCTTTTTACGTATTTCGTAGTAAAATTCCAACATTCTCAATTTAGCTAGTTGATAAACCGCTATTCCGCAGTGGAATGGTCTCTTTACTGAGCACCGGGGTTTTCTTGAAGATATTTCGTACGCATCTCCTATCTCTTCCAAATCATCAAAATACGCGGATCTTAATGCTTTGTCAACACAGGTTTCGTCTCGCGTATATGTCGTATTTAAATGTCTCTCCGTTGCCTCTATCATTTTTCCGCAACACGAGTTTCCTAATAATTTCATTATGTCGGCCACCGGTTTCTTATTCGGTTCTACATCCCCCGTTCGTCTTGCGGCTGTAACTTCTTTAGCGAACCATTCGAAGGGTTTACCACTAATATAATCTATAACACGATAAACTCCCGTTATTTCTAGGCCGTGTTTTAAATACCATTTCAACAGTGGCGCGTACAGCAATACTTTAGTGGCCGACATAGATCCCACCAATTTTCTTCCGTTTCCTCTAGTTCGGCCAGTATCATTTAAATATTTTAACATGTGCGCGGGAACTTCATCAATCTCTACTTCTCTGTTTATAAAAAGTGGAGACATTTCGGAAAACTTATCTTTTAAGTTGCGTGGAACTTCTATATCCACCTCCGCAAACCCAAACCAGTCTCCGGATAAAACTCTTTTACTAAACTTTTTAATAAGTTTAGGATTATGTGGGTTATTTATATGATGTATAATTTCTTTCCCACACGACATCTCTTTATTTAACGTAGATAAATATAACGCGTTTGCGTCGTACCCCAAAACAGCCTCGCAAGGTTTGGAACCCACTCTAATATTTGAAACACCGGCTTCCGCATATCGCGTAAATACTATCGATGGACCACCAACTAGAGTGTCTTTCATCATTTTGTATGTTTCTTCTTTCGGCGCGCATAGAGCATCCTCGGTATAATCGTCTTTGAAGATTTTTGTTCTTTAATGGTTCCTGTTCTTTAATGGTTCCTCTCAATAAATATTGTATAGCCACACCCGGTAGTGTTACCGCGTCTTTGAAAATATCTACACCCCTGTGTTTATAAAATTCACACATTTTTCCCACGGCTTCTAGGAACGGTGCTACATCTAAATCGTTATAATATTTCAACCAATCTCTGAAAGTTTTCATATTATTTTCTTCGAAAATTCTACGACATTTTCTTAATTCTGTTTCGTCTAGTAACATTTTCCCAGATAGTTTGGAATACCAATTCTCTATATCCAGTAGTCCCGGGTAATCCAGCTTGTCTGTAGAATCGAACCACTCGTAAGGAAAGATTTCTGCCCTTTGCAGTCGTAGGCTTTTATCTAACTATCGTAACTTACGCCGGGTCCTAGATAAAGTATTACATCAAGAAATCTAAACTCTGGAGTAAATAGAAATATTGTCGCGCTCGCCCTTTTTCCAACCATTACTTTCTTCGTTGTTGACCTACTAAATATTTCTTTATTAAGTTTATATCGTACTTACTGCTGTTAAAACCTATAACTGGTACTTGATCTATCCACTGTTCGATCTGGGCGATTTGTTTTTCACGTAAATATTCCGTATTAAATTCGTATCTTGACCATACTTCTTCTCTTATAGCTTTTCCCCTGACTTTCAAATCTTCTGCAAATTTTTCTGTAAGTTTTGCGGGATCTTTATCACAAATATGAGTTACCGTTCCTGAGAAATTATCTCCTATACTAACGCTTACCGGAACGTGCTCAGCTTCGTACTCTAAACTATTACCGGTAGTTTCAACTTCTGGCTGGAGATACGCCTCAAAATCGTATACTATCTGATATGGATAAAGAGTAGTGTCGCAACCGATCTTTATATCTTGTTACCCGTTGCTTCGAAATTAAAGCCATTCCCACATAACTACTAGGTTGAATTCTTTGCTTTTTCTAATAACTTTATCTCTTCTCATTGTGGATGCGCGTTCTTCTTTTTTATGCTTTGCATGAATCTCGCACCCGTGCCAGTAACAGCCGTGATATTGATATACGGTATTGGTTTCTGGACAGTATCCATCTACCGGAGCTCCTAAAATCCATCTTTCACCTCCGTGTCCACACTGTTCGTGGTGAATGTGAATTCCCTCCCGCTTTTCCACAGAGTGCATCCAATCGATCGCACCATAACTGTTAGAACCTTTTGGGTAGAACGCTTTCTCGAACGACGAACGCGGGCGCTCTAAATAATTACCATCACATATTACTTTTGTCTCACCTCTCATACATGTTGGTCCGTGCTCTTCATATTACTCGCTTTCGTGAATTTCTGCTTGCAATTATCGCAGGCGTTAAATTTTAGATAGGTTTTTAAGGTTTTTGATCAGAAATGCGTGATTATTAAACAGTCCTATTGTCATTGGTTTATTACCTATTGCATCATAGTGCACTGGTACCTTTTTCAACCACCATACGTCACATTTGGTGGGTTGATATACTTCTATACCAATTTTAAAAAACTCTTCAACCTTTTTCAGATCGGAAAAAGGAATTGGTGAAACCACACTTACTACCGAAATATTGCTCACTAAGTTCTTTCGCTTTTTCTGTACATCTGTCAGGTCTGATCTTTTTATCAAGGTGCATAGCTAGACACCTAAACAGACAAAGGTCGTCATTATACTTATCTAAAGAATACATACCTTTTCTATTCCTCAACCATTCTGGAAGTTCTCCTCCCGCTGCTTCTTTGGATTGCAGTTCATCTATTCCCTACTGCCCTGTATAACTTTACAAAAACCTCTACCCATCTTACAAACTTACACTTTGTATTCGGTCTGTCTATTTTATCGGACATTATTCGTGTTTGCTCCTTATCTGACAACCATTTTTTAACGGTTTTCATTGATGATAGTGGTTCGCTACCACCGAGATTTTTGTGAAATATTATAGTTTTAGGTTTTCCATTTTTAGTTTCCTCCATATGTTCTAGTTTGTAAGAATATGAATATCTCAAATAAAAATTTGTTGTTAGATACGGAGCGATTTTATCGGACATGCGTTCAGACTCGTTGATGTCAATGTTTTTACAAAAGGATAATATAACTACCCGTCTTCCCTTTTCTACCTTTTCCAACGTTTCATCGTGAGCCCCCAATATTTCTTCACCTTTTTCCACTATCGCGCGAACGATAGATTTTTTCTTATTATTTAGGTTGCCTGTGCGTCTAATTTGGGATGTGCTTGAAGGTTTGATTACACTGGCCCTTAACCCCGCAATACTTTCTTTTTGAATTCTGTTACCAACTTCCTCCGCTAGTGACAGGTCTTTAAAGGCTCCTCGTTTGTGGGCGCGGGTAAACCGCATCATGAACGCCTCATTCTTTGTGGAGTTTATAAGATTTGTCAACCCCCTAACTCTCAACCGTTTACTATAAGTAATCCCTAGAGATTCGGCTTCTCTTCTCAAACTTTCTATTTCTGGCGTTATCATATTTTCTGTAATATACTTTTGTATAACCTGTGAGATTTATCTGTTCAATTGGACATGAAAAATTTACACATGATGTTTTTTCATGTCCAATTAAACATAAACATATACATATATATACAAAAAAAAAAAAGGAGTGTGCTATACTTGTTGTAAGACTTTTGCTTGTAAAGACTATCTACGAAGGCATATATCGAGACGTAGAAAGTTTCCTTGTGTCGCCCCACAATTTCAATGCCCCAGATGCCCCTGTAAGTTCGTTAGTGCCCAAACTCTTTGTAGACATAAGCAACTACACTGCCCTGTGGCTATGGGGGAACGTGGTAGACTAGAGTTGGTAGAGTTAGTTGCTGATCTGCGAAATAAATTAGCTATATTGGAGGAGGAAAATGCCGTGTTGGAAAATAAACTATCACACGCGGACGCATTGAAATTACATTAATGATTTCTTCTAATAATTTCTTCGTTAAAAGCAATATCGAACCGTAAACGAATATTTTAAACGGTTTTATAATAATATCAATTTTCGGTAGTGTTTCTCCGATCCTATTTAATCGCTTCATTTCGCGAATTTGATCCTTGTACCAGCGACACAACTGCCGGTATAATATTGTAAATGCAACGTTTTTATCGGAGCGTAATAAATTACGTTGATATTTCATGTATTCTATATTGCATATTATTCTCATTTTAAAGTGTTTTAATGTTGTAGAAACACCGTAATATTCTTTAACAGCGTTATAAGATTCCATATGTTTGCGTATTATATTATCCATTTTGTTATAGTATTTTTGTTATAACCTATTTAATTTATCTGTTCAATTGGAAAAAACATGATGTATTTATGACACCAATTGTCACGTTTTTTGTGTTGGTGACCAGTTTGTGTTATTAGACGAAAACCCTTACTTCGTCGGTTTCTCTGAATTGAGGAATTGGCAATGGGGTTAAAGGCGACCCGTAAAATGAGACTGTGAGCCAACAGATGCGTGGGCTTAAGAAAGGTCCCAACACCCCAGTGGCTGGGTGCCGGCTAAGAAATCTGCCCAGTCGCTGGGGGTGTGTTCACGAGTGGAGGTTTTTTTTTTTTTTTTTTACAAATTATTAACAATTTTTCAATATCGTAGAAATAAATTAGCTATAGTGGAGGAGGAAAATGCCGTGTTGAAAAATAAATATGAGGTATTTATGACAACGGGATGAAAATAAATCCTTTTTATTAGTATAGTTTTATCTGTTCAATTGGACGTTAAATGAACATGAGGTATTTATGACACCAATATGACAACGAGACGAAAACAAATCCTTTTTATTACTATAGTTTTATCTGTTCAATTGGACCTCTTTTCAACTTATGTATTATGACACCAATTGTCACGTTTTTGCTGTCGGGTGACAATTTCCTCGTTAACCAATTTTGGAGTTTTTCGGGGGGTGGTGGAGTAGTATATAGGATGGAGAAAATGATGGTGGTATCATTTTGACTCCCTATATACTACTATTTATACTAATTAAATGAATCACCTGAAAAAAATAATATTTTCGACAGATTATAAAGTATGATCATTGCACATCAAAAATAATTACAGAGAATAAATATTAACGTTAGTTAACATTTTAAGGAAACAAGGTTATCGCCCCTGATATTTGTGTGGAAATTCATGTTTGATATACGAAGCATATTAATGCCAATTATATCGTCGGGAAATGGTTCATGACTGTTTATTTTACCCTAACAATGTCATACCTAACGAATGGACAAAAAAGATATGCCTCCCTATATTATAACCTGGCACGTGGGCATGTCTCTTTAAGTCCTTTAAAAATCCCACCAAATTCAGCGTTTGCCTGTTTGGACTAAATATTGGTAAGTTTTCTCATTTAGGTAATTTTGTTCACGAACCTACCGTGATTTTCTGCGTCCTCCATTAATCTGCTTTTTAATATTGTTAAAATCACAAACAATAGAAAAGTTTCAAGTTTTCCTTCACTGTGCCTCATTCATCTGCGAGATGATCAACAGCCAATGAGAACTTGGGACGAATTAGCAGATTTATTGACACTTTCGGAACATACCGGCAGGATTTTCTTCAAGGCATAGACAATTGAATAACATATAATTGGCTATTAATGTTATTATGACCACGGTTGAAAGTGACAACTGGCAGTGGCGGAAAAAATAGGTAAAGATAAAAAAAAGGTCTGATGGATAGTGGTATCTGGTGGGCACTCGTTGATTATGAAGCTGTGCAAGTATGGTGGTACTAGGGGATTACAGTCAAAACGGCCCCTCATTACGCAAACATTGTATTAACGAGCATACCTCACTATACCCCCAGTTACCTATGTAAACAGGGGTATGATGAGGTACCCGCGCAATAGGTAATGCGGTCAAATAGGTCACCATGCAGTGACTATTTTCGATCAATAACTTATGTTGTAAGCGATTGTAATGTGTATTTTCAATATTTATATTATTAAAATGAATCATATCGATACCCCTTTAAGTAATATTTGTATATTTTAAATGTATTGATGTTCTCATGAAGCGCATGAATATAAGTATTAATTAATCCAGCTTATATTGAGGCAAATCACACAGCCTTAAAACATAGTGCTGGAGTATAAACCATAGTATCGTATATTATTCATAAGTATATGACTATTAAACATTAATTACAATATGTATGCATATTATTAAAACAGTAGATGCTACCGCTGTTTCGCTATATGTGATATTTATAACAAATTTTTTTTTTTTATTCGTCCGCGTACGTATTTCTGTCACACAAAGCGCCATTTTCAGTTCATATTTTGACCTGTGCATATGAACAGGACTAAGTTTAAACAACGCTCGATTCCGTCCTATTCACATTTCTCTGCAGAATGTTCAGACTAACTACATAAATAATGCTGCTAAATAAGTGTTAACGGCTGGAACATGGTCATCACTAAAAGGAAGAAACCACAGTCTAATATTTAAAAATAAGATTTACCCGAGTCCTCATGGGGGCCGCCATTAATCCAGTGTAAACAATAGACCGTGTGATCCCATTCACTGAGTAGCCGCTGCTTAGTGAAACGGTGTGCTAATCATGATATTATTTTCCCCAATACTTGGAAACGGTTTGAATTTCTCGGTAAAAACTACGAAAGTCATACAAAATAGCGATGTATATTTAACATTGGATACGCGTAAACGGTATTACTCTCTCATCGGATCATCAGTTGTCGTCGATAGCGATTTAACGTACTGATCTGGTCTTAATTTATTGTCAACTTTCAACGCCATTTACAGAATATATGGCTAATTTTGGAAATAAATAACGGCAAATTACGATGACGTCTGCTCTGAAATATCTGTCAACTTGCGGACGTAATTTAAAGAAATCGATTATATTTTAAGGCTACATCTGTGACTAATTACGAATTTATGTATGGTCTTTGGCTACACCCGATCTAGTTGTAAATACACGTCGCTTTGTGTGGGGAAAAAAATCGATAATGCGTAGTTGTGTGTGACGAGGTGTTGATCTGATGACACCACACAGCTGTGACCCTTAGGCAATGTTGTGAAATTGACGTGTCTTTTTGATGTGTGCCGCAACACCTCACTGTCGGAGACAACATGACAATTAACGATATACTCTCGATTATACACAGATCTATTAGACGGCTGGTTATTTAAAATAAAGAGTAGTTCAGTACACCTTCGCCGATATTGTTTTTAGAAAATCAGTAATTTTTATGTCTTCAAACTAACCTGAATGGTTGCAAACTGATAGGTTGCTATGAAATCGTCCTAATAATAAAAATCTGCCTACTCTAATCACTCAAATAACCCACCATAGACCATTCCGCTCTACCCACAGCCAATTGGCTAGTCCGCTATTTAAACTCCACCTATTATTTTAGGACGCTATCAAGAGTGCAGGTATATTTGTCTCTCTCTTTATTTCGTGCTTATTTTGAATTTCTGCCGTGTATTGTGCCGTATTTGTCATTATATTTCTTCATCATACATATTATCACTCTTGTGTGTTACGTGATTATTCTCCATTGCATTTTTTGGGGTTTTTCACGGTGTTTTACTTTGTGTCACATATTTTCGCGTGTACGCGATTCGTACCCTATCGGGTTCGTCCCAAAGTGGATTCGCTCCCGTGACACATTTTTTGTAGCGTTTTTGCGTTTCTTCTATCAGGTTTTGTTATACAATACTTGTTAGAATGCCGCAATCACGCGCTGCGTGTGGACACATGACTTCTCCTTGGGATACCCATACGGACAGGTGCTTTGCCTGTTGCGGGTGTTGCAAAGAGAGGCCATGTGTTTTGTCCGTCCGTTGGACGGATTCGACGTGGGGCAAGGCTGGGTCTAGAAGGTCCCATACCTCACGTCTGAAGAAGTCTGTGTCCGAGTCTCAGCTCTTGGGAGCAGTGGAACCGTCCGAGGTTTCGGAGGTTGTGTTAAGTGATAGGCCGGTGATCCATAGGGGGGGGCCGCAGGGGATACCGGGCTGCTGGGGCCGGTGCCTGATCTCATATCACCCGGTTCGCAGAGAGCTATACCTATCACAGGGGTGTTTCGGCCGGTTCTTGATACTATATCACCCGGTTTGAAGCTGACCCAGCCTCTCTCAGTAGAGGCGCCCGGTACCGGGCACCGGGCACCGGGCACCGGTCAAGCACCGGGCATCGGTCATCAACCGGGCACCGGTAATCAGGGACCGGGACCGGGCACCGGGCACCGGGCAACGGTCACCGGGCACCGGGCAGCCACCGGGCACCGGGCAGCTGCCGGGCACCGTTCTGCCGCCGGGCACCGTGCAACCATCGGGCACCGGGCAAGTAACGGACACCGGGCACCAGACTCTCCTTCAGATACCTTCTTCTCTGGACAGTCGGCTGCTTCCGGTAGGAAGACGTTCTGTTAGCTCTTCGAGTTCTGGTTCGGAGTTTAGCTCTGGTTCTTCCTCTTCTTCGAGCTCTTTCTCAGGGTTTGGTACTGTTTCGTCTAGATCTCGTTCTCCATGTTCGTCGTAGGAGACGGTCGCATAGGACTTCTACGAGTAGTTCAGTTCTGTTAGATCAGATGGCTAAGGTTCTGGGGGCTCTGACAAAGTCCCAGAACTTAGTGGGTTTGTCTGCGTCTCCACAACAGATGGCTGTGCCAGTGGATCCTCCCGGGGTTAGCCTTCCACGTGTAGTGGTAGATGACTGCCAGTCGGTGCCTTTTGGGCAGGCAACTACGCTGGGGGAGGGCTTACAGGGGAAGTTGTACGATCTAGATGGTTCGCTTCCCTTGGGTCTAGATGGCACCCCTATGGACGGTAACGGTGGTCAAGACTCTGATGTAGAGGGGGAGTTGGATTCGCTTCCACCTTCTCTTTTGGATGCTCTCAATGCGATTTACACTCTGCTTCCTGCAGAGGTGTGTCCACCTCTACCTCCTCCTGCCCCTCGGGTTCATTCCTTGTATGAGGTTGATTCGGTGGTGGATACGAAAGTGTTACCTAGGCTCCCTTTCTCTCCTACGGTTGGTCTTCTGGCTAAGGAGATTGAGGGTGTGCATTGGCAAGAATTTGGCGATCTGGCGGGTTCCCGTGTGCCAAAGTTTTTGAGTCTCACACAGGGATCGAAATTCTATTCGCCCCATAATTCGGCTTGGCCTTTGAGACCACCCTGTTTGGATAAGGACGCTTCGGCGATTGGGGTATGGGTGAACCGGGTCCTGGTTTGCACTTTGTTAAGGCATGGGACTCTGCTGATTCTAAACTTCGTTCTATTGTGGCGATGGCCTCACATATTGATCTATGTTTGGGGGCAGCTAAGGAGGCGATCAATCAGGATGATTCGTCTTCTCTGAACGCGGTGCTGCAGTCGGCGGCTCGTGCTTCGAAGCACATTCTTAGCACTTCTTTAGCTGCTTCTACGGACATTCTTTTGTCCGAGAGAGATGCTGTGCTAGACCGCTCTTTCTGTTTTGACTGGTTCTGCCAGAGACTTGCTCAGGGCAGCTCCGATCACCTCTGATTCCTTGTTTGGAGGCAGGTGTGAACGTGCGGCCAAGGATGATTTTTCGGCCGAGAGCGGTTGTTCATGACAGGGGTTGGTCACGATCCAACCAGAGCGGCGCTCGCAAGAGGCAAGCATCTTCAGTGGGTCGTGGTCCTTCTCAGGCTAAGTGGGGTAGGAACACTGGGTCTTCGCGGTTTTTTGAACCGTGGGTCTATACCTTCAGCGACGGGTCCGAGGTTTCAGTCAGCGGCTCCGTACTTTCAACCTCCTGTGGGGTCGGTTCCCATGGGGTGTGTCGTCGGCTCGGGGCCGAGGTAGGAGTGGTTTCTCCGGCCGCAGGCCTCGGAGGAGGAGGACCAGATAGGCCAACTGGGGCCGTTTCGTTTGGGAGGACCAGCCCATGTCACTTGTCTCCGCTCCTGTAGGAGGCAGGATCGCGTTATTTCCTCTCCAGTGGGAGAGGATAACTCGATCCAATTGGGTACGGGATGTAATCCGCCAGGGTTACGCCATCCCGTTTTTGAACGGTCCACCCCCCTTGCGAAGGGGTCCTCCCCTATGGACTCCCTACAGGGATTTGGTCAAGAGGGAGGCCCTCTCCAGAGAGGTAGCTTCACTCTTGGAGAAGAGAGCCATCGAGGAGGTTCAGGACGTGTCTTCTCCGGGGTTCTACAGTCGTCTTTTTGTAGTCCCGAAGAGGAACGGGGGCCTACGTCCTATCCTGGACTTGTCTGTTCTGAACGAATTTGTCCTATCGGAACATTTCAAGATGGAGACGCTCAGTCTATCCGCAGCGCCATTTGTCCGGGAGACTGGGCCGTTTCCATAGATTTGCAGGACGCGTACTTCCACGTGCCCATCCGCAGGTGCTCTCGGAAGTTTCTCAGGTTTGTCTCCGAGAACAGGGTGTTTCAGTTCCGAGTGCTACCATTCGGGCTGACGACTGCTCCTCGTGTGTTTACAATACTCATGGAGACAGTGGCAGCGGAGGCCAGGCGTCTGGGGGTCTCTCTGCTCCAGTATCTGGACGACTGGTTGATTCACCATCAATGCGTTCATTCGCTCAAACGGAATCTGGCTGTGGTTTGGGGGTTAGTTATTCGGCTAGGTCTCATTCCCAATCTCGAGAAGTCGGAGTTGGTTCCCACACAGGATTTTTCTTATGTGGGAATGAACTTCTTGACCGATCGTTCGTCATCAGGGTTCCGTTGGACAGGGTGCGAGGCATTTTGACCAAAGTTTTCCAGGTACTGGACAGGGTATCTCTGTCTGCCCGGCAGTTTCTGTCACTCCTGGCGTTCTGGGAGCAGCTGCGGAGTATGTGGTGCTGGGAAGGTTACATCTGCGCCTCTCCAGTTTTACTTACTTGGGCTGTGGAGGCCGCACCGCGATCCTTTGGATCGGGTTTTACCTCTGGTCACCGTCTTCAAACGCCAATTGAGATGGTGGGCAGTGGAGGACAGGTTCCTACAGGGAGTTCCCATGGTGTTACCTCCTTCGACTCGTTTTCTGTCCACAGATGCGTCGGGCACAGGGTGGGGGGCTTATCTGGAACCCCTCGGTCTGTGTTTGTCGGGTCTATGGTCGGTGATGGAAGCTCGGGAACACATCAACAGGTTAGAGCTCTTGGCAGTATTCCGAGGATTGACTGCGGCGGAATCCGTTCTGATCGGACAGGTGGTGCTGGTTTCGACCGACAACACGACAGTGGTTGCTTACATCAACAAGCAAGGTGGGACACATTCAATCCGACTGTGTCTTTTGACGCGGGAGATGCTGCTGTGGTGTCACGCCAGACACATCTCCTTGCGAGCCCGGCACATAGCGGGACGCAAGAATGTGTTAGCGGACTATCTGTCCCGGCAGTCCTCCCCTGTTCTGACAGAGTGGTCCCTGCGTCCGTCGGTGTCCAGTGCGATCTTGTCCAGATGGGGAGCTCCCTTCGTGGATTTGTTTGCGACAAGACTCAACAACCGGTTGCCTCTGTATGTGTCACCGGTTCCCGACCATCGGGCATTGGCGGTAGACGCAATGTCCTTGTCGTGGACCAATCTGGACGGGTATGCATTTCCACCATTCGTGATGTTGCCCCGAGTCTTACGGAAGATTCGAGACGATCAGTCTCTGATCACGCTGGTGGCCCCGTGTTGGCCGACCAGGAGTTGGTTTGTCATACTGTTGGAACTGCTGACAGAACACCCCGTAATTCTACCGGTCAGTCAGGATCTTCTGTCTCAGCATGCAGGGAAGACACTTTTCACTCCAATGTGCGGATGCTAAACCTTCACGCGTGGCGGTTATCAGGCAGGCCGTCAGACGCGATGGTTTTTCAGAAGACGCTGCCAAGGTTATCGCTCAGTCTCAACGCCCTTCCACCACTAAGTTGTATGACGCTAAGTGGAGAGCCTGGGTGGATTGGGGTCATCAACAGTCGGTTGATCCACTCAATCCCACTATAGGTGAGATAGGTGAGTTTCTTTTGTTTCTTTTTCATACTAAGAAATTATCTGTTTCGGCCATCCGTGGGTATAGAGCGGCTCTGTCCAGCTTGCTTCGGTTTTCTAATGGCGCAGCGAAATTTCTGAGCACTGACATCAAATTGTCGGCCATGATTGCACATTTTGCTAGAGCGCGATTTGTGTCGCGTTCTTCCACGCCCAGGTGGAATCTGTCTTGCGTTTTGTGGTCGTTATCCAAGAGCCCATATGAGCCTATGGCTTCAGCCACTTTGTTGAATTGTTCCATTAAAACCGCTTTTCTTCTGGCCTTTGCTACTGCTAAGCGTAGAGGTGAGCTCCATGCTTTCTGGATGGCCGATCAGCACATGTCTGTGGGCAGGAACTCCGTTTCTTTCTCCTATGAACCGGGTTTCCTTCCTAAGACACACAATCCCTCGTCTCATGATCTGGAACCTATTCTGGTTCCTGGCCTCCCTCCGTCCCGTCTGTCAGCAGCGGTTGATCGCACTCTCTGTCCAGTCCGTGCGGTCAAGCACTATATCCGGAAAACTAAGAACATTCGGTCCAACCGTAAGCGTTTCTTTATTCCGACGTTAGGCCAGCGGGAGGTATCGAAATCTACTATCTCCCGCTGGATAGGTAGAGCCATTACTAGAGCTTACACTTCAGTAAGTGGCTCTGCAGCGGTGAAATTTAGACCTAAGCCGCACGAGGTACGGGCAGTTTCTACCTCGTGGGCTTTTCGCTCGGGCGTTTCCGTCAGGAAGGTCATGCGAGCGGCAACTTGGAAGAATTATAATACTTTTTCTAAGTTTTATCTCCGATCACTTTCTGAACAGGCAGGTGATGTGCTGCAACTGGGTCCGTTAGTGGCAGCGGGTGAAGTTGTGGGTTAGTCAGCCTGTAGCATCACTTTTAGAGGCTGTTGGATCTACCTGTTTGCGCTCAACTGGTTCTCTTTCTGATAACCCGATTTTTCGGTTTTATCATTACAGTTCCAGTCGAGTATGGGGGTTGGGAAGTGTGGTTCACCTCCGGATGAGCTTCACTTGCTTTTGATCATGTACGGGTGACTTTGGTGATGAAGGGTTCCACTTTTCATCACGCTGGCCCATGAGTTTTTTATGTGTACATGTTGGATTAGGGAAAGGCAACCTAATCAGTTGTTGCACCGGTGTTGCTAAAAGATTAGTTTTACCGTTCAATTATCAAATTTTTGTTCTAATTGTTTAGCGAACAATGTAGTTCAAATGGTCACAATGATATTGTGTCATAACTTACGTACTTGATTTTGGATGTTTATGGTTTGGCCTGTTATGGCCAGCTTTACGCCTTAGCACTTCCTGGTTAGGCTGATCTTAGTGCTTAGGAACGTTTCATATGCATTCTCGATATGGACGAGTTGTTTTTCGCCATAGAAAGTTCAGACTTTGTATTAATCTCGGTTGAGTTTGTTGTATGTGAGTGCCAGACGACAGCATCCGTCCAGGTCTCGTCTATCAGCACAGCTATACCATGAGCATTCTCCGTCGGGTTTCCAAGGGTAGCCTGTCGCAGTCTCCGTATCAGGCTACATGACTAACGTGGTGGTGATTGTCGTCAACCATCCCTCACCTACTATCGCTTGAAAAGGGGGGGCCGGATTGGGCACTCCTAGGCTTCTAGGGTGAGTCTTTGTTATTACATTATATGTAACACCAAGTTTTACCTAGGCCTATGTTTATATTTTGTCTCTTTCGAGGGTTTTTAATCTGCCTTACCATTCCGGTCGAGTATGAGTAGTGAGAATACCTCCCACCATCACTACGAATTCTTGCAACCATTCAGGTTAGTTTGAAGACATAAAAATGGAAAATTATTTCTAATTTTAGTTTTTATTATTCATACTCACCTGAATGGTAAGGTACACCCTCCTCCCGTCCCGCTTGATGGTTTTATCTTCTCCCTACTTAGTATACTTCAGGCTATTTTTATCTAGCAGTTTCATTTCCATATGGAAATGATTTACTTTTGAAGCCGTATACCTAACAATAATAGGAGGAGTTTAAATAGCGGACTAGCCAATTGGCTGTGGGTAGAGCGGAATGGTCTATGGTGGGTTATTTGAGTGATTAGAGTAGGCAGATTTTTATTATTAGGACGATTTCATAGCAACCTATCAGTTTGCAACCATTCAGGTGAGTATGAATAATAAAAACTAAAATTAGAAATAATTTTCCATATTTTCCGTAAATGGTGTTGAAAAGTTGACAAAAATTCTATCACCGTATTTAGTTGTGCCGATATTGTTTTAAAAAATCAGTAATTTTTTTCCGTAAATGGTGTTGAAAATTGACAAAATATATAGCCGCATTTCTCCAATATTCGTTTAGAAAATCACCAATATTTTCTGTAAATGGTGTTGACACAAAATGCAGCGTTCACGCGGAATTCAAATAAAATAAAAAATAATAATTTAATAAATAGACGCCGATGGCTACTGTGTTTGCGGCCAGTGAATGCTGGTCGTGGTAGCCACAGGCGCAGTTCGAACAGTGTTGTGAGCAGATAGAGGACAATAATTATTTCAAATTCATAAAAAAATGTTTGCTGTCCGAAAATTAATTAATTGTGACAGCCAAAAAAATAGATTTTGGGACAGTAAAACATTATATGGTATAGACAGTACCTCAAACTTAAAAAAACAGTAACAAACTGTCTGTGTATATATTACTTAAACTTAAAAAAACAGTAACAAACTGTCTGTGTATATATTACTTAAAGACATGTAGACACTTTCATTGTTGGTAAGTTTCTATCAATTTATAGGTATTTTTATTAAAATCATAAAATTGTGAAAATATTAAAATCACAAAAATAATATATAGAAGAATACCACGTCGAGGTTTGAACCCCCGACCCTTTCGGGAATCGGTAATTAAATCATTGAAGTCGGCGACCTTAACCTCACGACTATTGCGCCATTTATGACAATCACAGTTATACAGAAGTGCTATCAGTATTACGCAACCATTTGAACGTAATAATTATTAAATTATTTGCAACTCCATCTACAACGATACCGTTACAGAGATACGCTATTGAAACAACATGTATTAGTACCCATAACATAACAAAGTAATGTATCATTATATATCACAGGAGATAGCTTAAAAACTATATATACTAATCATAAACAGAACAATCCGCTTGGCTCGTATGAAAATAGTTTGCGTGATATTGATTATTTCCCTTGCCGAAAGTAGTTCAGTGATTTATTAATTCCAAATAAGACGTGTTTGCGTAATGCTGGTCAAAACGGCCCCCCTAAATTGGTCAAAAAGGCCCCTCGTCCAAAATAAAGGGTCAAAACAGCCCCAATAAAAAAATGTGTGCGTTGTAAAATGTTGTATAATGAATATAAATAATAATAATTAATATAATTTAAAAAAAAACAACAACACAAAAAATGTATTATATTAGCCGTATTTTAGCCGTATTCGTTACAGTATGTTTTCTTATTTTTCATGAAAATCGTTGCGCGGTGTCACTAGTTAATGATTTTTATGTGGAACATCAAATAACGATTTCAAGTGTAATTGAAGCATAATTATACCTGATTGATTGGATAGCAGGATTACAGTTTAATTTACAATGATTACAAACAGGTACGAGAGCACTTATATATAAAATGACTATATTTACCGCTCCAGACAAGAGGAAAAATTTATGTATGTACTTATCAATTTCAGCTATGGAGAGAACCTGGCAGTCTGTCACTGGTGTCGTGAAGGTGTCTACCTTATACAAGTCGCGTGTCACAGCAATCACAGTCTGATCAGGGTCTACACTGTTTCCCATGTTGTACTTGTTGAGGCTATAGATCTAGGCGAATTTTGCATTCAGTCTAATCAGGTTCTACACTTTTCCCCACATTGGTTAAGACTATATATTCAGTAGAGACTTTCATTCTGTCTGCATGGTCTACATTGTTCCCATCTTGCATTATATATCAGTGATTCCATATTTTATGTACATCTTGGTGCCATTTTTCTAGTTTTGAGGTAGAACCAATAATCCATTAAACTGTGTTTATTCCATTGGATGACAGTTCAGGTGTTACATTTATAATAGTATAGCTGGGTTCAGAGGACATGGTATCTTCAGGGATACCAATGTCAATTCTCAATCCGGAGTTGGTGTTGACCATAGACGCCTCCAACTCGGGTTTTGGGAGCTCACCTAGAACCCCTGGAACTCCATGGTGTTTTCGGAGATATAGTCAGAGGAGTGGGCTGGGTGCCACATCAATATGCTCGAGCTGAGGGCGGTGACTGTATCTAGCAAAAGCACTTCCCCAGGTCAGGGGAAATCTGTTCAGATAGCCACGGACAACACCGCTGTAGTGGCATACCTGAACAGACAAGGTGGAACTCGGTCTGTGAGCCTCTGTTTGGAAACCAGGAAATTACTGATCTGGTGTCACCAGAACGGCATAGTACCGGAGGCGAGACACATAGCGGGGAAGTCCCAATGTACTGCGGACTACCTGTCGAGGGGTGTTCACCAGTTCTTACCGAATGATCACGCGGTAATCAACAGGTGGCGCCACCCCTGGTTGGATCTGTTTGCGACGAGGATCAGTTCCCAATGTATATGTCTCCAGTACTGGACGCAGGGGCATGGGCGGGGGCACATGTCATGGAAATGAGTGGACGGGTACGCATTTCCACAATCCGTCCTACTGATACAGGTGTTGCAGAAAATTTGGGTCACACTAGTGGCGCCGTGCTGGTCAACGACAAGTTGGTTCTCCAGCATACTGGAACGTCTAGTGGACCGGTGGTCATTCCAGTGTCTCCCAAGCTTCTGTCACAGCATGCATTGGAAACTATTCATGCGAATCCGCTCATTCTGAATCTTCACGCCTGGAGGCTATCAGGAAGGGAATCAGAAAGGACAAATTTTCGCAGCATAATCATTGCACAGGCAAAGTCCTTCTGCTACAGCATGCTACGGACACAAATGGAGGGTCTGTGTTAATTGGTGTAAGCTAAGGCAAATTAATCCAGTCAGTCCAGCTGTAGGCGAAATGGGCGATTTCCTTAGTATTTGTTCGATGACAGGAAATCGTCAGCGTCGACTATTAAGGGATACATGCCGGCATTGGCCAGCTGTTTCAAGTTCAGTTCAGTGCTGACATGTAACATAGGTTCAGACCCCAGTTTATCGGCGATGATTTCATTCTTCACTTGGGAAAGACCAGTAGCTAGAATAGTTAACCCTAAATGGAATCTAACAGTGATTCTATGGGCTTTAAACAAAAGCTCAGTATGAGCCCATGTCACAGCTTCCCTCTTTGACTGATCAGTCAAGACAGTGTTACTCCTCGCTTTCGCTTCAGCGAAAAAGTGGCGGGAATTCCACGTCCTGTCCATGGACGACCAGAATCTGGTTTTGGTAATGATTCCGTTACTCTTGTTGTGAAGCTGGTTTCCTTGCTAAAACTCGGGTCCCAGGTAAGCATCCCCGACCGTTCGTGATCTCAGTCTTGTCCAAATCGGGTCAGTTATCCGCAACGGAAAACACGCTATGCCCAGGCAGAGTAATTAGGCACTACATCTCAATGACTAAACCAATGAGAGGTAGGCGCTAGAGACTTTTTATTCCATGCGTGGGTAATCAGGATCTATCCAAAGCATCAGTTTCCAGATGGATATCTCTCGCAATACGCAGAGCATATCGATCCACTTTGGTTAAGGTGCTCAGAAAGTTATAAGTCAAAGCCCATGAGGTCAGAGCAGTATCTACCTCCTCGGCTTTCCTCAATAGAGTGCGCCTGGATAAGATAATAGAAGCGGCATCCTGGAAGTCTCATTCCACTTTTTCTCAGTTTTACATACATCCACTGACGGCGCAAAGCGCAGATATTTACACATTAGGTCTCCTAGTCGCGGCTGGCAGGGTTGTTGTGGGTGGAAAACATCTGTAAAAGGCTCACTTTTGAGCCTGTTGTTATTCTGGGCCAGTGGATCCAGTCCAGGATAACAAAACAATCTAGTTATCAGCTAGTTTGAGTTATGTTTCTGGAAAGTTTTCTAAATTGTTTTCTTGATTGCACATGACTAGTTAATACCAGTTTGGATACATATTTTACTATGATTGTGAGGTACAGAGAGGGTACCGGTGAGTTCACTGTGCTCCGGTGCACTAACAGTATCATTTATCATGACACTCGAAAACAGATATAACTAGAGCAGCTTGAGCTGCATCAACGGTTTGAGCCTCAAACATTGATTTCATGTGTAACTAAGCTTTAGCCCAAGGTGTAAACTATCGGTTGCAAAAAGAATTTCTGAAGTTTTAGAATGAACAGTCCAACATTATTGTGTTCGCATCATCACACCGATGTGGGGCCGGTTAGCTTAGAGGTAGAGCGATGGGCTCGGAGCGAGGGATACCAGGTTCGATCCACAGCCAAAGTTTTAGCTAAAGGACAGAAATATCGACTACAGCAAAAACAATTGAAATCGAATGATAAATAACGAAGCTGACGTCACATCCGTTTGCTCTATTTTGAAAACTTGAAAAAATACGTTCATCTTTGACATCGAATAGAGCCGTAAGTAGTCAAGATATAGCTCTGAAAATTATCATCTTTCATGCGGCTGACACTCCCCTATCACCCTGGCAAGAAATTATGTTGCTGACAGTACTGTACAAATTGGAAAACGTTTGTAAAGACCACCCGTTCTCAGCCGAAATTCGGCAAAATCGTTGAAAAGTATGTACATTTTTCAACTTCAAATGCATATAGCTCTTTTATTTGAACAGACAGCCGAAAACTGTCAGTGAATCCGAGATAGGGAATTTTGTCAGCTTTCCGATGCAAAAAGAATTCTTGAAATCGGTTGGAAAATAAGGAAGTTATAGGAAGCATGACGTCACTTCCGTTTTCGTGGAAAGTAGTAGCATTAACAGATATCTGAAAATCTCTGAATCTCTGCTCACACTTGATCTGAATCGGCATGCAAAATTTGAAGTCGATCCAACCAGCGGTTTGGTGTAGATGGAGGGAGCCCGTATGTCTGCGGATGATTATTTTTCGACAGTTATCGCCCCTAAATTGCAGTTTACGCCATTTGTAAATACACCTAATAAAACGGAAATTACATATGTGCAATATTCCATCAGTGAAGTTTTCGTTTGTTTTTCACCATAGGCCGGGCACAAAGCGGGAAAGTTTTAGCTAAAGGACTGAAATATCGACCGCAGCAAGAAATTTTGAAATCTATTGATAAATAACGAAGCTGACGTCACATCCGTTTGCTGTATTTTGAAAACTTGAAAAAAAGACGTTCATCTTTGACATCCAATAGAACCGGAAGTAGTCAAGATAGAGCTCTGAAAATTATCATCTTTTATGCGCCTGACACTCCCCTATCACACTGGCAAGAAATTATGTTGCTGACATTACTGTACAAATTGGAAAACGTTTGCAAAGACCACCCGTTATCAGCCGAAATTCGGCAAAAATTCGGCAAAATCGTTGAAAAGTATGTACATTTTTCAACTTCAAATCCCTATAGCTCTCTTATTTGACCAGATAGCCGAGAACTGTCAGCGAGTTCGAGATAGAGAATGTTGTCAGCTTTCCAATGCAAAAATAATTTTTGAAATCGGTTGGAAAATATGGAAGTTATAGAAAGTATGACGTCACTTCCGGTTTCGTGGAAAGTGGCATTAAGAGATTTCTGAAAATCTCTGAGTCTCTGCTCACACTTGATCCGAATCGGCATGCAAAATTTGAAGTCGATCCGACAAGCGGTTTGGGCTGTAGACTGAACGGCTGAATAAAAAAATAAAAAACGAATACAATAGGTTTTCGGCGCAGCTGAAAGCCGCCTCAAACCTAATCATTCATCCAGGGTCATGAATATTATGTTTTATAATTATTGATAGTATGTGGTTGTCAATATGCATATGGGTAATTGATGTTAGCATTACTATTTGTGAGTGATGTGTGTTAGAACTTTAAGAGACTTGTGGACATGGTCAATGGTCAGTGTAGATACAGTGAGTCTTAGATGTGAGACACAACATTGTGGATGACATGACGCTAACATGCTATGAGTTAGTCACATTCAGACCAGAAGACTTCGCTGGCGGTACTAAAGTGGCTCAGTTATCTTCTGGGAGCGAAAAAAGCGGGGAGGGCTGCTCAGACGGTGCCCGGGTCTCGTCTACAACTTGTTTGGTGAGTCAATTTATTGATCATGTTAAGTATTAATTTATTTTTCTAACAATATATAACAGGGAAGTATTATACAGAAATCAGAATTGTTCAATGTAAAATTAGTTTCTGTGAGTATGTATTGTTCCTGTTATATGTATTTAACTCCCACCTCCCACCCCACAAGGTGGAGAGATTTGTTCTATCGCAAAGGGGAACCTGTGCGCGCATGCGCGGTCGATATGGGATGGGACAGGTGTAAGTGGGGACTAGGTGCGGGTCAATAAATTGTATTCGGAATGGGTAGCCCCAATGGAAGCTATATAGTAACATATAACAGGTAAGTACTCGCAGAAACTAATTTTACATTGAAAAATTCTGATTTCCGTTACACAATTTTGTAATGGAAATGACCGTAACGGAAATGATTTTTCTTTAAAAACTCCCTTTCATTACGCAAACACGTATTATCTGGAATTAATAAATCAGTGAACCACTTTCGGCAAGGGAGATAATCAATATACACCACTACCACGAGAACTATTTTCATACGAGCCAAGCGGATTGTTCTGTTTATTAGTTTATATAGTTTTAATTAGGTTTGAGGCGGCTTTCAGCTGCGCCGAAAACCTATTGTTTTCGTTAGTTTTTTTATTTTCTTTTTTCTTTTTATTCAGCCGTTCAGTCTACAGCCCAAACCGCTAGTCGGATCGACTTCAAATTTTGCATGCCGATTCGGATCAAGTGTGAGTCGAGACTTAGAGATTTTCAGAAATCTCTTAATGCCACTTTCCACGAAACTTTCTATAACTTCCTTATTTTCCAACCGATTTCAAAAATTGGAAAGCTGACAAAATTCACTATCTCGGACTCGCTGACAGTTCTCGGCTATCTGGTCAAATAAGAGAGCTATAGGCATTTGAAGTTGAAAAATGTACATACTTTTCAACGATTTTGCCAAATTTTTGCCGAATTTCGGCTGATAACGGGTGGTCTTTACAAACGTTTTCCAATTTGTACAGTAATGTCAGCAACATAATTTCTTGCCAGTGTGATAGGGGAGTGTCAGGCGCATAAAAGATGATAATTTTCAGAGCTCTATCTTGACTACCGTATTTACCCTATGTATTGGGACAGTAAAAAATAAATAAAGTTCTACGTGTCCCAATACATAATATAAAATAAATTAATTATTTTTTTTGGTGTCCCAATTATTAATATTGAAAGTTTGTATCCTTGAAATTTCGGTTAGTACACGGTTGTGCCTTGGCTCCTGAATTGTTTGCCTATTTGTATGTCAAAATCGTGTTAAATTTGTAACACGACTATTGTCAGAAATCGTGTTAAATTTGCGATTATTTCCCAAATTAGACCCAAAATGGACGATTTTTTTATTTTTTTAATTTTTTTTTAATGGACGCATAGCCTCCTTTTATCTCACCGATGTGACCCAAGCTGATCACGTTTGCACATTTCGTAAATTAATCCGAGCAAACTGGGAATAACATCAATTATTGGTCCCAGTAACAAAGCAGTGCTAATTGTTATGTGCTCGATTTAATTTTTCCGGCATGCGTTCGCGCTCACCATTGGTGGAATATTAATTAGGTGTAAAAGGCTGACCAATCGGAGATCGCGTATCAGTGGCGCAGATTAACTCAACCCAGATTAACTAAATTGTTACAGCACTGCCCACGCCCCCGGCGCATGTACACAAATGTGTACGAGACAACTGGCCTTGTTTCGCTACATTGAGCCAGTGCATGAGATAATCAACTTTATTATATAACCGAGAATGATTTGACTTTTTTTCTGCAAATATATCGGAAAGTTGATAACATTTTCAGAGCAAATGCGTAATAATTACTAATTTAATATTCGTCAACATTCGTCACGATATCGTTTACAGAAAATGTACACTATTATCAGATTCATCTTCGTCGAAAATCTCACGTGATAAGCCTGATTACCTCATGAACTGGCGCAAAATTATAACACGTCGGGCAAAACATGTCTATACAGGTCTGTGGTGTTGAAAGGGTTAAAACTCTGTGCGTACTCAAACTCACAGGTGGAATAGTCGGACGTGTGACACAAAGAAAATGACCATTACAAAAATATCCATTACCCCCACCCCACCCACTTGATCTCGTTCTATTATTAACGTCATGTACAGTATGATACCAGGTGGGTGGGATAATGGGATTTTTTTAATAGGCATTTATTTTGGTGTCATAGGTCCGAGTCTTCCACCTGTGCTCACCATATGAGTAAACACAGTTTGCAACGCACGAGCTTGTCACGTGACGTTGCAGCTGATGGAACAGGATATCGGTCATTGGGTCATTGCGTCATCGAATGATGATGGCTATATGTGTTTACTACACTTTTTTCTACACGCTGTTTACAATAAATGGGAATTGCGACGGACCTGCGTAGATGTACATTCGACATGAACATGATGAATAAATAAAACATGACGTTAACAATTCTTGGATTCAATATATTTATTACATGCGAAGATAACAGTGAAAACTTATGGCATATTATAGGCATTGGCGACGTCGTTCATTCGCAGTCACAGTGTACAGTGTACATGTATTTTTTGTTGACATTATGATGCGTCTTGGACGAGAACGGATATAGCACGGTTCGGATAAGCAACACGGAAGGTTGTATGTCGCCGGACTTCCGTGTACTAACGGGATCGCACTGTACTATACTTTCCACCCAGTTGTCCGATCGAAACGCCATCCCTCGGTAGTGTCTGGATATAATAGCATGGAGAGCATTCCGTGACCGGATACATGTCCGTACTTTAAACTTACCTCGTGAATATTGATGAGAGGGCGGGGCGATGTATCAGAAGTATTTCCGTGTGAATCGAAATAATTTTCGCAAATAAATCACATTCCGGCATTGACAGGCGGCATTGTCGATGTATACGGTTTATTGGTAATCTATTTAATCAACAGAGCTCAGATTTACTGTCAGCACTGTGTTATATTAGTTAATCAGCGACGGCCTCTGTTTATAGCAAGACGTGCCAATAGTCGGCATGACCAGTAGCCAGTGAAAAAAAAATAAAAAAATTGGAGTGGCGATTTTTTTATTTTCCCCAGCGGAATCCCTGACTGTGTTTAAAAGTATTTAAAAAAAAAGAGATGTCCCAATACTTAAGGTGCAGAAATTATTGATTTTTTTTTTTAAATTGTGATGTGTCCCAAAACTTGTTTCCTAAAAAATAATTATTTCTCCCCAAAACGGGGGTGTCCCAATATAAAGGGTGTCCCAATACATAGGGTAAATACGGTACTTCCGGTTCTATTGGATGTCAAAGATGAACGTCTTTTTTTCAAGTTTTCAAAATAGAGCAAACGGATGTGACGTCAGCTTCATTATTTATCAATAGATTTCAAAGTTTCTTGCTGCGGTCGATATTTCAGTCCTTTAGCTAAAACTTTCCCGCTTTGTGCCCGGCCTATGGTGAAAAACAAACAAAAACTTCACTGACGGAATATTGCACATATTTAATTTCCGTTTTATTAGGTGTATTTACAAATGGCGTAAACTGCAATTTAAGGGCGATAACTATGGAAAAATAATCATCCGCTGACTTACGGGCTCCCTCCATCTACACCAAACCGCTGGTCGGATTGACTTCAAATTTTGCATGCCGATTCGGATCAAGTGTGAGCAGAGACTCAGAGATTTTCAGATATCTTTTAATGCTACTTTCCACGAAAACACAAGTAACATTATACTTCCTATAACTTCCTTATTTTCCAACCGATTTCAAGAATTCTTTTTGCATTGGAAAGCTGATAATATTCTCTATCTCAGACTCACTGACAGTTTTCGGCTATCTGCTCAAATAAAAGAGCTATATGCATTTGAAGTTGAAAAATGTACATACTTTTCAACGATTTTGCCGAATTTCGGCTGATAACGGGTGGTCTTTACAAACGTTTTCCAATTTGTGACTGTCAGCAACATAATTTCTTGCCAGGGTGATAGGGGAGTGTCAGCCGCATGAAAGATGATAATTTTCAGAGCTATATCTTGACTACTTACGGCTCTATTCGATGTCAAAGATGAACGTATTTTTTCAAGTTTTCAAAATAGAGCAAACGGATGTGACGTCAGCTTCGTTATTTATCATTCGATTTCAATTGTTTTTGCTGTAGTTGATATTTCAGTCCTTCAGCTAAAACTTTGGCTGAGGATCGAACCCGGTATCCCTCGCTCCGAGTCCATCGCTCTACCTCTAAGCTAACCGGCCCCACATCGGTGTGATGATGCGAACACAATAATGTTGGACTGTTCATTCTAAAACTTCAGAAATTCTTTTTGCAACCGATAGTTTACACCTTGGGCTAAAGCTTAGTTACACATGAAATCAATGTTTGAGGCTGAAACCGTTGATGCAGCTCAAGCTGCTCTAGTCTACATTTATCTCCTGTGATATATAATGATTATTGATACATTAATTACTTTGTTATGTTATGGGTACTACCGTAATACATGTTGTTTTAATAGTGTATCGCTGTAACGATATCGTTGTAGACGGAGTTGCAACTACTTTAATAATTATTACGTTCAAATTTTTGTGTAATACTTATAGTACTTCTGTACAAATGTAACCGTCGTAAATTATACAATAGTCGTGAGGTTAAGGTCGCCGACTTTTATGATTGAATTACCGATTCCCGAAAGTACCTTGACTTGGTATATATTTGTTTTCCATTATTTTTGTGATTTTAATATTTTCACAATTTTATGATTTTAATAAAAATAGCTATAAACTGATAGAAGCTTACCAATGATGAGTGTTCGTCTTTAAATAATTTTGGCTGTCACAATTAATATTTCATTTAATTTTGGCTCTTAGAATAAGCTAAATTTTCGGACAGCAAACATTTTTTTTTGGAATTTGAAATAATTTAATGTCCTACATCTGATCATAACACTGTTCGAACTGCGCCTGTAGCTACCACAACCAGAATTCACTGGCCGCAAACACAGTAGCCTTCGGCATCTATTTATTAAATTAGTATTTTTTATTTGATTTGAATTCGCTGAATTTTGTGTAAACACCATTTACAGAAAATATTGGTGATTTTCTAAACGAATATCGGCAAAATGCGGCGATATATTTTGTGTCAATTTTCAACACCATTTACGAAAAATATTACTGATTTTCTAAAAACAATATCGGTGTACTGAACAACTTAAAAATATGTCTCACACTTTTAACATTCCGGCCTACGAAAATCAATTTTTTTTTAAATAACCAGCCGTCTAATAGATCTGCGTATAATCGAGAGTGTATTATTAATTGTCACGTTGTCTCCGACAGCGAAGTGTGCGGCACACATGAAAACGATGCGTCAATTTCAAAACATTGCCCAAGGGTCAAAATTTACTGCTGTGTGATGTCATCAGATCAACAACTCGTGACACGGTTGCGCGTTATCAATTTCTTTTCCACACAAAGTGACATTTGTATTTATAATTAGATCTATGTAATGTGTCGGGTGTAGCCAAGGACCATGAATAATATACTATAATATGGTTTTATACTCCAGCATGATATTTTAAGGCTGTGTGATTTGCCTCAAAATAAGCTGGATCATGCGCTTCATGAGAACATCAACACATTTAACATATACAAATATTATTTAAAGGATATGATATATTTTAATAATAAAAATATTGAAAATACATACTACAATTGCTTACAACATAATTTACTGATCAAAAATAATCACTGCATCGTGGCCTATTTGACCACATTACCTATTGCGCAGGTAATTGGGGGTGTACTGGGGTGCGCTCACTAATACAATGTTTGCGTAACGTTTCACCACTCTGTATACAACGCATAATGAAGGTAGAATATGCAAATGCAACATTGTAAGTTTGTCTATCCATACATTTTGGTTTCAGCCGGCCTACATACATATGGACGTGTATAAACCCTGAACGGTAATGATGCATGTAATGTGTAACCTTAAAATTCCGACTTTCCGAATACAGACTGGCCTCGTTCTCGGCAATGACTGAAGTTGTGTTACCACCATGTTTATTTATAAATCACGCACCCATAAACAGTGTTCATTGCATTAGTAGCTGAGAGTATGAAAGGGAGGTTACTCTGATTTTACACTTTTTGTTCAGCCTAACGGTAATGATTCGATTTCGCGGGACAGATACATTAACTTTAGCGTTTTTGACAAGAAAAGGCAAATTTATTGCAGAATAAGTTTAATATAAATGTTAAACTATTTTAATTCAGATGCAATGTATAGTAAAGTACAAATGGACAATATTTGAGAATTACAGGCTTGTAAACTGTGCTGGTTGATGACCGGGACGGGAGACACTCAAAATCCCCTCCATTCATAATCCCCTCTGCTGAAAAATGACAGGGGCAATCATAATCCCCTCTGTCGTTTTGCAGGGGCTATCATAATCCTCTCTGTGATTTTAACAGGGTATCATAATCCTCTCTGTGGAAATGACAGGGCTATCATAATCACCTCAATGAAATTGTCAATGTTTTTAGTAATTAAATTAAATATCATCTAAGATTTAAAATATCACACTTAGGCAATTTAAAGTAATTATCAGAAAAGATCTAAAGCCATTTCACACCATTAAATGATCAAAAAGAAACGACAAACAGTGACCAACATGTACAAACAATAAGTATTTAATTCCAATTTTAATTGGATTACAAAGACCTTTTGATATGACCTTACTAATTCTCGGACTGCCACGCTGGCGACCCGGGTTCGATTCAGGGTTTAGTTCCTGGGTGTCAGTATTTCTGAGATACTTTGTATTTCCTGCTCTACTAGTCCTTTCGGATGGGGACTTTATACGGCGGTCCCATGTATCAGATTTGAAGGAGAGTCTGGGCACGTTAAAGAACCAGAGGGGACTATTCTAATAAGAGCTAGGCCCCCTAGGGCCGGTTTACTCTGTATCCACCTCCTTCCTTTCTCCCTTTCTCCCTTTCTTGGGAGACGACATGCAAGGTCATCGAGCCAGTGCCGTCGTTAAATCCAAGCATTTACATTTACCTTACTAATTCCATTTCCACAGAGGGGATTATGATATACACTTGACCGGGACGTGCCCATTTGGTGCACCACATGTACATGTATGCCAACAACAGAAAATAATAACTAAACACACATAACAAGAAGTGTAAATACTGTTTTTTTAATGGATTGGTATTACACACACCAGATGTACGGTACATAAAATATAGAATCACTGATATTTGTTTTATAGCCATACTGTGTAATATAATACATGTAATTGAATTGTTGCAATATATCCAGCACATAACTGAATTCGCAGGCTGATCAAGGACTACACTGTTTGCCAGCGTGTTCTTGTCTACATGTGCTGTATATTTATTTATCTTCACTTATTTGTAATTTCATTTCACATCGATTTGAATTTAAGAAAATAGACTAGTATAGTAATGAGCCTGGATCTCGGGTTCACATTATTGTCGTATCGCCATTTTTATACCCCCCCGCAACGAGTTGTGGGGGGGTATACTGGAGTCGGGTTGTCCGTCTATCCATCCGTCACTATCTTAACATCAGAGAAATATTGTTATAACTTCTATTTCCTTCATCTAAATGCTTAATATTTCACACATGCATTCCTGTAAGGGTCTACTACCATGCTGTGCCAAATCCACGACCGTCCAACTCCCGCTGATCCCAAGATCAAATACTTAGTCTCTTTTGTACAAAATTTAACATCAGAGAAATATTGTTATTCTACTTCTATTTCTGCATCCTGTAAAAAGCTATTAAATATTTCACAGCATGCATCCTGTACGGCTACTACTTACATGCTGTGTCAAATCCACGACCGTCCAACCCCCGCTGATCCCAAGGTCAAGGTCAAATACTTAGTCTGTTTACAAAACTTAACATCAGAGAAATTTTATTTCCTTCATTGCAGATTCTTAATATTTCATGCATGCATTCCTGTAAGGCTCTACTATCATGCTGTGTCATATCCCCGCTGATCTCAAGGTCAAGGTCACATACTTAGTCTCTTTACAACACTTAACATCAGAGAAATCGGTTATAACTTCTACTTCCTTGCTCGGATCTGCTTCACATTTCACACTCGCATTGCTTCAATGGACCTCTACCACCCTGTGACAAATTCACGTTCGTGCCGCCCCCGCTAAGCCCAGAGTCAAGGTCACAAGCCCACATACTTGGAAAATTTTGCATATTTAGGGGTACCTGGGCCCACACGGGGGGTATTCCGTAAGCCTCGCTTACTGACCAATCTAGTTTTAACAATTATTGATTTGAAATTCAGTAATATTTTCCGTAAATGATGTGGATCATTTCTTTTTGTTAAAGTGTGATATTTAATTACGCAACAAATTCAGAGGTAAAGGGTTATTCAATTCTGGCTCGCATGAGCTCTGATGTTTGTGTCAACTTTCGCCATAATTAATAGGCCCTGTCATGTACGATTATTTTTTCAAAATCGATATGGGCGAAAACTGGCGATGCGACAAGGGTGGAAATTCTAGAGTTTTGATCATTAACTTGAATGGTACTCGAAATAATTGCTGTGTGGTGGGCTACTAGAGTTTCGTATCGACTTGGACCCATTTTTTCCCGCTGATATCATATCAATATCACGTTTTTAAATTAGCCATTTTTTCTCCATTTTTTCTCCATATTTGTATGCAATTCCATATAACTTCTACTTTACACATCTCTACCTAAATTAGTATACCTGTTTATCACAACAAGAGGAAGAAATAATGCTATAGATTTTCAAGTTCACATGAAGGTTTCTTGCCTTGGTGACGGCTTCACATTTCTGCATCTTCGCTGTCTGGCCCATCTACGACAGGTGTATTTTGTGACTTATGGCATTCTCGTTCAGATTTGTTAAAGGTACATGCCCACTCAGTAGGCACAAAATGTTCTTATATCAGAAACATCATCCGAGACATTGTCTGGCAAAATAAACATTCATTCACCATTACCCCACGTATTGATTGGCATTATTATACATTTTATATCAGACGTAAATTACCACACTGATATCAGGGGCGATAACCGTGTTTCCTTAATTTTTAACGGACATTACTATTTATTCTCTGTATTTATTTTTTGATGTGCAATGATCATACTTTATAATCTGTCGAAAATATATTTTTTTCAGGTGATGCATTTAATTAGTATAAATAATTAAAGCATATCATACCTCATTTGCATACGAAAATAGCCTGATACCACTGCGCGTCACTATCAGTAAAATACATGATTATATCTGTATCGCAGGCACTCATAATTTTTAGAACTGGTGGAATAGTGACACAATTATAAACTTATTTAGTTCCTATAAAGAACATGGTGTGCCTACTGAGTGGGCATGTACCGGTACCTTTAAAATAATAACCCTGAGATCGAAATGGGCGGCGCCCGGTGTTCAAATAGGGATCAACTTTCATTTTTGACCGAATATGTTCATGTCATACATGTATATGAATATCAAATTGAATGTATCGACGAGACGATTGGTCTGGTGCTATTTTTGTTGAAATCTGATGATTACATGATCCAAATTGGCCACCGAAAGTTCACAAACAACAATACGAATACGAAAATTAAAAATGGCTACTAAGCAGATGTAAATTATCAGAAAATTTTCAAAAGCAAAGGTTCTTCGTGCTGTCGTGAAAAATATGTACACGACGTATACTGAATCTGGTTATGCTCCATCAAGTAGAACTTGATTTATTGCGCGGACAAGGATACAGGAGCCAAGGGGAGATAATAAATCTGAAAATATTGAACATTCAGTGTGGATCTTTGTCTTGCCATGGTGATAAACGTGTATACCATATTTGGTTCAGATGTGGTAAGTAAAATTTGAGCTCTTGCGTGGACAATGATACTGAAGTCATCAGAAAATGTTTAAAAGCAACAGTGCTCCTCATCCTCCTATGATGAAGATGTACAGTAAAACCTCTCTAAACTGGACAGCAAGACCACATCCGTTTGTTCAATTTTGGTAGCTTTAAATGTTCTGTACTTATTATATTGAAATGCCTGTTCATGATCGCAATGCTTACAAATATTTATTGCAGCACCCGTACACCAGAATTACAGAGGAGGTGTAGTCCGAATTTGGTTACAATCCGTCAAGTAGCATTCTAGTTATTGTGTGGACAAGCTGTGAAAGTCCACACGCCCATCGCCGCCCGCCTGTACAAGATGAATTACATAATACACCTCGTTTTTTTTGCATATGGGCATATAAAAAGTCAAAGCAAAGTCAGAGCAAAGTCGATGACAAAGTTCTATGACAATTGCAAAGTTCCAAGTCCAAAAGGGGACAGACGGACGGACAGACGGACGGACAGACGTCCTTAGGAGACATACATGTGGGGTTCCTAACGTTATCCTAAATCATACATAAAAAACAACCCCACAAGACAAAATAACCCCACAAGACAAAATAACCCCACAAGACAAAACAACCCCACAAGACAAAACAACCCGACAAGACAAAATAACCCCACAAGAAAAAACAAAAAAACAAAACAAACCCCACAAGACAAAATAACCCCACAAGACAAAACAACCCCACAAGACAAAATAACTCCACAAGCGCAATTCATAGTGGGGTTAAAACGGAATAAGCATCTCTTTAACAAGTCCATCACTGTGGGGTTAACCTCACAATGTAGCTATCGTTTGCCCGGATTGACGGACGGACGGACGGACGGACGGACGGACGGACACCCGTGACGAAAACCATATACCCATTTATTGTCTCAAAAAGTGTGTATAACAAATGTACTAGTATGTATGCCAGACCTGTTGTCTTCCTTTGGGTATTGACAGTTTGATTGCCCTGTTGGAGGGAGAATGGTGTGCCTCACATTCTAAATGGACCACTGTCCAAACAAATTGGACATTAGGCTGTCTGGATCATGGCAATTACCAGATAAATCTACGTACTTGTGCTGGCAAGGGTTGATCAAAAATGGGTTCCTTATCATTTGCTGTCTCCTGTTTTTTATGCCCCACCACGATCGTGGAGGGGGCATTTAGTGTTACCCTTGTCCGTCCGTCGGCCTGCCCACCAGCCCACCAGCCCACCAGCCCGCCCGCCCGCATGCCTGCCCGCCAGACCGCCAGATCGCCCGGTATGGTATATATGTAGCTTCCTTAAGATCAGTAGATGCGTAAAATTTATTTGTATATTTTTTTCGACCCCCAGGTCATTGATTATCTCCCCCCCCCCCCCCTTTCAACTTAGAATTTCCCAATTTTGACTTGTAAAACTTTTAAACCATACTAGCTACAGACCTGAAACTTGGTATATAGCTTCCTTATGATGTGTAGATGCGCAAAGTTTATTTCGATTTTTTATTTGTTATAATGGATTATCTCCCCCTTTTCGACTTAGAATTTCCCAATTTTGGCCTTGTAACTCGTAAAACTTTAAAATTATGATAGTAGATGTGCAAAGTTTATTTCGATTTTTATTCGACCCCCGGGTCATGGATTATCACCCCCATTTTCAACTTAGAATTTCACCTTTTTGCCTTGTCACTTGTAAAACTTCGAAACCGTAATAGCCAAGGTGCATGATCACGTGGTTACAACAACAACAACAATGGCTGAAAGTGTTAAAAGCGCGACCACTCCAAAGTAAGTATTATTTTATATTTTCATTTAATAGGTAACTGATTTTGACAAAATACGGTGCAGCAAATTCATCTTCATGAGCTGTATTTGGTGGTCCCGGGAGTTTGGCACATACTTATGTCGTTTATGCGAAGAATCGATTTCCGTGTCAGTAGACACGGAAATTTATTCTTCGCAAAAACCACAGAAGTTTGGCCCAAAGTACCGAGACCACCAAATGCAGCTTAACAAGATGTGTTTTATGCGCCATATTTCATCAAAATCCGTTACATAATAAGGAAACAATAAAAGAATACATATTTTGAATCTGAGGGCTTCTGGAAGTTTCAGTACTTGTTGTTGTTGTTGTAACCACGTGATAATACACGTTGATAGCTGGAGGCGTGATGCTTGGTATGTAGCTTCTTTTTTATGGTATGTAGATGCACAAAGTGAATTTCTATTTTTGCTTGGACTCTGAGCCATGGATTATTTTCCCCTTTTGGGCTTGGAATTTTGCCTCGTTTACTATCAAAGCGATACCGGTATGTGGGGCATCCATGTTCTATGAACACATTTCATGAGTTTCATTTTTTGTTCAATTAAAAATGTTGTAGCAGAACATAAGTATCATCAACCAGGGAGATGATTCTCAAGTACTTCCAAAGCATTCTTATGAAGAGACGTTTTATGGACATTTTTTTGTCTCGCCCACGATCGTAGAAAGTGAGACAGCGGTCACAATTCAGGCGTGGACATCGTCGTCCTCATCGTCAACAGTTAGGGATGTGGCCAATTTCCCATCACAGGTTAAAGTAATGGACCGAGGTCTATAAATACATTAAATATGCCTAAAAGCATCAATAAATGAAAAACAAATACAGTCAGAATTCGTTACAACGGCACAGTTCGTTTGAGATGAATCTGCCGTTATAACGAATCTGCCGGTATAACGAATCGGGGATTTTTTCCGTCCGATTCCGGTAATTGTTATCTGTCGGGAATTGGTATCTGTCGGGAATTGGCTACCACGCATTGTAGCGATGTTATTTGTTGTCAATTTATGCTAGCGTAATTCGGCATTATCGGCGCGATATGTGCTGAATTAAATACTTATTTGTCACCTCGTTGATAAATCAATGCATATGTATACAAATTTATATCAATGAAACAAACAACATTCAATAATAATCCGATGTTTGACAAGGTCAAGGTTGCATGCGAACCTCGTGTGATTAAATTAGGTTAATTACGTAGACACTGACCTACCGGATTATATGTGAACGCTGTTTCTTCATTGCTAGAAATTCGCAAACAAGTGCATAAAGAAAAGAAACACATTTAAATGAACAGTTTGTTTTTATTTACATGCTAACATTTATGAAAATACGAAACAATAACATACAGAGTTGTATCCCTTTCAGTATTTCATTTCGCCCCAACGAGAACTCGGCCCAGAGACTATGTTGCTAACTGTTAATTTATTTTCCTAATTTTTGTTTGGCAAAATAATACATCACTGCAATAATCCTTAATTATATGTGGACAAAGGCACGCGGTCAAGTATTTGTGAGAATATACAGACCGACACGTTGTTAATTGACGCGATTTATGACATCGTGTCAGGGTTAATCAGCCGTGAAATTGTTTAGCGACTGGTTCCCGAACATCGGTGATGCCGGATAACTGAGCTGGGTCACAGTCCTGGTACCAGCTACACAGGTTACCGGCGCCGTTATAGCGAACATTAAATACGACTTAAATTGTGTATTCGTTTGCGGGATTTCTCTGCCGGTGCCGGAAGCCGAATTTGCCGGTATATCGAACAGATTAAAGAGCGTGCCGATTCGTTTGGCGGCGTATCGTGCCGGAAGGCGAATATGCCGTTGTAACGTGTGCCGTTGTAACGAATTCTGACTGTAAGCTAAACAAATTTTTTTACTCCCTCCATATAAGTCTATATCGAGGGAGTAAACAATTTTGTTTAGCTTATTTGTTTTTCATTTATTGATGCATTTATGGAGGGAGTAAAAAAAAATGTTTAGCTTATTTTATTTCATTTATTGATGCTTTTAGGTATATTTAATGTATTGATAGACCTCGGTCCGTTACTTCAACCTGTGTTTCATTTCATCCATTAGTCGGATAATTACCAAACTTCATCAATAGCTTCCTCACATTGATACAGTGCAGTCTGCGTTTTTGTTCCACCGTAGACAACACTTGCAAACTCAACGCGAACGCAACGGTTTGCTGTAGCGTTGTATACGTTGTTTAAAACTATTATACGAGTTCGACACGTGGTAAGTATCACATTTGTTTCAAACCGTTTAGTTTTAAAAGCGTTGTAAATAATGTTTTTTAAACGTATATTACGGTTCGTACAACGTGTTAGAATACACATTGTCAAACCGTTTAGTTTAAAAGCGTTTTTAAACGTTGTTTAAACGAATAATACGGTTCTTACACGTGTAATACACATTGTTTAAACCGTTTAGTTAGGGTAATACTTGTTAAAACGTTAATACGGTCTTCACGTGTAATACAACATTGTCAAACCGTTTAGTTTATTAAAAGCGTTGTATACGTTGTTTAAACGTATAATACGGTTCGTACACGTGTAATACACATTGTCAACCGTTTAGTTTAAAAGCGTTGTTATACGTTGTTTAAACGTATAATACGGTTCGTACACGTGTAAATACACATTGTCAAACCGTTTAGTTTAAAAGCGTTGTATACGTTGTTTAAACGTATAATACGGTTCGTACACGTGTAATACACATTGTCAAACCGTTTAGTTTAAAAGCGTTGTATAACACGCTTTGGCGTATACATATGTAGCGAGGTGAAAGCGTTGAAACGTGTACAACGCTTTACCTGGAAGCGTGTAGCTATATGAAAGCGTTGAAACGTGTACAACGGTTACACGTTTTAATGACACCGCATACTCTAGAAGTATATATACACACACGAAGAACGATCTGAGCATGCGCATTCTACGCGATACACGGTTGGCATACCAAAACGTGTAATGCGTTAAAACCCGTGGAAACATGTTATATGTATAACACGGTTTCATCTGTACGGTGCTGTGTACATGTAGAAGCGTGTAACCGTTCATCAAAGAAAGCGTTAAACTGTTTAGACGGTTTACCTTAGCGTTGTATACGTTTACAACCGTTGTATACGTTTACAACCGTTGTACACGGATTACACGCTTTTGAAACTCAATGCGTTGTTTACAACCGTTGTATACGTTTACAACCGTTGTACACGGATTACACGCTTTTGAAACTCGATGCGTTGAACACGGTTTGTTCGACTTTCGCGCATGCGCAAGAGTGGGGAAACAACGCATGGCCGAAAACGTATTACACGTAGACGACACACGGTTTGAAACGCAACTAACGAAAACTCCACGGATACACAACGCACAACACTTTGTACACGTATAAACCCGGAACATTTTGACAGAAACGACTGTAGCTATCCATTCAGACCTTAACCTTTGTGGGACGTACATTTTGGACATAGTGGACTGTCAAAATTTTGCATATCTCTTGATCCATTAGCCTGATCATTACCAAATTTCATCAATAGCTTTCTCACATTGATGGCTATCCACCCACTGTCATTCGGGTGACCTTGACTTTTACCTTCGTGCCCTTTGTGTCAATAATTTTGTACATGCATCCAAATGTTTAATACCTTCTTATAAGTTAGTTGGATTCTTATCAAACGTCACCAATAGCTTCCTCACATTAATGGGTATTCACTCAGTGTCATTTGCGTGACCATGACCATGGTGATCTTGACCTTCGTGTCAATAATTTTGGACTTACATCTAAACGTTATAGTATCTCTTGGTCCGTTACTCGGATCATCTCCAAACTTCATCAATAACTTCTTCATATTGATGGATATTGTTACAACGAGCGTTGTTTAATGCTATTTATTAATTTACTTTTACTTATTTTAGACTTGGGGAATTAGGCTCAATTTGATCGAAAGATGAAAGACAAAGACACATGCTGATTCTATAATGTAATATTCCCAAGAGCCCCCTGGCAACCCAAACAATGGCCTTTATACTTGGCAAAGCGGACCTTATAGAAAGCACCTGACCATTGCCTCAAATGATCACAATAGCAGACTTATTCTGAGAACTGTGTTTGTTCAACACAGTTCAAATTGCTATAATTAATTACTCATTGAATGAAAACCTTAGATATTTTACATGCACATTTCATCCATTCATCTACATACACACAGCAAATATCAATGACGAAATGAAATTAGAACTATGTCTAAATTGGCTTTTAATACGAATATCAAAGTCAATTTAGACATCGGACTGTGTTCTCAATCATATTTGGAACCATCTGTAATATGCAAATGACTGTAAACAACTACATGTTATAGTATTATGTTTTGACTCAGTGTAGCTCAAATACTAGTCATCAATGTACAGTCTCAAAAGAGTTATTACATGATCTATGAAATTTCACAATACTTGCAGACAACAATTCAGAATTGCAACAGAGATCCTGCATTCATTGTTTGTGACCCCAAGCTATTTGACTGGGCATTTAGCCCATTAACTGGGTCTGGTTTCTGCAGACAAGTTACTCAGAGGTCATTACCAGATTCCATATGGACAAAGGAGCAACCAGTCTAGTCACAGATTGGACAATGATGCATCTGCATGGTTCGGTCAGGGTTTATACTGTTTGCCATTCAGTCTATCAAATTGGTACACTATAACATATATCCAAAAGTTGAATACGTATCTTCTGATCAGTTAGTCATATCATTACCAAACTTGATAAATAGTTTCCTCACATTGATGGCTATCCATCCAGTGTCATTTTGTATCAATGATTTTGGACTTCTCATATTATGACCATGACCTTGGTGACATTGACCTTCGTCATGATCTCCTTGTTTAGTGGGTGAGACACTCCCCACGATCTCCTTGTTTAGTGGGTGAGACACTCCCCACGATCTCCTTGTTTAGTGGGTGAGACACTCTCCACGATCTCCTTGTTTAGTGGGTGAGACACTCCCCACGATCTCCTTGTTTAGTGGGTGAGACACTCCCCACGATCTCCTTGTTTAGTGGGTGAGACACACTCTCTCCACGATCTCCTTGTTTAGTGGGTGAGACGCTCCCCACGATCTCCTTGTTTAGTGGGTGAGACGCTCCCCACGATCTCCTTGTTTAGTGGGTGAGACACTCCCCACGATCTCCTTGTTTAGTGGGTGAGACAAATCTGTTTCTTGTTTCGTTTTTTATGTATTTATTGTTGAGGTGTGTGTCGTGTTTTAAATAACATTGCGTTGTACTGCGGCTAGCCACTACGTTTGCGTGTAGTTTCCCGTCATAATCGCTTAGAACCGGGTCGCCACTCCGGTTTTCTTTCACGTTCGGGTTGCCGGCCCGATCTCTACTCTCTGCCGGGTTACCAAGCCGGTAAGTTGTCTTTGTGAATAATGACAAAATAGTTTGTTGTGCCATTTCAATAATAATCGAATAACGGACAACATAGAAAAAAAATGCGTTCTATACCCAACTCTTAATTCATTGCTAATTATGCTATTATCACTGTTCACACCGGCTTCAAAATGAATTGTCGGCCTAATTTGGCTAGCTGCAGACACATCAATTTAATTTAATTACTTGTTAAACAATTAATTTGTACAATTGAATTAACATTCGGTGGTTCTTTAACCCTCAAATCGAGTTCAAAGTACATCGGCGGTGTGATTTAGGACTTCAATTGATCCCTGATCCCTAATGAGTCAACGCTTTTAACACGACAGTGTACCTTGTCATTTATCAAAATTTTTGCGAATTGTAGATCACGTGAGCTGGCTCATCAGGATCTGCGGCATTCCTACGTACATGTACATTTTATATACATAAAAATTACCCCTAATACAGCGTAATGTAACAGTTCCTAACTTAATATGGAATAGCCTGGGTCATGTCAGGTACTTGGGGTTAAATATTACGAACACAGATAAACACAGTGCATGGTTTCTTTATTTTATTTTAACATCATCAGAAATGGCGAGTCTAGGACCTCTCGCATCTTTACGCTGAAGCCAGTCTATTTAAGTCACTAAGCTGCTATACACCTGTCCCAATTACCACGCGTGTGTTAAGAAAAATCGATACTATGAGAAACTGAATACACAGCGAGTTGTTACCCGGTTAACACGGATATGGCCCGCGGATATGTGTCATAAAATGGACATTACTAGGTGGTCAAAACCGGTAAATGTACAAGGTTTATAGCGAAATAGCAGCCGACTGGCAATTTTTCTCGGACCGAGTTCAAAAATCAGTCCAGAACTGACAAACTGAAAATTTTAGAAGCCCTGATCCCCAATTATTGCAAATTAACATACATATTGTAAGATCCCCTTTTTCAGCCGGCGGCCGAAGTATATTACAATATGACTAGGGATGTATAAAAATGATGACACCAACTCTCACAATGATACTGAGTACTATGTACATAGAACTAGCCCGTTGTGGTGTGAATGGCGAGTCAGATAGGTCTACTCTTCGTCACTGCTTTCTTCCAAATCCTGTCTGCCAATATTTTGCTCTCCCACATTGGCGAATGCACGATGATAGTAGTTGTGAACTGTCTCACTAACTCCCAAGTTCATTCAGAAGCTTCAGGACATCAATTTTCTTCGCCTCCTTCACGCAGTTCACCATGGGAGCAATTGCTGGTCGAAATGATTCCCATTTTTTACCACGCTTTAGAAGACCATGGTAGCAGAATTCTTCGTTGTAGACTGGTTTGAAACCCAGTCGATCACCATTAATTTCGAGCTCTCTAGCTTCACTAATTTTGAACGATTTAGTTGAAGTGCAGTGACTAGAAGCCGCAGATTTATAATCTAACACTGCCATTGTTCTCCATATACATGAACATTGCCATGTTTCCGCAGGATAACGAGGTACTCAGACGGCAACAGGATTGTTTCATTTTTAGCGAAGCTCATGTGAGCTATTGTTACCGCAATGTGTCCGTCGTCCGTCGTCGTCGTCCGTGAACATTTTCAAACGTCTTCTCCTTGGTAACCATTGGGCCTATAGTCACCAAACTTCATGGTCATGGTCCTTAGGTAGGGGGATTACAAAATTGTTAAAATGACGTCATTACGTAATCCAAGATGGCCGCCGTCTAAAAATAGCACAAATTCTTCAAAAATCTTCTTCTCAAGAACCGCCAACCGGATTTCGACAAATCTTGGTAGGAATGATCGATGTACAATGCTCTTTCAAAGTTGTTAAAATGGTGACCCCGGGGTCAAAAATGGGCGTGGCCCGTGGGGTCAAATTGGGGTCAAATTTTATTTTTGACCGAATATGGTCATGTCGTATATCAAATCGAAGGTATCAACGAGGCGATCACTCTGGTACATTTTATTGTCAAAATCGGATGGTTATGTCATCAAAGATGGCCGCCGAAAGGTCAAAAGGTCGTTGTTTTTTTTATTAGAGATTTCAAAATTCTTCTTCACATGAACCGCTTGGCCCATGGTAGTCAAACTTAAAGCTTATGGTCCATGGGTGAAGCCTTTTCAGATTTGTTAAAATGGAGGTCATCGCTAATCCAAGATGGCCGCCATCTAAAAATAGCATAAATTCTTAAAAAATCTTCTTCTCATGATCCGCTAGCCGGATTTCGACGAAACTTGGTAGGAATGATCGATGTACAATGCTCTTTCGAAGTTGTTAAAATGGTGACCCCGGGGTCAAAAATGGGCGTGGCCCGTGGGGTCAAATTTGGATAAAATCTTATTTTTGACCGAATATGGTCATGTCTATATCAAATCGAAGGTATCAAAGAGGCGATCGCTCTGGTACATTTTTTGTCGAAATCGGATGTTCATGTCATCCAAAATGGCCGCCAAAAGGTCAAAAGGTTGTTCTTTTATTAGAGATTTCAAAATTCTTCTTCACACGAACCGCTTGGCCCATGGTAGCCAAACTTCACAGTTATGGTCCATGGGTGAAGGAAGCATTTTCAGATTTGTTAAAACGGAGGTCATCGCTAATCCAGATGGAGCCGCATCTAAAAAAATGACGGGGCAAATTCTGGATCTTCATATGACCTACAAAAACCAAGGATTTTTTTGCCGCATTCTATAAAAACCACAAAATCTTTATTCTTCTTCATAGAAACAGCAGGCCGATTTCGTAAAACGAAACTAAAGTATGGGATGAAAAAAATATGTACATGCAATCTCTTTCAAAGTTGTTAAAATGGTGACCCCGGGGTCAAAAATGGGCGTGGCCCGTGGGATCAAATTGGGTTCAAATTTTATTTTTGACCGAATATGGTCATGTCTATATCAAATCGAAGGTATCAAAAACGCGATCGCTCCGGTACATTTTTTGTCGAAATTGGAAGGTCATGTCATCCAAAATGGCCGCCGAAAGGTCAAAATGTCGTTCTTTTATTAGAGATTTCAAAATTCTTCTTCACACGAACCGCTTGGCCCATGGTGGCCAAACTTCACAGTTATGGTCCATGGGTGAAGCCTTTTCAGATTTGTTACAACGGAAGGTCGTCGCTAATCCAAGATGGCCGCCATCTAAAAATAGCACAAAATCTTAAAAAATCTGCTTCTCATGAACCGCCAGCCGGATTTCGACGGAACTTGGTAGGAATGATTGACGTTGAATGCTCTTTCAAAGATGTTAAAATGGTGACCCCCGGGGTCAAAAATGGGCGTGGCCCGTGGGGTCAAATTTTATTTTTGACCAAATACGCTCTTGTCATATATCAAATTGAAGGTATCGATGAGGCGATTGCTCTGGTGCAATATTTGTCGGAATCGGATGATTATGTCATCCATGATCGCCTCCAAAAGGTCCATTTATTCGAGATTTTGAAACGTCTTTTTCTCAGGAACTTTATAGTAAGTTAAGATCCTTGGGTGAAGCATTTTCAGATTTGGTAAAATGAGAGTCATCGCTTAATCCAAGATTATACCGCCATCTAAAAATAGCACAATTTTTTAAAAACACATATGAACTCAATGTCACATTCTCCTCTGGTGTTCATGTAGTCAGGTGAGCAAATTAGGGCCATATTGGCGCTCTTGTTTCTTAACTCCTGCTCAATTCGACCAAACACACGGTCGGGGGGTAAGAAACTGTGTCCGCGAATCGGAAAGTGGTATTCGATTCTCAGATTTCTGTACTTCTGTTTCCTGAGAGCAAAAAGCATTGACAAAACGTTTATGTTCTTATTTTGTCCATAACAGGAATCAGAAAACAGCCGCAGGTTCTGATGCTGGGAAATGTTATTCCGTGCAACGGTGTAATAAAGCGGACGCCACCATATTGCTGTCCTTTTTGTGACAAATCAACACCGAAAATGTACAGATAAAGCTGTCGGGAATAGTACGTCTGTCCAATAGATGACTTGGGCAGGACAATATTTGCCATGATGTCAAAAGCCACAGTGTAACTCTCTCCTACAGAATTTAGCACATCGTAGAATTTGCGGCCTCGTCATCTGTGTAGTAGAAACAGGGCGGCCTCCTTGCATTTTTCATCAGCAGACATTTCTGGATCCTTAAGCCTTAGCCTAAATTTAACACATGTGCTGCATACATCCTTTGAAGGGTGACCAAATGTAAGGTTAAAGTCGTACATGAACACGCTATAATAGAAGGCGTACAAGATCTGATCCTGATTTTGACGTTGGAATAGGTCATGCATTTTTGTTCACGTTCAGGTCAGTTGGCAAGTACTTCCTGCCAGGTGACCCACGGTGAGCATAATGGCTGGCGCGACATGTAAATGTTGTGATGTAATCTCTCACAACTGCTCTTTTGGCAGCCTTTTCTTTGATATTTCTGGCGCCGCCTCGATTTTCTGGCATCGCCACGCCCTTCTCCAGCCAGTACTTGGCAATATTGGAAAGCCGGTCTTTCTTGACACCTGGAATAAAGAAAATGAAACAAATGCCCACATCCTGTCGCTTATTGAATAGAAAATAGCATAATTATTTGACAATCTTTCACAAACGTCAACAAAAGGAGGATGTACATACAGATGGACCAAACAGTGTTTGATATGTAGCGAGATTGTGTGCGTACCAAAATTATGCGAACAAGAACAGACAAGCATACAACACAGGATTAGAACGGCTACTTTTAGGACTAAGTGAATGAAAATACAATGAAAATGAACCAGTATTGATGGACCTGCCCCCGTCGGCACCGCTCTCAACAAGTGCCTAGACTAAAGCAATCAAAACCCATAAAATATTCCCGCCAGGGAGGCGCCTGTAGTGAGGTCCATTAATAGATACTACCACCATTAAAAAGTACTCACAGAAAATACTAATGAAGGAATCTTTACACACTGGTATTTATACCCCCCCGCATACTGGAGTCAGGTTGTCCGTGCGTCTGTCCGTCCCCGTGCGTCCGTCCGTGCGTTCGTAAACTTAACATCAGAGAAATATTGTTATAACTTCTATTTCCTTCATCTAAAATGCTTAATATTTCACACATGCATTCCTGTGAGGCTCTACTACCATGCTGTGCCAAATCCACGACCGTCGAACCCCCGCTGATCCCAAGGTCAAATACTTAGTCTCTTTACAAAACTTAACATCAGAGAAACATTGTTATAACTTCTATTTCCTTCATGTAAAATGCTTAATATTTCACACATGCATTCCTGTAAGGCTCTACTACCATGCTGTGCCAAATCCACAACCGTCCAACCCCCGCTAATCCCAAGGTCAAGGTCAAATACTTAGTCTCTTTACAAAAGTTAACATCAGAGAAATATTGTTATAACTTCTATTTCCTTCATCTAAAATGCTTAATATTTCACACATGCATTCCTGTAAGGCTCTACTACCATGCTGTGCCAAATCCACGACCGTCCAACCCCCGCTGATCCCAATGTCAAGGTCACATACTTAGTCTCTTTACAAAACTTAACATCAGAGAAATGGTTATAACTTCTATTTCCTTGCTCGGATCTGCTTCACATTTCACACACACATTGCTCCAATGGACCTGTACCACCCTGTGACAAATTCACGTTCATGCCGCTCCCACTAAGCCCAGAGTCAAGGTCACAAGCCCACACACTTGGAAATGTTTACATATTTTAGGGGTACCTAGGCCGACGCGGGGTGTATTCCGTAAGCCTCGCTTACTGACCAATCTAGTTTCTTCTTGTCCTGTGTAAGGACACTGTATTTGACAGACACTTCTCTGGTCTTCCCAGGGTTTGTTGACCTCCTTCGTTTGACTGGAGCAATATCCATGTACGACAATAATATGGCATCTTGTTGTACCTTATCGCAGGTAGAATAAAGTACATTACACATGTATGCTGTGTCCTCCGCAGTTAGAGTGGTTGCCTTGCAGGATTTTTTTGTGTGTAAACACGCAATCGACGGGGCTTTCCCAGTGTTTCATCGAAATTCTCCATGGTTAGTGATGAAATTTAACGTAAATCAAGCATAAAGTGTCTATTCTTAACCACGCTTTGTCACTGGGTGGCACCATTATGTATCACGCGGTATGAACAACGAAATGTGATTGGCTCATACCTTTTATCGGTTTTTACTAAAGTACGACAATGGTGTTTATCGCTTTTTGCATCATAAAACCGCAAAGATAACTACAGTCGAACCTGTGTTAACGACCACCTGTGAATAGCGACCACCTGTCCACAACGGCCAGTTAAAACCCCCCCGTCCAATTTGTTCTTTAAAAGACCTTGGAATAACGACCACCTCCGAACAACGACCAGCGACCAGCGATTTTCATTCCCACGCGGCATTTTTTACTGCAAACAGTGACCATTAGCGACCAAGTCATGTTTTGTCGGCAAAAAAAAATAACATCGCAATCGCCAATTGTCCTTTCATCACAAAACTCGGCGACATTTTTCAATGAAAAATATTGCATAACTCCATTAACGGTAATTCCCGATATGTATTCCGTGTCGTGTATTCCAATAGGCATAATGCAATTCTGCGCAAGTCATAAAACTCGATCATTAGCTGGCAAACTGTGTTTACACGATGCTGATTCGTCTACAGTGACAAGACTAAGACTTCAAACACACCGCGCTTGTCAAGTGTAAATTTCACACATCGGGGCACAAGGCCATATCAAAGATCAATACACGCGGTTGCTGACATCAGTCACGTAGACCACACTAGACTGGTACCCTGTCTGATGCGCAGCATATATAGCGTTATTCCTAGCGACCAGTGACACGACAAACGTGTTTATATGAATTGGGTCTCTATCTCCGACAAATCCCGGCTTATTGCATTAGCGACCTGACCAGGCAGTGGATTCGCGTAGTCTGCCCATGGTTTACATGGTTTACAATGCTCGCGAATCTCTAATTAAAAACATCAGTAATTACGTCAACGGACATTGCCAATTCGTCATAGGCTGCTTAAATATTCGGGCTTGACCAGGATAGTATACAGTACATTGGATAGAAAGCAAATAAGCCTGGTGTTCTCTCCTGATTTGGACACCTAGCTCGTGTGGGTTACTCGACTTGACGCATTCAATGAAATATTTTTGTTACAAAAAAACTTGCACAGGCCGCGCCACATAGGCTATCGTTTTAATACAGACTATATGACCGTTATTAATTTCAACTGGTGGTGTGAAATACTAATGGTCATGCTAAATTAAACCACTTACATGTAATTACGACAAGCTATTAAATGGTGCACCAAAGCGGGCCGCGATATATACTTATCGTGAAGATAATTACTCCCCTTTGTATATAATTTCCAAAGCGAGGCTGGGTTCAGAACACTAACAACAAGATGACAAAACAAAATAAATTGACTATTTTAGCCATTTTCATGCAATTTTTAATTGATGAAAAGCATGCATATATATTACAATAGAATGCTAAAAACATGGCAGACTTTGTTGTGAAACTGGGAAAATGTTCGACCCTTGAAACAACTACCACCTGTCAACAACGACCACTTTGGCCACTTCCCTTTGCCGGTCGTTGTTCACAGGTTCAACTGTATATCAATGGGATGAAGTATACCGGAAGTGGTGGACCGGATGTAAAGTTCCGATGGTATATCAATGAGATGAAGTATACCGGAAGTGGTGGACCGGATGTAAAGTTCCGATGGTACATTGTATATCAATGGAATGAAGTATACCGGAAGTGGTGGACCGGATGTAAAGTTTCGATGGTATATCAATGGGATGAAGTATACCAGAAGTGGTGGACCGGATGTAAAGTTTTGATGGAATAAAGATGGCGGCTAAGACACCGGAAGGATTCACATGGGTGACATTCAACTCAGTGTAGTATAGTATGTAGATATATATGGTGCGGCACTTCTATTCTACATAATGGCTGTGACTGTCTGCTGTACGCGACGTAGCTATATCACACTTCTCTATACAGGCCCGAACCTGGAGCTGCTACAGTGCAGTCTCCGTTTTTGTTCCACCGTAGACAACACTTGCAAACTCAACGCGAACGCAACGCGAACGCAACGCGAACGCAACGGTTTGCTGTAGCGTTGTATACGTTGTTTAAACGTATAATACGGTTCGTACACGTGTAATACACATTGTCAAACCGTTTAGTTTAAAAGCGTTGTATACGTTGTTTAAACGTATAATACGGTTCGTACACGTGTAATACACATTGTCAAACCGTTTAGTTTTAAAGCGTGTAATACGTTTAGCTTCAAGACGTATAACACGCTTTGGCGTATACATATGTAGCGAGCTGAAAGAGTTGAAACGTGTACAACACTTTACCTGGAAGCGTGTAGCTATATGAAAGCGTTGAAACGTGTACAACGGTTACACGTTTTAACGCGAATACCTGTTCAGCCCCGATCACTTCGAGGCGTCCTTGTTTCGTCCCTTTTAAAATATCGCGAATACATACCCTCAGATCGAGTTCAAAGTACATCGCCGGTGTGATTTAGCACTTCAATTGATCCCTAATCCCTGATGCCTAATGAGTCACGCTTTTAACACGACAGATGTACCTTGTCGTTTATGAAAATGTTTGCGAATTGTAGATCACGTGAGCCGGCTCATCAGGATCTGCGGCATTCCTACGTACATGTACATTTTATATACACAAAAATGTCCCCTAATACAGCGTAATGTAACAGTTCCTAACTTAATATGGAATAGCCCGGGCCGATAGTCCGTGTCAGTTAATTAATTGGGGTTAAATATTACGAACTAAGATAAACACAGTGCATGGTTTCTTTATTTTATTTTAACATTATCAGAAATGGCGAGTCTAGGAACTCTCGTATCTTTACACTGAAGCCAGTCTATTTCAGTCACTAATCCGCTATGCACCTGTCCCACGCATGTGTTAAGAAAAATCGATATTTAGAGAAACTGAATACACAGCGAGCTGCACACTGATTTAACACGGATATGGCCCGCGGATATGTGTCATAAATTACTTGGTGGTCAAAACCGGTAACTTTACAAGGTTTATAGCGAAATAGCAGCCGACTGGCAATTTTTCTCGGACCGATTTTTAAGACTAGTTTTCAAATCTCAATCGGTCTGAGAGTTCAAAAATCGGTCCAGAACCGGAAAACTGAAAATTGTAGAAGCCCTGCAGTGAGTCTAGAAGTATATATACACACACGAAGAACGATCTGAGCATGCGCATTCTACGCGATACACGGTTGGCATAACAACACGTGTAATGCGTTAAAACCCGTGGAAACGTGTTATACGTATAACACGGTTTCATCTGTCAAAGAAAGCGTTAAATCGTTTAAACGGTTTACCTTAGCGTTGTATACGTTTACAACCGTTGTATACGTTTACAACCGTTGTACACGGATTACACGCTTTTGAAACTTAATGCGTTGTTTACAACCGTTGTATACGTTTACAACCGTTGTACACGGATTACACGCTTTTGAAACTCAATGCGTTGAACACCGTTTGTTCGACTTTCGCGCATGCGCAAGAGTGGGGAAATGCAACGCATGGCCGAAAACGTATTACACGTAGACGACACACGGTTTGAAACGCAACTAACGGAAACTCCACGGATACGCAACGCACAACACTTTGTACACGTATAAACCCGGAACATTTTGACAGAAACGACTGTACATCCCTCTGCGTCAGACAGACGTACGGACACTTGGACGACCTAGTGAACTCTGCACTGGGGATACCCTCAATGAGTGAACCAATTGCACAATGCGTCTCGCTGGGGCATTCTCGAGAGGCTAAAAATTAAATAGAGCCGACAATTACTGGACAAATACGAACAGACGGACAGACAGGGTGCACAACTGACACCAACGGAAAAATAGAAATCCGACAATGGCAAATCACGGCTGAAACAAATAGCGTACGGTACATACCAAAATCCTCTATGAAAGCTGGAGCCACAAGACTTCCTTCCCATTTCCAGAAATCAGTATCCAAATATTGAATTCTACAAGACTGCTTGTGTGCAGACAAAAAACGTCTGCACGATTTGTACAACATCGCGCAATATACTAGTACAAGTACATGTATTAACAAAATGTGGCTTCCGCAATCCTACTTGTTGGCTATATTCTGCTCAAAATAGATCAAACCAAACACTAGATATACCCCAACTGTGTAAAGTACATGTACATGCAGAATAATTACCATCCGACATGCCATCTCTAACATTACACTAGAAAAACGCACAATATATAACCAAATCACTGAGCACGAAAAGACTCTGCTGGTCCTGGTACTCGAGGATCGCTATTCGATCAAAATGGAACTAAAGCCCAGGCTACCGTCCCAATATCATGGTCATTTACGGAGCTAGCAAGAAATAAAGCAACGAACATTACATGATCTTATCTTGCCACGATTGTTAGTTCCCGACTACGTAGAACACCAAGCCATAATATCTAGAACAGCGCCGACTACGCTAATATAATATTAGTTATACACTGGCCTCAAGCATTTTCTCTTGGGGAACAACCAACACATGAGCTAATGCCAGCCGATAATTGCCCTCTCGCATGGAAAGTGGTTTATCCCGATAGCTAATCAGTTCTGCATTGGTCGATAAGTTGCGCAGTATCTACGTGGTGAGGGTATGGCCAATATGACGGGAAACCAGTATTACACCGCTAATAAAGTGGACACGTAATTACATCTGCTTAGGACACGAATGAGGGTATTTCCACAAATACACCATAAACCCGGTTATTACACGTAATTCGTACATAGGCGAATTCACTGGTACGTGAAATTCAATATGTTACCGTGGAACACCAATGAAACGGACACCCTGAATACAATACAATACATATAGGCATCTTGAAAAATAGATATGTGTTCGTTTATGTCCTGAAGCTGGAAAGAATTCCCGGCATAGTTTGTCGGACACAAGAACGCTCAGTTCGTCGGTTTCCCACAAAGCAGCACCTTCACTGGCGATTTCATTATATACATGTACGTGCTTCCACGTAGTAGTTAATTTTTGCATTCGCAGACAAAATGAAATGCGCCATCATGTGCTTCCATCAATGAAAGGCTTGTTGTTTACGTAGTAACGCGACAACAAACGTGATCAAAAGCGTTTAGCGGACACCGAGAAAAAACGAGCCGAATGGTCGGAAATGGACCTAAATTATTTAACTGAATGTCAAGAAATGGAACAAAAAAGTTACGCAAAAAAACATAATTTTTTTATTGCTTTTATGGCGATAAAAGAATTTGGGTCTGCATGTCTTTTTTGGACTGGTTGCGTTCGGGCAAACCGACATACATTTTGTTAATAAATATATTCTCATTATCATGACTATTTTCGACGATATGTTTCTAATTTCTCTTATTAGGAATGCGTATAGAATGGCATGCAACTGATACCCTGTTTCTTTCCATCTGTCTCGATATTAAAAGTTACTTTTACATACATTTTTATGCCCCACCACGATAGTGGAGGGGGCATTTAGTGTTACCCTTGTCCGTTCATCCGGTATGTAGCTTCCTTGTGATAAGTAGATGCGCAAATTTTATTTTGATTTTTTATTCGACCCCCGGGTCTTGGATTATCTCCCCCTTTTCGACTCTGAATTTCCCGATTTCGCCTTGTAGCTCATAACACTTTTAAAATGTAATAGCTACAGACCTGAAACTTGGTATGTAGCTTTCATATGATTAGATGCGCAAAGTTTATTTTGATTTTTATTCGACTCCTGGGACATGGATTATCTCCCTCTTTTCGACTTAGAATTTCCCAAGTTTGCCTTGTAACTTGTAAAACTTCTAAACCGTAATAGCTGGAGGCTTGATGCTTGGTATGTAGCTTCTTTATGGTGTGTAGATGCACAAAGTGAATTTCTGTTGATGCTTTCATACTGAACCATGGATTATCTCCCCCATTTGGACTTGGAATTTTGCCTCATTTACTATCAAAGCAATATGTGGGGCATCCGTGTTCTATTAACACATTTTCTAGTTTCAACATTCTTTTATGAGTTTCTCTGTAATATTAATATAATATCTGATCCAAGTATGTCTTGGAGTCAGATACAGTTAGTATAGAGGCATATACTAAGGTTGGCTGGTATAGTGGGGTTTGTGTAGAGGCACATACTAAGGTTGGCTGGTATAGTGGGGTTTCTCTAGAGAGGCACATACTAAGGTTGGCTGGTATAGTGGGGTTTCTCTAAAGAGGCACATACTAAGGTTGGCTGGTATAGTGGGGTTCCTCTAGAGAGTCACATACTAAGGTTGGCTGGTATAGTGGGGTTTCTCTAGAGAGGCACATACTAAGGTTGGCTGGTATAGTGGGGTTTCTCTAGAGAGGCACATACTAAGGTTGGCTGGTATAGTGGTTTTTGGGGGTTTCTCTAGAGAGGCACATACTAAGGTTGGCTGGTATAGTGGGGTTCCTCTAGAGAGGCACATACTAAGGTTGGCTGGTATAATGGGGTTCCTCTAAAGAGGCACATACTAAGGTGTATTTGCAAATGTTTCTTAGGAATTACAAGTACATGTGCATGTACATACTTTTATGAAAGGGTTACTTGAAATTGTTTGAATATATATATATATACAATTCACCATTCAGTTTGTATTAATAATACAGTGTTCTAATTAAATTTCATCCAGCTGAACTGATTTGGTTTATCAGATGGTCTCATGTTGATATCTGTGGTCATACAGGTATTGGGAATTAGCCGCGATTCCCTTGTCAGTCTGGTTAGTTTGTCAATTGTGTTAAACATATAGCTACAACAGATAGGCACTCTCGTAATGCAACTGCAAATTTCTGTAATTGTGCAATATTCCAACAACCACTCCCACCTCCGATCTCCGATGAATGGATTTTCATATATGTTGCCATAAATGTTTGCCATAATGAGACGATGTGTCGCGTTCAATATTTTCTTGTCTACATCCAAGGTCAAGGTCAAACATAGAGGTCAAAGGTAAAAAACTGTCATGGAATTTTGATTCCGACCTTTCAAACTCTTTCTGATATTAAACTTTTTCATGTGTCAAAGCGATGTTTGTGAGTATATTATGATCACTCCTGTGGTAGGACAATCTGGTTACTTGAAATATATATATTCAGCTCTAAGATTAGAATATCATGCTTTGGTGCCAGGTCCCCACCACACCAGTGTCACTTAGCCCCACTCGCTAAAAGTAACAGGATTAGCATAATATTACTAAGCTTAAAATTGGTGTAAGCGGATTCAGTTCTTGTGCGCAAGAAAGCCAAAAATGTACCTGAGGGCCAGCGATATCGGGATTCACGTAAGGATGAACTCCATTGTCAATTTACTCTTCGAATGCTCCCAACCTGCCACACACATGCTTCTGATGATCCTCCATATATACACCCAGCATACGAAGAGGGTACATGCATATAGTTTTCGTCATTCCGTCCGTGTGTCCGTCCATCCGTCCGATTTGTGTTAAGGTTTTCGGGTACCCATTATCTCTGCAACGGTAAGTGGGATTGACTTCAAACTTCATATACTTCCTTATCACCATCCATATTTTCACTCCATCCCACACCCATGTGGCCTTGATGTCCAAAGTCAAGGTCAAATTGCTTAGAAATTTGCATCCGTAATATTTGCGTTAAAGTTTTTGGCCACCCATTATCTCTCTGTAACGGTGAGTCGGATTGACCTCAAGCTTCATATACATGTACTTTCTTATCATCATCCATATTTTCATTCCATACCACACCCATGTGGCCTTCATGTCAAGGTCAAATTACTTAGAAATTTGCGTAAGTTTTTTTTTTTTTAATATTTTCGTTAAAGTTTTTGTTTGTCGGTCGAGGCGGTGGCCATACCTCTGCTCACTTGCTCTAGTTTCTGTCCAAACATGAAACTTGGCATGTAGCTTCCTTATGATGAGTAGATGTGCAATATTTATTTTGATTTTTGATTCGACCCCCGGGTCATGGATTATCTCCGCCTTGTTGACTTAGAATTTTCCAAAGTTGTAAAACTTTTAAACCCTAATAGCTACACACCTGAAACTTGGTATGCATCTTCGTTATGAGGAGTAGATGCGCAAAGTTTATTTCTATTTTTTATTTGACCCCTGGGTCATGGATTATCTCCCCTTTTCGACTTTGAATTTGGCATTTTTGCCTTGTAACTCGTAAAACTTAAACCGTAATAGCTACAGACCTGAAACTTGGAATATAACTTCCTTATGATGGGTAGATGTGCAAAGTTTATTTTCATTTTTGATTCAACCCCTGCGTCATGGATTGTCTCCCCTTTGGATTTGGATTTTTGCCTCGTTTACTATCAAAGTGATATATGGGGCATCCATGTTATATGAGCACATTTTCTAGTTTGTTCTAAATTAAAAACTTTGTTCTTGTATGTTTCATTTAACATGGGATGACACACAGCTGGTCATAATGTGCACATTGTGCCTTGTTAAAACACCTTTGATGACCACGATATATTGGACAGAATAATATATGACTTTAAAAGCTGTATCTCCGGTATATCGTCTTCTAGTGTAGAAAATCACTTATGACTTGAGAAACTTACCTGTAGCCTTGCCACAGGATTTGTAAATTTGTGGAATGTTGTTCAGACCTCCCACTGCGATTGATTGTCGACATCTGATGTTACAATTAAATCCATGCTTGGACCTTGTTGATGTAGTTTGTGCACATTATACAGTGTATCAAACATTCAGCTAGTTACTGGTGTCGCAGACCTGGGGTGCACGAAGCATCTCTTCTTGGCAGAGTAAAGCTTTAATAATTTGGACTCAATGCATTTTTATGACATTTTTCTGACAAGTAAGCATTGCAAGTGAACTCGTTAATGTGGTTATTCTCCTGTGCATGTTTGGTGGAGATGTGTTATATCTTTATCTTCCCTGGTCGGTGTGCAAGGAAAAGGTACCAGCTGTAAGATTGGGCCATCACAGTTACCTTAATTCTAGTCGAAGCCCCAGGATTATAAACATACTCGGCGCTTTCTCAAAATTGGCACTGGAAATCAGGCAGTTTCATTAGCGGAGATCCTGGCATCAGATCAGGATTATTCTGATTTCAGGGCCGAATGTATAGATTTTTCATTGCAAATATTCAGTTCTGATTTTGGGATTTTCCCCCCATTTTGTACATGTACTTAAACATGTACATGTACTTGTACAGGTACGAGATGAGATTTAGTACTAAACCCATTGACCCGGCCTTAAATGACCTTAGCTGTTGATAGGCCGTTAAACCCTAACAAACAAACAAAAACAAACATTTGTGGAGAGTTTGCACAGCTCGTAGATGATGTATATCTGCATGGCTGGCTAGTTTGGTGTGGAACTTCACTGGTGATACAATGTAGATACTGCCACCTGGCCGCCGAGCTGGAGACACGCCTCCACCATCACTGTATATTTGGTTCAAGTTCAAGAGACATGTACATGTACGCAAAACCTGGTTGATATTTCACTGTGGGTTACAAAGTTATTATACCCCCCGCAACGAGATTTGGGGGTTATACTGTCAAGGTCACATTTTTAGTCTTTTTACAAAACTTAACAAGAGAGAAATATGTTATTTTTATACCTCCCCGCAACAAGTTGTTAAGGGGGGGGGGGGGGGGGGGGGGGGGGGGGGGGGGGGGCGGGTATACTGGAGTCAGGTTGTCCATCCGTCCGTGAGTCCGTCCGTCACTAAACTTAACATCATTGAAAATTCTTAATATTTCACACATGCATTCCTCTAAGGCTCTACTATCATGCTGTGACAAATCCACAACCGTCCAACCTCCGCTGATCCCAAGGTCAAGGTCACATACTTAGTCTTTTTACATAACTTAACATCACAAAAATATGTTATGACTTCTATTTCCTTCATCAAAAATTCTTAATATTTCACACATGCATTCCTCTAAGGCTCTACTATCATGCTGTGACAAATCCACAACCGTCCAACCTCCGCTGATCCCAAGGTCAAGGTCACATACTTAGTCTTTTTACATAACTTAACATCACAAAAATATGTTATGACTTCTATTTCCTTCATCAAAAATTCTTAATATTTCACATATGCATTCCTCTAAGGCTCTACTATCATGTTGTGACAAAAACATGACTGTGCTGCCCCCGCTAAGCCCAGGGTGAAGGTCACAGGCCCACAAGCTACAAATATAAACTTTTAGGGATACCTAGGCCCACGTGGGAGGTGGGGGTGTATTCCGTAAGCCTCGCTTACTGTCAAATCTAGTTCTGTTAGAAATTAAAGGCACTGCATGTCTCAGATATTCAATATGTGGTATTTCACGTTGTGGACCACAAATGACCTATAACAGGGAAACACACCAGCTTGTTTGATCACGTTGTGTTTGTGTTTTACTCTACTATCATACAGTCATAGACTATGGTAAATGGGGAAGATAATTTGTTAATGCCTGTCGACTTACTAGTAGTATATGTATGTTTTTTAGCTCACCTGAGCGAAGCTCATGTGAGCTATTGTTACCGCAATGTGTCCGTCGTCCGTCGTCGTCCGTGAACATTTTCAAACGTCTTCTCCTCGGTAACCATTGGGTCTATAGTCACCAAACTTCATGGCCATGGTCCTTAGATAGGGGGATTACAAAATTGTTAAAATGACGTCATTACGTAATCCAAGATGGCCGCCGTCTAAAAATAGCACAAATTCTTAAAAAATCTTCTTCTCAAGAACCGCCAACCGGATTTCGACAAAACTTGGTAGGAATGATCGATGTACATTGCTCTTTCAAAGTTGTTAAAATGGTGACCCTGGGGTCAAAAATGGGCGTGGCCCGTGGGGTCGAATTGGGGTCAAATTTTATTTTTGACTGAATATGGTCATTTCATATATCAAATTGAAGGTATCAATGAGGCGATCACTCTGGTGCATTTTTTGTCGAAATCGGATTGTTATGTCATCCAAGATGGCTGCCGAAAGGTCAAAAGGTCGTTCTTTTATTAGAGATTTCAAAATTCTTCTTCACATGAACCGCTTGGCCCATGGTAGCCAAACTTAAAAGTTATGGTCCATGGGTGAAGCCTTTTCAGATTTGTTAAAATGGAGGTCATCGCTAATCCAAGATGGCCGCCGTCTAAAAATAGCATAAATTCTTAAAAAATCTTCTCCTCATGAACCGCATGCCGGATTTCGACGAAACTTGGTAGGAATGATCGATGTACATTGCTCTTTCAAAGTTGTTAAAATGGTGACCCCGGGGTCAAAAATGGGCGTGGCCCGTGGGGTCAAATTGGGGTCAAATTTTATTTTTTACCGAATATGGTCATGTCATATATCAAATTGAAGGTATCAATGAGGCGATCACTCTGGTTCATTTTCTGTCGAAATCGGATTGTTATGTCATCCAAGATGGCTACCGAAAGGTCAAAAGGTCGTTCTTTCATTAGAGATTTCAAAATTATTCTTCACATGAACCGCTTGGCCCATGGTAGCCAAACTTAAAAGTTATGGTCCATGTGTGAAGCCTTTTCAGATTTGTTAAAATGGAGGTCATCGCTAATCCAAGATGGCCGCCATCTAAAAATAGCATAAATTCTTAAAAAATCTTCTTCTCATGAACCGCTTGCCGGATTTCGACGAAACTTGGTAGGAATGATCGATGTACAATGCTCTTTCAAAGTTGTTAAAATGGTGACCCCGGGGTCAAAAATGGGCGTGGCCCGTGGGGTCAAATTTTATTTTTGACTGAATATGGTCATGTCATATATCAAATTGAAGGTATCAATGAGGCGATCACTCTGGTGCAATATTTGTCGGAATCGGATGATTATGTCGTCCATGATGGCCACCAAAAGGTCCATTTATTCAAGATTTTTAACGTCTTTTTCTCAGGAACCACATGGCCGATGCTGGGTGAAGCATTTTCAGATTTTGTAAAATGAGAGTCATCGCTTAATCCAAGATGACCGCCATCTTAAAATAGCACAATTTTTTTAAAACACATGAACTCAATGTCACATTCTCCTCTGGTGTTCATGGAGTCAGGTGAGCGAATTAGGGCCATCATGGCCCTCTTGTTTAGTTGTGAAATGTAAATACTATGTGCTCTATAGGAATAGGTTTCCATTCATGTCTAGACAATACTGGTAGTAGAAGTAATTTAAATTAAATTAGTAACCATCACTTGTACAAAACTTGCATTCACAATGCTAGTTATTATGTATGCCTCCGGTCTCGGTAGTGTAGGAATATAGTGTTTGGACTGTGTATTTGTGTGTCCGTATGTCCAGCACATTAAGACGTTCGCTAGAGTTTCTCAATTCTGTCATAAATTGTATATTTCTTGAAGGGTTACTTAAATAGTTCAACACAGCATACCTGTGGACAAATGCCACACATACATGCTGCCCTTAATATGACATCGACCGCATGACAACTTTTAACTTTTTCCCACATTGAGAAGTTCGCCGAAGTGTCACAATTCTGTCATAACTTATATATCCCTTGAAGGATTACTGAAATATTTCAACACAGCAACTTGTGGACAAGTGCCATACATCCATGCTGCCCTTAAAGGTACATGCCCACTCAGGAGGCACTAAGTTTTCTTTAGACATTTTCTGGCAAAATACACATTCATTCACCATTACCCCACACACTGATTGGCATTATTATACATTTTATATCAGACTTAAATTTCCACTGATATCAGGGGCGATAACCGTGTTTCCTTAAAATGTTAACGGACATTACTATTTATACTCTGTATTCAATTTTTGATGTGCAATGATCATACTTTATAATCTGTCGAAAATATTATTTTATCAGGTGGCACATTTAATTAGTATAAATAATTAAAAAATATGCCTCATTTGCATATGAAAATAGCTGATACCTCTGCGAGTCACTATCAGTAAGTGGGTGGCAGGTAGGAGAATGCGATGGGTAATTTAACGATCGGGGTTTATCCTTACCGGAATTCCGAATGGAGACCTGGTTTGGCCCTCACATACATGTACTTCTTGGCCATTTTATATGTGACAGTTGAATCTGGTTATACCCCTTATGTGAGTATTACGATTATTTGTAATCCTATTTTATGGGAAGGGGCCAAGTGACTTGGTGTGGTATGGACCTGACACCAGGTCAGGTTATTCTAATTCCAGGGCTGAATATATTTTTTCAACTTTTTGCAACTGAAGTTTGCCTGGGTGTCTCAATTCTGTCAAAACTTCTATATTCCTTGAAGGATTACTTAAATATTTTAGCACAGTATACCTGTGGACAAATGCCACACATCCATGCTACCCTTAATATGACCTTGACCTTTTGACCTTGATAACTTTTCCCACATTAAGAAGTTCGCCGGAGTTTCTCAATTCTGTCATAACCTCTATATTCCTTGAAGGATTACTTAAATATTTCAACACAGCAACTTGTGGACAACTGCCACACATCCATGCTGCCCTTAATATGACCTTGACCTTTTGACCTTCACAACTTTTAACTTTTTCACACGCCAGAGCTTCTCATTTCTGTCATAACTTTTATAGCTCATGATGGATTACTTTAATATTCCAATACATCACATTTGTGGACAAATGCCACACATCAACGCTGCCCTTAATATGACCTTGACATCTTGACCTTCATAAATGTGCTCGTGAATACTTATCACTTTGGTTAATTAACTTTGCCACAGTTTTCTCCAATCTGCCACCGGGGGGTGGGGGGTGGGCGGCATTTGTGTGCTGACAGGCCATATTTCTTGCTCAGTATAATATAAACGGCAAAGCTATTCAGGTGACTCGGACATGTACATGTATATGTATGTGCAATTGGGTTCAGAAATACAATACAAATCTGTAATAAAATTAGTTGTTACTAATCTGCTTCACACTTTCTGCACATATCTGAAACGCATTGCCTTGAACAGTAGTCCGAATATTGTCAGTCCATCTAGATCTAACTGTCTACTCAATGCTGTTCTGTTCACACACAGCAAGTTGAACCTTTCTATGAAATATTTGCACTTCTAGAAGATAGCTGGTATCAATGAAACAACAGTTAATATAGATAATACATGATAAATGTTTGCCACATACTTGGGCTATTGTTGCGCAGGACTGAACATCAAAACGATAACAGTTTCATTGGCTTGCATGCATGCATGTGTTGTCATGTAATCACTATACTAATTCTATATACAGTCAAACTTGTAAAAGCGACCACGTGCATTAAGCGACTTTTGTATAATGCGACCACTTTCATTTACCCCAACCATTTGGCCTATATAAATGACAGTGTACTAAACGACTTTCACTTAACGCAACCATCGGCCACATATTTGGTAACCAACAGCAACTAAACGACCATTAATTGACAAGATATCACTTTCTCCAGATGAAATTAGCCTCAAGCATGTGACAAACAAAGGAAACAAATACCATGTCACTGTCAAAGTGTGAATGGTGTTGTTTATTTTTATTGACCTGAAACCTCGTTCTGTTGCACTCGTTTCATTAGTGATTACTAAAGGGTTTAACTCATGGTCGCTTAGCACATGGGAACAACAGGACTGGTCGCTTAGCACATGGGCAAACCATCTGCATATTTCACTCATTTAAAACAATTTTTTTTTTTTGTTGTATTGTGTACAGAATACGCAAGTATTTTTATTTCACCCAAATTCCGATTTTCTTGACGCGTAATGTTACTGGTATATACTGAACACTGCGTTCATAAATTGATCAGCTGGTTTGGCTGTCTGTCAATGACTGTCTATTTTTAGCCGTGACTGGTATCGATGTTCTCCAAAATTACCGACCTACGTGGTTTAGCCCGAGTACAAATAAAGCTGACCCGTCTATTTGTTACCGAGACGCTTACAATTTACAGATCGAGTTTTACAATGCAAATGAAAGCGGTTAACGATCAAGATTTTGTTCAGACACCAAAATACTGAAGGCTATTTGGATGGGGTTCGCGCTGCGAGAGAAAACCCGTAATCAACTTCTTACAAATAATACACCGTGAAGAGAACACCCGTAATTGCGTGTATGCTTTCTTTGAAACAACAGCTACCATGCAAAATGTTTAATAATGTTATTACAGTCAAAATAATATTTGAAAACTTAGGGAGAGTCTCATCTAATCTACAATGTTAATGTGAACACATTCCAAACATGCACTAAAATATATCTAGTTCATAGAAACTGCTGTGTAATTTGGATTTCAAAAAGTTTACATGACGTCACGTTTGACGTCTGTCAGTGTGACGTCAAAAGACAGGAAACACGTCTTTGTGTAACTATTCATCCGCACAACACAATTCATTTATTATAATAATTGTTATATACTCAGTTCTGATTTTGGGATTTTCCCCCCATTTGTACATGTACTTGAACATGATCATGTACTTGTACAGGTAATATATATGGCATTTAGTACTAAACCCATTGACCCGGCCTTAAATGACCTTAGCTGTTGATAGGCCATTAAACCCCAACAAACAAACAAATTATCACGGCAAGATGAAGAAGCCTATTGATTTTGAAAATTTCCAATAACTTATCTCCCCTTGGAGGCCATTTTTTATTTTTGGACTTTGTATCTTTGTCCACGCAATAAGTTCTACTTGACTGATCGTAACCAAATTCACTATACATGTTTATCACGTCAAGATGAAGAACTCTAATGGTTTTCAGTGAGTTATTTCCCCTTGTTGACTGGCCTTGCCTCGATGGGCGTATATTGTGACCTTCAGCACTCTTGTTTATTTTATGAAAATTACACAATTTTTGAGTGTCCATCGATCACATAGGATGTTAATTTTACCTGCTTTCGCCACCTTTTATGCAAGTGCTATTAGTGATTCATTAAACAACAGTGTTTGATCTTTCAAAAAAACTTGTCAAAAGAAGGGGAGGCCTGTGGTAGGGTAGTCATATTTTGACGAGATAGACCATTTTGGCTCCGCCACTACCAGTAGTTTACAGAAATCTAACGACGAATTACACCAATCAGCAGCAGTAGTTTACACCACTCTCGTGTTTACCATATATGGGGAAATGACGTCAGTAACGTCGCAATCACGTGTTTTCTTCGACCAATCAAATCATGTTCTCGGACACCCTCTGAATCGCGAGACAGTCGCCGCCACTACGGCCTGCCTCCAGTTGAGCGTAGACAATGGTGACAATAGTGACCAGAATATGTAACAATTATGCATTAATCAACGTTGGCGAAGTTATTAATTAAAAGGGTAATTTATGGTTCACAAGCTACAATTAAATCGAGTTCAGTGGACAAGTCTAGCTCCTGATATCTACACGGACTTGACTGTTCAGGGTGCGACGTCGTGCTGCGGCGAATCATTTGGCCAGCGACGGCGGTTAGTCTAATCTAATGATAATGAGTAGAACCGAGAATTTAAGTTGCGTGCAGATGTTACAGTAACTATAAGCCTAGAAAGATGCGCGTAATTTCATGAAAAATATTTACAAAATCTAAAATAATTTCCGGAAATGAATTTATGAAATTCTCAGAGCCGCATTCTGTCAATTTCGTCAACTTTCGATGTCATTCAAGGAAAATATACTAAATTTTGTAAATATTTTTCTTGAAATTACGCACATGAAATTCAAATAGTGTGTCTTGTAATTATGATCGGCAGATTAGAGTCCCTATCGGACGGAGCAATCAAGTCCACCGATACATGCGTTACATCACGTAGGCCATTTATAAATAGTTTGTGTTCTGTGTTGTGTAATGGATGTGTAAATAATAAAAACAAAGATGGAGTTACCGCTTTCTTTATTTTATTAATGCCTGTGTTAATAAACGACCAACAGTGTAAATGTATAAAAATACACAGTGACGATTGGCAATTGTCAATGACGATCAACCATAACTGAAGGGATAAGCGCATAAAAGAAGCAAGGTACCGTAGTTGTTTCACTTCTAAAGTGCACTAACCGCCTCAATTACGAACCTAGATCTTAAACTGTCACAGGTGGAAATCCCGATAGGTCGAACAATGGATGCCTCGAACAAATAATTAATCCTGCACACTGTTTGACCTTCCTATTTGCAATGCTAATTATTATTAATAACTTTTTTTTTACCAATCTCTGATTATTTTCGGGCGAATCATAGGTCCAATTGTGTTCAGAAATGTGATACAAATCTACAGTTAAAAGATTTTTCATAATCTATTCCATCACTTCTGTGCATATCTGAGACCCAGTTCCTTTAAATCCGCTCATTTGGCACTCATTGTACAAACATAAATGGTACAAAATTTTCCTTTTCAAATGGCAGTAAATTTAGAAGATATTTTTCAGCAACTCGCATCGCCTGATCATGGGAAATGGATATTATTTGTCACTGTGGTTGGAGAAATGACTGGAGAAATGGGGCTTGTGACATTCGTATCCAGTTTAGCTGACTCCAGCAGCCTCGATCATAAAGATCTATGCAGTTTGTCAGCATGTATTTCACTTACTAATGGCAAACAGTGTAGACCCTGATCAGACTGTAGGCTGAGCTCGGTCCACACTGGTCGCAAATGTTATAAGCACCATTTCTGCAGTCACCGCCACAGTTCTAGTGCTGGCACCTCATTGCCATAATGGACAGAAATCTGCAAAATCTCTCAACATTTGTGGCCTATTCTCCCCACAAAGTAGGATATTATCCCCTCACCAATAGGCAAGAGGGAATATAGCGTTAGTCCATATATGTGTGTACATACGTGCGTACATATGTTAGTCCATATATGTATGTACATACGTGCGTACATATGTTAGTCCATGTATGTATGTACATACGTGTGTACATATGTTAGTCCATGTATGTATGTACATACGTGTGTACATATGTTAGTCCATATATGTATGTACATAAGTGTGTACATATGTTAGTCCATGTATGTGTGTACATACGTGTGTACATATGTTAGTCCATGTATGTGTGTACATACGTGTGTACATATGTTAGTCCATATATGTGTGTACATAGTGTGACTACATATGTTAGTCATGTATGTGTGTGCATACGTGTGTACATATGTTAGTCCATATGTATGTACACGTGTGTACATATGTAGTCCATATATGTATGTATCGTGTGTAATATGTTAGTCCATATGTATGTACATACGTGCACATAGTTAGTCCATATATGTGTGTACATACGTGTGTACATATGTTAGTCCATATATGTATGTACATACGTGTGTACATATGTTAGTCCATATATGTATGTACATATGTGTGTACATATGTTAGTCCATATATGTATGTACATACGTGTGTACATATGTTAGTCCATATATGTATGTACATACGTGTGTACATATGTATATGTATGTCATCGTGTACTATGTATGTACATACGTGTGTACATATGTTAGTCCATATATGTGTGTACATACGTGTGTACATATGTTAGTCCATATATGTATGTACACACGTGTGTACATATGTTAGTCCAATATATGTATGTAGCACTACGTGTGTGTACATATGTATTAGTCCATACGTATGTAATGTAGTCATATACCGTGTACATACGTGTGTACCAGTTAGTCATATATGTATATACATACATGTGTACATATGTTAGTCCATGTATGTGTGTACATACGTGTGTACATATGTTAGTCCATGTATGTGTGTACATACGTGTGTACATATGTTAGTCCATGTATGTGTGTACATACGTGTGTACATATGTTAGTCCATATATGTATGTACATACGTGTGTACATATGTTAGTAACACCTTTCATTTTTCGATAACTCATGAACAACTTCACTGATTTTGATAATATTTGGCCACAATATGTGCCATGGGATGCTGTTTTGTTTTGCATACGACCCACGTTCGACCGCCCAAGGTCAAGGTCACTGAGGACTTGCGTTCACCTTGTTTGTAAGGCAAAAATGTTCTTTTTTCAATAATTCACCGATTTTGATAATATTTGGCCTCAAATTCACTGAGGAATTGATTTTTGTCACTCCCACTTGCGGACAGCGCGAGATAGTTGGCACTTTGACGTCCGTACGTACACGTACGTGCGTGCGTCCGCATTTGCGTTAAAGTCTTTACATATGTTATATCTCTGCAACCGTTTCACCGATTGACTTGAAACTTCATATGCATGTTTACCATCCTCCACATATTCATTGTGCGCTATACCCATGCTGCCCACATGCCCAAAGTCAAGGTCAAATGTCTTAGAAGTTTGCGTTAAAGTTTTTGTAAACTTTGTGTTAAAGTTTTTACGTATGGTATACATGTATCTCCTCAACCGCTTCACTCATTAACTTGAAACTTCATATGCATGTTTACCATCCTCCAACTATTCATTGTGCGCAATACCCATGCTGCCCACATGACCAAGGTCAAGGTCAAATGTCTTAGAAGTTTGCGTTAAATTTTTGTAAACTTTGCGTTAAAGTTTTTATGTATGGTATATCTCCTCAACCGCTTCACTCATTGACTTGAAACTTCATATGCATGTTTACCATCCTCCAAATATTCATTGTGCGCTATACCCATGAAAGTCACATGTGCTTAAAGTACAATGTCAAATGTCGTAGTCAAGGTTTGCGTTAAAGTTTTTTGTAAACATTTGTGTTAAAAGTTATACGTAGGCTATACATGTAATCTCCTCAAACGCTTCACTCATTGACTTGAAACTTCATATGCATGTTTACCATCCTCCAAATATTCATTGTGTGCTATACCCATGCTGCCCACATGCCCAAGGTCAAATGTCTTAGAAGTTTACGTTAAAGTTTTTGTAAACTTTGCGTATGTTATATCTCCTCAACCGCTTCACTCGTGAATTGACTTGAAACTTCATATGCATGTTTACCATCCTCCAAATATTCATTGTGCGCAATACCTGGATACTTCAGCAACCCGACCGGTAGATCCATGGAATCGTTTACTGCAACTCCAATTTTGTCTTCTTTTGAGACCATGGAAATTTATTCTTGTAAGTCTTAACCAGTATCCCCTGCTTTTCATAGGAGCCGAGTAAAAGGTGGTGAGGCCAAGATATTTTGCTGTGGTAAAGATCACCTGGCAAATAATCAGGATATTGTAAATTCAACTGCTGAATTTGGGCATTCTCCCCAGGTGTATTCTCAGCTCTAAATATCTTAATTTACAAGTCACTGAGCCATAAAACACCATAACAACATGGCCATATTACACTGTAAATCATCAAGTCACTCCACTAACCAGAGTACCGGTGTCACAGGAAATTCTCCCCCCTGGAAGATTTCCAGGGTCGAGCCTGGGCGAGCCTTTAGGGTCGAGCCTAGGAAACTCTCCCCCCCCCCCCCAAATGGGGGAATATTTCCAGGCTCGATCCTAGGAAATTCTCCCCCCCCCCCTCCACCCTGGAAATTCTCCCCCCCCACCCAATTTCCCCCCTCTAATTTCATTGGCATTTCATTCATGATTCGGCGTACAATCAGATTATGTCTTCCGGAAACCCTGAAAAGGAAAGTCCTCGCATCTATTTTTAGGTTAGCCAATCAGAGATATGTTTCTTACCGGTACATAGCCGCTTCGGGTGCTTGTATTATGGAAGATGGTGCATTGACCCAGTTCCAGATAATGAACGAAAATTATAGAAAAAAGTGTTTTTTTAGATCGGCGAACGATCACAATTGGACGAACTTTGTATGGTTGGAGTCACTAATGTATATGGTCATGGTGCACGACTTAGTTTGAGCTGGCGATCAGCTATCGGCCAAATGACCCTCCGATAATCCAGCCGGACGGCCTCCGATCGGTGTAGATTCTTTCGTACACGCAAAAGAAAATTTCGCTTTGGATGGGGTATACAAAATGCGAATAACTGAATAAATGCTGGAAACAGCGATTTGAAGTGAGTATATTCACACACCTAATACCTTTATCGATTGCCAGAGACAGAAGTCATACATTAATCGATGTTTGAGTTTTGTGCGAGCGAAACGAAAGGGACTTTCTTTCTATAATAGCTATTTATAAAACTCACCTTTATATTAGCATATGGTACTGTACGATACCAAGTGGGTGGGGTAAAATGGGATTTGTCTTCAAAACTAACCTGAAATTGGTTTGCAAACGATTAGGTTGCTATGAAATCGTCCTAATAAATAAAAATCTGCCTACTCTAAATCACTCAAATAACCCACCATAGACCATTCCGCTCTACACACAGCCAGTTGGCTAGTCCGCTATTTAAACCCCTCCTATTATTTTTAGGACGCTATCAGGGTGCAGGTATATTTTGTATCTCCCATAATTTCGTTCTAATTTTGAATTTCTGCCGTGTATTGTGCTTAATTGGTTTCATTTGTATTGTTCAATACATATATTGTCACTCAATCTGTTGCGTGTTAATTCTCCATTGTGTTTTTTGGGTTTTTCACTGTGTTTTACACTGTGTCACGTATTTTTTTTCGCGGTTCGCGTGTACGCGATCGTACCCTGACGGGTTCGTCCCCTAGTGGATTCGCTCCCGTGACACATTTTTGTTACGTATTTGCGGTGTCTTCTATCGGGTTTTGTAGTACAAATACCAGTTTTAGCATGCCGCAATTCACGCGTTTCGTGTGGGCACATGACTTCTCCGTGGGACACCCATAAGGACAGGTGCTTTGCCTGTTGCGGGTGTGGCAAGGAGAGGCCATGTGTTTTGTCCATTGGACGGATACGACGTGGGGCAAGGCTGGGTCTCGTAGGTCCCATACCTCACGGTCGAAGTAGTCTGTGTCCGCTCTTGGGAGCGGTGGTGCCTTCCGAGGTAGGTAAGGCTTCGGAGGGTGCGTCAGATGGGATCCCCCCATCGGGGGGGTCGGGTTACGTTGAGAAAGTACGGTCAGGTTCTCTGACTTCGTAACTTTCCTCATGTGATAGGCCGGTGATCCATACAGGGGATACCGGGCTGCTGGGACCGGTGCTTGATCCTATATCACCCGGTGCTCATTGAGCTTTACCTATCACAGGGTTGCTGCGTCCGGTGCTTGATCCCATATCACCCGGTTCACAGCGGACCCAGCCTCTCACAGTAGAGGCGCCCGGCACCGGCACCGGCACCGGGCACCGGGCACCGGTCACCGGTCACCGGTCATCGAACCGGGCACCGGGCACCGAACCGGGCACCGGGCACCAGGCAATGGTCACCGGGCAGCCACCGGGCAGCCATCGGGCACCGGGCAGCTACCGGGCACCAGGCTTCTACCGGGCACCGGGCCAGCCACCGGGCACCGGTCAAAACACCGGGCACCGGGCACCAGACAACTCCTTCAGGTTCCTTCTTCCCTGGACAGCCTGCTGCTTCTGGTAGGAAGACGTTCTTGTCTTCGGTTGGTCTTCGTTCTACGTGTTCACGTAAGTCGAGGAGTCGATCTCGTCCGTAGGGTCGGGATTGGGTTAGCTCTTCGATTTCGGGTTCGGAGTTTAGGTCTTGTTCTTCCCTCTTCCTCGAGGTCCTTTCTCAGGTTTTTGGAACCGCTTCATCTATAACTCGTTCTCCTGTTCGTCGTAGGAGACGGTCGTTTATAGTATAAGTAGTACAGTTTCTGTTGGATCAGATGGCGAAGGTTCTGGGGGCTCTGACAATGTCCCAGAACTTAGTGGGACAGATCGGACAATAGTTCTTACCGGTCAGCCACGGAGTTGCAGAGGTTTCTTGTCGGCTTCTCCACAGCAGTGGTTGTGCCAGTGGATCCTCCTGGTTTTTAGCCATTCCACGTATGTGGTAGATTGACTGCCAGTCGAGGGTTGCTGCGCCGGTGCTTGATCCACATTCACCCGGTCACAGCGGACCCAAACTCTTGCAGGAGAGGTGGCCCGGTATTGTGTTACGGCACCGGGCACCGGGCACCGGGCAGGCACCCGGTACCGGGCACCGGGGTAAGCAACAAGTTTTTATGACCTGTGTGTTCGTAGGGTCGTATCCTGTTGAACATATTTTGTTTTTGTATCCGCTCCTCGAGATCTAGATCTTCCATTCTCGGAGGAGACGGTCGAGGTGGTATTGGACGCCGTGTGCTTTGGCTCCGTACTTGTCTGGCCTGCACTTTTTATTCGAGTGTATATGAGTTCGAATTCCCAGTCCTATTCAGGACTCGACACGCGATAGAGTATGATGGTTCAGTTGGCTAAGATTCTGGAGTTCCTGTCTAAGTCCTAGTACTTAGTGGGTTTGTCGGCTCCTTCACAGCCGTGGTTTTGCCAGTGGAGCCTCCCGTGTGGGGTACTTCCTCGGATGGCTGTTGTAGACGGCCATTCGGGTCCTGTTTGCTCATCCAACCTTTTCGCTAGTGAAGGGTTTTCCTGAGTAAAGGACATTCTGGATCACGGTACAGTTTCCGCGGGGGGTCCTAGACGGCGCTCAGCCAGGGCAGCTTTGTTTTCATGAATCTGCGGTGGAGGATGAGTTTGTTTTCGCCTCCTCCTTCCTTCTGGTTTGTTCTGAATGCAGTTACACTCTGCTGCCTGCAGATGTGTTTTCCGCTTCTGCCGCCAACACCGCCGAGGTTTCATGCCTTGTATGAGGCTGATTCGGTGGTGAGTTGCCGGAGTGCCGAGGTATCCATTTCTCTCCTACAGAGGGCTTCTTGCTACGTAGATTGAGGGACCTTTTGTAGATTTGGGCCACTGCGGGTGTTCGAGTGGCCAAAACTTTGATCGCCACACCTGGGGTCTAAGTTCTACAATGCCCCTCTATGCGCGTGGTTTTTGAGATCTCCCTTCTGGACAAGGACGCCGCAGCGATTGGGATATCTTCGGTTCCTGGCCCTGGGTTCGCATTTTGCGAAGGCATGGGTGTAGCTGTTTTTTTAATTTAAGTCGATGTGGCTATGGCGTCAACTTTTCGATTTATGTTTTGAATCACGATGATTCATCGTCTCTGGACGCAGTGCTTCAGTCGGCGGTTTGTGCCGCTAAGCCTGTGTCAACATGGTCTTTGGAGGTCTCTATGGACATGCTCTTGTCCAGGTGAGACGCAGTGATAGCCGGCTCGTCTTTCTTGAACGGTCCTGCCAGAGTTTTTGCTCCGTTCGCCTCTTTTGACCTCTGACAAATTGTGCGATCGAACGGCCTAAGGGCAGCTACGGTTCCGAGGTCCCTCCTGCTGCTCCGTCTTTTTCAACCCTCCTGTGGGGGTCGTTTCCCTAACGGGGGGTATTTTTAAGGTTTTAGTATAGCCTCTCTCTCTTTTGAATAAGAAGTAAGTAGGCTAGAGGGGAAGTTCGGGACGTGGTCGGAGCGCCATTTGCCCCGGGAGACTGGGCTGTTTCCATAGATCTGCGGGTATCGTACTTTCCACGTGCCCTTCCGCATGCTCTCGGAAGTTTTAGGTTTTGTTTCCGAGTATCGTGTCTTTTTAATCGATCAGTCATCATAGTACCTTTGGACAGGGTGCGTGCATCTTGACCTAAGTTTTCCCCGGTACTGGTCAGAGGTTCTCTGTCAGCTAGGAAATTTTCTGTCACTCCCTGGACATTCGGGTGCAGATGCGGGTATGTGGTGCTGGGAAGGTATGTCTGCGACCTCCAGTATTACTTACTTAAGGGGGGCTATGGAGGCCGCACCGCGACCTTCCTGGATCGGTCTCTGCCTAGGATCACCATCTTCCTACGTTGTATCAGATGGTGGGCAGTGGAGGTCTGGTTTTCCTACAGGGATTTCCCATGGTGTTACCTCCTCCTACTCGCTTTCTGTCCACAGACCGCGGTGAGTAGGCTGGGGGGCTCATTTGGAGCCCCAACATCGGTGTTTTTAGGGTTTTTTTGGTGGTTCAGTGCAGGAACTCAGGGACACATCAACATGTTACAGCTTTTGGCAGTGTTCCGGGGGTTGACAGCGGCGGATTCTGTTCGCACGGACAGGTGGGTATGGTTATCTGCGGTCATCTCCGTTTTCTGACGGAATGGCTTCTGCATCCGTTGGTGTCCAGTCTATCTTGTCCGGATGGTGGTATCCATTTGGTGGATTTTGTTTGCGGCAAGGCTCCAACCGTCGGTTTTCCCACTGTTTTGTGTCTCCGGTGCCCCTGCCATCTGGCTTTGGCAGTGGACGCTTGTCCCTTGTCTTGTATCAGTTCAGGACGGTTACGAGTTTCCCACCGTTCGTGATGCCTGCTCCTAGTCTTACGGAAGATTCGCGACGTTCAGTCACGGATCGCTCTGGTGGGGGCCCATGTTGGCCAACCAGGAAGCTGGTTCATTATGCCTTTGGTCCTGCTGACAGTCCGGCCAATAGTTCTTCTGGTCAGCCAGGTTTTTTTCTGTCTCAGCATGGAGGTAGACTCCTATGTGCGTATGATTTACCTTCACGCCTGGCGGTATCAGGAGGGCCTTCAGTCGCGGGAAGTATTTTCAGATGACGCTGCCAAGGTCATCGCTCAGTTTCAGCGTCCATCCCCCTCTAATGTTTGATGCAATGTGGAGAGCTGGTGGATTGGGGCCATCGTTAGTCGGTCGAATCCGCTCAATCCCACTATAGGGTGAACTAAGTGATTTTCTTTTGTTTCCTTTTTTATTATGGCCTTCGCTTTGGCTTAGCATAGAGGCTAGTTCCTTGCTTTCTGTTGGTTAATCAGCGTTGTATGTGGGTGGAACTCGTTAGTTTCTTCCTATGAACCGGGATTTCTCCCTCAGATACTTTAATCCCTCCTCACATGATCTGGAATCAGTTGTGGTTCGGGCCTCCCTCCGCCACACCTGTCAGCGGCAGTGTTCTCACTTTCTGTCCAGTCCGTGCGGTGAAGCATTAGGTTTCGGGAAGAATTAGGACATCCGGTCCGACCGTACAAAGTTTCTTCTTACCATTTTAGCCAACGGGAGGTACGCAATCCATTGTCGTCCGTGGATAGATAGGGCCATTACTTGAGCTTATACTACAGTAAGTGGTTCTGCAGCTGGGTGTTTTAGGCCCTAAATTGCACGAGGTGCGTGTAGTCTCAACTTTCTTTCTATGATTCGCTTTCTGCACTGGCAGAGATGCGTAACTGCCAACTGTTACGATTTTTCCGTATTTGTTCCGAAAATACGTTAGATAGACGTAGTACAGATTACAATTAAAAGTACGATTTAATCAGCGCGGTATATCTGGAAATAATTAAATAATTATTTTGTTTTAAAACACAATTCTGCCAATAATCCTATTGTTTTATTTACCCGTAATCATACTCGCTAGGCGCTTACCATTTGATTATTCGATTGCGCTCAGAGATATTGATTTATTCATCACGTAATTCGTTATAATGTCTGCTCTAGCGTGCAGCCAGCGAAATTGGGGATTTGTTTTTATCGGAAGAAAATTAGGATACACACATCAGTTCATCATGATTACAGCGAGACATGGCCTAATTTGGTCCTGTCCAACAACGCGGTGATGATTTTTTTTGCGTCTTGCAAGCATGTTATTGAGTTTTTTTCGGTGCTCATGGTAGCCGAAAACTAGGGCCAAGGCTATATTAAAAGTTATTTTATGCATATAAGTGAGTACTGATTTGTGTTCCGGAAAACATATGTGTTCCGAAAATAACACCCTTTTCCCTCCTCTCCATGTTCCTCCCATGTACCGACATGGGGTTGGCAGCTCAGGAGATGTGCTGCAACTTGGGTCCGTTAGTTAGCAGCGGGTGCAGTTGTGGGTTTTATCAGGTGGCCGGTAGCATCAAGTCTAGAGTCTGTTTGGATTCTACCTGTTCGCGATAGGCTGCGATTTTTTCTGATTACCCGATTTATTCGGGTTTTTTTCCGTCTTTACAGTCCCAGTGGAATCCTGGGGGTTGGTAAGTATGGCTCACCGCTCGATGACATCACTTGCTTTTGTTGATGAACGGGGATTCTTTGTGGAGATCTATGGTTCTTAACGGTTCATCACGCTGGCCCCAGAGGCATTGTTTTGTACATCTTTTCGATTAGGGGCGAGGCTACCTAACTAGTTGTAGCAGTGTTGTTTGCAAAAGGATAGTGTTTCACTTTGGGTTAATGATTTATTCTCTTTGTCTACTATACATGGGGTTTATAAATGTATAGGCGGTTTTTGATCTGGCTTTTAGGGCCCAGTTTGACTCCTCAGCACTTGCTTGCTAGGATGACCTTAGTGCTTAGGGCGATTTTATACTGTTGTTCTCGATATGTACGAGTCATGTGTCGTCATGAGACAATGTTAAGACTTTGAGTATATCTCAGTTAAGCTTTTAATGCTGTAAGTGCCGGGCGACTACAATTCGCCAGGGCTTCGTCCTGGTAGCAGCAGCTATACCATGAGTATCTCCGGCGTTGCTAACCAAGTATAGCAGGTTTGGAGTCACGAGTCAGTCTACGAGACTAGCGTGGTGGTGCTTGTCTTTATCCACCTCTCATCTACTTTCGTAAGAAAAGGGTGGGGGGGGGCCCGCTTTGGGCTCCCCTATGATTCTAGGTTTAGACCCATGTTATTACTATAGGTAACACCCAAGTTTGTACCTAGGCCAAATATTTTTTGTCCGTTTTGAGGGTTTTTTTAAAAATCTGCCTTACCATTCCGGTCGAGGATGAGTAGTGAGAATACCTCCCACCATCACTACGAATTCTTTGCAACCATTCAGGTTAGTTTGAAGACATAAAAATGAAAAATTAAAATTTAACTAAATTTTAGTTTTTATTATTCATACTCACCTGAATGGTAAGGTAGGACCCTCCTCCCGTACCCCCGCTTGATGTTTCATCTTCTCTCTACTTAAGTTACTTCGGGCTGTTTCTACTAGCAGTTTCATTTCCTTATGGAAAAGAGGTAATTTTTTTGAAGCTGTATACCTAACAATTAATAGAAGGGGTTTAAATAGCGGACTAGCCACTGGCTGTGTGTAGAGCGGGAAATGGTCTATGGGTGGGTTATTTGAGTGATTAGAGTAGGCAGATTTTTATTATTAGGACGATTTTATTTCCATAAGCACCTAATCGTTTTGCAACCATCAGTGAGTATGAATAATAAAAAACTAAAAATTAGTAAAATAATTTTCCATTTTTTTTAATAGGCATTTTTTGTTGGTGTCATAGGTCCGAGTCTTCCACCTGTGTCACACCCACCCCCCCCCAATCTACCATATGCATAGTGTAAGTCCCTGATAGACAAGAATATCACATTGGGGGAAGATTTCTGATCAGTGAAAATGTTTGTGTAGAAACAGTTAGCATTGTGACGCATATTGGCGAGGGGGGGGGGATAGATTTTCCTAGGAAATTCCCCCCCCCAACCCCCAACCAACTACCATAATGCATAGCGGATGTGAATGTCTCTTTGTAGACAAGAATAACACCCCCTCCCTCATGATAAAAAATAATGTAATTGTTGTAGAACATGATAGCATTTGGCATGGTTTAGAGGAAGGGGGGGCGGCAGTTTTACATATGAAAAATTTAAAGCCCCCCCCCTTTCCCCCCCCCAACCATTTACCATATGCAAAGCGGATGTGAATGTCATTTGTAGACAAGAATACCCCCCTCTCATCTGAAATGAAATAATGTATGTTGGTGTAGAACATAGCATTTATGGCATTTATTGAGGAGGGGGGGCCCAGTTTTCCCTATGCAATATTCCCCCCCCCCCCCACAACCATTTACCATATGCATAGCGGATGTGAATGTCTCTTTGTAGACAAGGAAAAATACCCCCCTCCACTCATGATGAAATAATGTATGTTGGGTGTAGAACAGATAGCATTTCGCATGTATTGAGGGAGGGGGGGGGGGGGGGGGGGAGATTTTCCCCTAGAAATATCCCCCCCCAACCAACTACCATATGCATAGCGATGTGGATTGTCTCTTTGTTTTTTTTTTTTAGACAAGAATAACCCACGATTGGGGGGAGTATTTCTGATGAAATTAATATATGTTGTGTAGAACAGATAGCATGTGGGCATGTATTGGTGGGGGGGAGATTTTCCTTAAGGAAATATTCCCCCCCCCCCCCCAACCATCTACCATAAGCATAGCGATGAGGAATGTCTCTTTGTAGACGAGAATACCCACCCCCCTCTCTCATGATGAAATAATGTATGTTGGTGTAAAAGAAACAGATAGCATTTGGCATGTATTGAGGGAGGGGGGGTGGGGATTTTCCTAGGAAATATTAGCCCCCCCCCAACCATCTACCATATGCATAGCGATGTTGAATGTGTCTTTGTAGACAAGAATAACCCACGATTGGGGAAGTATTTCTGATGAAATAATGTATGTTGGTGTAGAACAGATAGCATTTGGCATGTATTGAGGGAGGTGGGGGTGATTTTCCTAGGAAATATCCCCCCCGCCCCCCCCCCCAACTATCTACCATATGCATAGCGGATGTGAATGTGTCTTTGTAGACAAGAATAACCCACGATTGGGGGAGTATTTCTGATGAAATAATGTATGTTGGTGTAGAACAGATAACATTTGGCATGATTGAGGATGGGGGGGGAGGGGGGGGGGGATATTTCCTAGAAAATCTGTTCTACACAACATACATTATTTTGTTTCATGAGAAATACTCCCCCAATCAATGCGCTATTCTTGTCACAAGGAGACGTCACATGCTATCTCTTCACCAACTTTCATTTCATTTCATCAGAATTACTCTCCCCCCCCCCCCCCCCCCCCCCCCACCACCCCCCCCCCCCCCCCCCCCCCCCCCCCCCCCCAATACATGGCACATGGCTTGTCTGTTCTACACCAACATACATTATTTTGTTTTCATCAGAAATTACTCCCCCAATCGTGGGCTATACTTGTTCTACAAAGAGACGTCCATTATCCACTATGCATAATTGTAATGGTGGAGTGGGGGGGGGGGATATTCCCTAGGAAAATCTCCCCCCACCAATACATGCCACATGCTATCTCTTCATCAACTTCATTTCATTTCATCAGAAATAATTCCCCCCAATCACCTGCTATTCTCCTCCTCTCTACAAAGAGACATTTCACATCCACTTTTCACAAGGTAGATGGTGGGGGGGGGATATTTCCTAGGGTAAACTCCCCCCCCCCCCCACCAAATACATGCCACATGCTGTCTGTTTCTACACCAACATACAATTATTTTGTTTCTTCAGAAATACTCCCCCAATCGTGGGCTATTCTTGTCTACAAAGAGACGTCCCATACCACTATGCATATGGTAGGGATGGCGGCGGGGGGGGGATATTTCCTAGGAAAATCTCCCCCCCCCCCCCACCAATACACAATACTGCACTTGGCTGCTGTTCTACACAGATATACTGTTTTATTTTTCTAGACCCACCCCCACCATGTGCTATACATTTTATACCAATCATATGCAGCTATGGTAGAGATTTAACTAGAGAACTCTCTACCAGCCAACAAACAATAATAAAATTATGGTACGGTAAATGGGGAATTATTGCATATACCGGTAAATAGAATCTTGTACCGCCCCACCACCACTATATTTGTCTATGTATAGATATTATACTAAATGGATAGCTCTTTTATAGAAAATGCCCTGCCTCGCCTATTCACATACTTCTCCACAAGCAGACATACATTATGACTATGTTAGTTGGGTATACATGTAGGGATATTACCCCCTCTGTTACCAACAGACTGGTTCTCGCATGTGCATTTTGTATGCTCCTGAGCACAATATCAACAATGTATATGAAAATATATAGTTTTGTGGACAGTGTCCTGAAGTGGTGATGGGTAGGGGGGGGGAGAATTTCCAGGGCTGGGGGAATATTTCCTAAGCTTAAGCTGGAAATCTTCGGGGGCCGGGGGGGGGGAGATTTCAGGGGAGGGGGGGGGGGAGATTTCCTGTTACCAAAACACTGGCAAATATTTTGCTAACGAATTTGGCTATTCTCTGCTACTTTCCTTTTAGTATGGATGTTGTGGGACCTATTTTCTCATAATCTGGACCCATCATGCTCTGGATATGCACTGATTAAAATGTAGGTTTATTGTTGCAAGGGAAGATAAATACAGTTTCCTGTGATCATCCTGGTCGTTGCTCAAAAACTCAGTGGCTGGAATTAAAACTAGATCATGTGACAAACATGTCACGCAAACAGTGTCTTATGTTCTAAAAGATCTGGATTATTATGCCCCCAGTCTTGGTAGAGCCAGAAGCATAATATTATAGTTTGTTTGGACTATATGTGTCCCCCCCCCCAACCAAATACATGCCACATACATATAATATTATAGTGTTTGGACTATATGTGTCCCCCCCCCCCCCCATACCACATGCCCACATACAATAAATATATATGGAGTGCCCCCCCTGGATATGGTGTCCCCCCTTCCCCCCCACCAATACATGCCACATACATTATAAAATTATAGCGTTTGGACTATAAGATCCCCCCCCCCCCACCAATACATGCCCACATACATAATATTATAGTGTTTGGGACTATATGTGTCCCCCCCCCCACCAATAACATGCCACATGCTGTCCCCCCCCTGTTCTGCCACACCACAAAATATTATAGTGTTTTGGACTATATGTGTCCCCCCCACCCCCCCCCCACCAATACATGCCACACTGCTTCTGTTCTACACAACATAATATTATAGTGTTTGGACTATATGTGTCCCCCACCCCCACCCCCCACACAATACATGCCACATGCTGTCTGTTCCTACCCCAACAATAATATATGTTTTGTTTGGACCCTGATATGTGTCCCCCCACCAATACATGCCACATGCTGTCTGTTTCTACAATACACAACATCATATGAAAAGTGTTTGGACTATACAGTGCCCCCGCCCCCCCCCCCCACCAATACATGCCACATGCTGTCTGTTCTACACCAACATAATATTATAGTGTTTGGACTATATGTGTCCCCCCCCCCCACCAATACATGCCACATGCTGTCTGTTCTACACCAACATAATAAGTAGTAGTAAGGGAGTCAAAATGATACCACCTACCGTGATATCATTTATAACCCTCTATACCCCCACCCCCACCACCCCCGAAAATCAAAAAAATTGGTTAACGAGGAAAATTGGGTCTCCCGACAGCAAATTTATGAATTTTTGGAGAAAATAATTTTGAAAAGAGGGAGTCCCAATTATATTGGTAATTGACTTTTGAAAGTATATATTGGTGTCATAAATACATCATGTTCTTTTCACGTCCAATTGAACAGAAAAAACAAGTACCAATATTATTAGAGAAAATGGATAATACAATACAATTTGAATTTAAATTTTTTAATGACTGTGTTGAAGAAGTTTACGAAGCTTACGGGGGTTATAATCCTGTATATAAATTCTATAAAATGAGAACACTAGGCGATATCGAATATATGAAATACCAGCGTAATTTATTACGCTCCGATAAAAACGTTACATTTACAATATTATACCGGCAATTATGTCAACTATACAAGAGGCAAATACGAACATTAAGACAGATAATGCGTATCGGATATGAAACTAAGGCGTATTATACAAAAATTTTAAAACCCAACGATTCGTTTACGAACGTACATTTCTACGATATCGCTTATAAATTTATATTGTAATCACACACCAAGCAGACGACAATGTTTCACTTACACGTGTTATAAACATGCAAATTATGTGTCCTACCTTACACGTATATTAAGTGTCCATTTTATAGAGAGATTACACGATTACGTCTTCCGGGATGAAACATAAACACACTATAATATATACTACACACACGTGGGTGTGTATTACACAACCCACTATCGATATTCCGGAAGCATTTCTTACATTGTGATTGGTTGGCATGTTTTTTATTTTTTTAATTTTACTTTTAATAATTTAGAACGTTATAACCTATATTATTAAATAAAAAACGAACTTATTATATAAAAAGCAATAAAAAAAAAAGAGTAAATATTGGTATTGCACAACACGGTTTTAGCTTAATATATGTAAAATTAACAACAATACTTTGTCTTAGGGGACGCCCCTTGACGAAAAATGAGCGCTCCGTGCACCCGTGCTAACACTTCCAAGGTTGCCTAGACTTTCGACACTGGTTCCTAGATCAGCCGAGAGATGGGGGTGTGCAGTACGGGTAGCTACATACACCTCGCTAAGCCAAAAAGAAAAGAATGAATGAATGAATGAATGAGAATGAAGGCTTAGCGGGGTGGACCCAGAAGGGTTTTGCTGGAGCGGGTTCGAGCCTCGGTGTGACCCAACTTTTTTTTTTTGTTTATAATTTTCCTAAAATGAATTAATAAATTGTTTACTGCACCAATATAATTATTTAATAAAAATATTAATTTCTTCCGACTTTATCTCCAAGTTTTTCCCTAAATTTATCCCAATCAGTACACTCAATTTTGGGCATGGTGGCGCGTGCCTTGATTCTTATATCATTTTTTAATTGTTCATATCTCCCCATTTCTTCCACCACGGATTCAAACTCTAAATTTTATATTTTCTTATCGGCCAACGCTTTGGACACCATAACGTCGATGGTATTTTTCTTCGACCTGGCGAGAACGGATATTCTATCATGTTTTCTACATTTTTTCTCGAGTTTTCCACCCGACGCCCTAATTACCATACACAACAACCCAGAAACGGCCGACACCGCACATAAAATCCCCGCTACGGAACCGTTATAATGGTGGATATAGTTTGCAGCTGTCCCCGCCCCACACAACAACAGAAACACTCGCCAGAGCCGTGCTAGATACTTCAGCCATGTTCACCGCGCGCCTATATTTTTTAGCGTTTCTTTTTCTATTTGTATATTCTCTAACTAAAATATCCTGCATAGCGACGATATTATTCAACCTAAAATCTGAACTTCTTTTGTTAATTGTACACAGTGTTGATGGAGTGGTATTGACAATTGGAAGCGTTGATTCGTTCATATTTAAATTTTACAAATTTATTTCAATATATTAGTATTTACAAAATAAGTTCAATTAACAACGAGACAATAGTGGAAGAACTCTCTGTGTCACCGATTTTCGTAACAAAGTTAATAACACTACCTTTGGAAAGTCTAATTCGATCATAACCGAGAACGAAACCACCGTCGAACTATCTCCAGAGATTTTAGTGACTCCAACCCCCCGTTCTTCCCCATCTACTACAATATTTATCGCGACCGCGCCCACAGGTTTACCACTACCATTAACCGAGCAGACCGCCATTTGGATAACTTCACCCGCGGCTGTCATAGTGTATCCCCCACATTTATTACTCGCTTTGGCACCGAACGAATATTCATAGTGCCCCCTCAACCAATGGCCAATGGGCCCCGCTTCTCAGCCCAAACTGTGATGGCACGTTTTAGCGTTTTCATTGTTCGCACTATTCCGGCAAGCGCACTGTTTGCGTTATATGCCTCAGTACGAATATTATAAGAGGCCTCCTCAAGAGCTTTGGTCGCGGCTATACGATCATGTTTCAGTTTATCGGAAACTTCGGTTATCTTTCCGTCTAGTTCGGTAAGTGCCGCTTCTCTACTGAGAGAGTTCTCTAAGCGCAACGCATCATAAGCCTCCGTAATGGTTGCCTGGTGGCCTTTTAGGGCTTTCTGAACACCCGACCGGGCTTCTTTTTGAAATTCGGTTATTTTCCCGTCTAGTTCAGCAACCGCCGCTTGTCTGATGAGAGAGTCCTCTGATGAGAGAGTCCTCTGAGCGCAACGCTTCATAAGCCTTCGCAAGGGCTGCCTGGTGGTCTTCTCGGGCTTTCTCAACACCCGACCGGGCTTCTTTTCGAAATTCGGTTATTTTTCCGTCTAGTTCACCAACCGCCGCTTCTCTGAGAGAGTCCTCTGAGCGCAACACCCTATAAGCCTCCGTAAGGTCCGCCTGGTGGTCTTCTCGGGCTTTCTCAATACCCGTTCGGACCCCCTCAACCCCCAACCGGGCCTCTTTTCGAAATTTGGTTATTTTTTTGTCTAGTTCAGTAAGTGCCCGCTTCTCTGTTGAGAGAGTCCTCTGAGCGCAAACGCCCCATAAGCCTCCGCAATGGCCTCCTTGTGGTCTTCTCGGACCCCCTCAACCCCCGACCTGGTCTCTTTCAGAAATTCGGCTATTTTCCCGTCTAGTTCAGTAAGTGTAGCTTCTTTGCTGAGAGAGTCCTCTAAGCGCAACGCATCATAAGCCTCCGCAAGGGCCTCCGCAAGGTTCGACTGGTGGTCTTCTCGGACTTTATCGATACCCGACCGGGTCTCTTTTCGAAATTCGGTTATTTTTCCGTCTAGTTCAACAACCGCCGCTTCTTTGCTGAGAGAGTCCTCTAAGCGCCAACACCCTATAAGCCTCCGTAAGGTCCGCCTGGTGGTCTTCTCGGGTTTTCTCAATACCCGACGTGGCCTCTTTTCGAAATTTGGTTATTTTTTTGTCTAGTTCGGTAAGTGCCGCTTCTCTGATGAGAGAGTCCTCTAAGCGCAACGTATCATAACCCTCCGTAAGGGCCGCCTGGCGGTCTTCTCGGACTTTATCAATATCCGACCTGGTCTCTTTTAGAAATTTTGTTATTTTCCCATCTAGTTCGGTAAGTGTCGCTTCACTGATGAGAGTGTCCTTTAAGAGCAACGCATCATAAGCCTCCGTAAGGTCCGCCTTGTGGTCTTCTCGGACTTTCTCAATACCCGACCGGGCCTCTTTTCGAAATTTGGTTATTTTTTTGTCTAGTTCGTTTAGTTCCGTATGCGTTTCTTCACGACTTTGTGTATTCACAGCCAGGGCATATTCTCTAAGTTGTGACAGTAGACTCTTGTGAATCTCGTCCGTGGCCCTCGATATAGTTCTATTGATCAATGCCTTTGTTTTTTGGGTAGTTAAAAAGTCGCCCTCTGTCGGGATGAATCCCCCTTCTGTCGGTTCCAAATTCTTTGAATTTGTCACCCAATCGGAAGAACTACCTGGTCCATATATACTCATTTTCAATAATGTTGATAATATATATATTACGAACATGCGTTTAATTCTAAATAATTTTCTTAAAATTAATTAATTTGAAATTTCTAGGACGACCGAAATCGTGTAATCGTTCTTCAACTCTCGCCCTTTATCATCGAGAATAGAAATCTTCAACTCGTGGATGTGTCCCGATTCCAAAACTTTCATCTCGGGGTGTGGGAAGTCTAAGGTCAGGGTCTCACCATAGAAACAGTCGCTGGCGGGCACGGTTTTCAGAATAATGTGGTGGGAGTGCCGTCTACCGTGTTGTACGATGTGTTCACCCGATCCAGGTGCACCCCGAGAGTTTTCGTGACGGCGAAGTTCAAAGGGGTCGTGCCGACGTGCTCGCCAGGATCAAACACTCCGTCATCGTTGTAAGGGTATGTTATTTTAAATCCTAACAGTGAGCCCAACCCCGTGAGATCCTTAAACGCCTATCAACGGTCAATGTCGTGAGCCCCGTGGCTTTCGAGATTGCGAGAGTGACTACACCAGGAATCTTCTCCGCGACAAAAGCTTGGAGATCTCCGAAACTCCAAAGACCGTGAGGTACTATAACCTTTGGTCTATTTACGTCTATTCTATGTGGCACATCTATAGGGTGTTCTGATGCGAAAAACTCGACGTCCTCGACTTCTGATTTGAAAAACTCGAGCGTTTCAACGTTTTTCCACCCGACTGTGAACGTGATTGATCTAAGGCCTACCCGGCGTTGTCCGCAGCAGTTGTCTATTAATTTTTGAAGTTCACAACTCCCTTTTTGAACATTAGTGATAGTAGCAAACATAATAATATCTTTCAATGGATACAAAAGCATTTAGCTTTAACTCTAATGCAAAGTACGCGGTCGGTGGTAAATACACGCAAAAAGACGTTGTTAACCGCCTTGTACACCCAACCGTAACGGTTAGACCGGACAGTGGCTTTGCCACCAATTTCCCTAACACGTTTGAGAAATATAGGCTGCCCAAGATTACTACGATGGAGGCGGTATGAACCGCTAGCCGGATTTCGACGAAACTTGGTAGGAATGATCGATGTACAACGGGTGGAAAGCCACACCGATGCAGTTTTGGCAGAACCAGCTAAATTTTGCTGTATGGTGCGCAACAGCCGGGTGTGGAGTTTCACATAAAGACCATCTAACATCCAAGAATATCATGCTCCGAAGTGTCTACAACTTTCACACGTATTATACTATTAGGAGGATTCTCAAAGAACTAGGTATTTCTCTACCTCAAGACGACGCCTGGGATCCCATTTCCAACGCATACGACCGTATGGCGTTTGAAAGACTGTGTAACGAATTTAACGTTTCAAAAGACGCGGACTGGAGGCAGAAAGCATTTCCTACCACCACCGCCTCAGGGACGTTCTCATTCGGGGCCAGTCCGGGAATTGGACGCAGACTGATTTTAGACACGATTACTCCGGTGACCACATCGTCAGTCGGAACGCCGGGAATTTTGACCCCGCGACTATGACTTTCGGGCCAGAAGTGTCTGGAGGTCGGCACTGTGGGCGTGTTTTCTTGTAAAATGTTACCATCCGAAACGGGCTCACGTCGATTACATACAGCAGGCTGCTGAGGTTCAGAACGCGTGGACCACATTTATGTTAGATAAGGGTCTAGGGTTCACGCAGGCCGGGGTTACTTGCGTCAACGAATCTATTCGCACGTACGTCTGGGCCATCCTCGGCGCACAGAAGCAAACTCGCAGTTCTATACTGGGCACAGGAACAGCGTTTGATGCACAAAAACAATTCTTGGCACTTGTAGAGGACGCCATCTCAGCTAAGGTGGACCTGGAGAAGGCGATCCAGAATTATCAAGACGTTTTGCAGACTGCCAGCACCCCAGTGGATTATGTATTTGGAATAGGTCTTTATATGGCGCCGAGCAATATGATACTACGAGACGACCCGGTTGACGGTTACAATAATAAAATCGTAATCGCCAATCAAAACATCGGTCACAACGGTAACGTGAACACGGATATCATCAAGCACACCCCCAACATGATCGGGAGCGGAGTTGTAAATTCAAATAAATTTGAAAAAGATTTCATAAAACCCCCAAAACACAAAATGGATACACCTCCCTCAACACAATCGAACCCAGTACCCCCAATTCGTAAATTGGATGCACCATCGAGTTCCATCAACAATGTTGAAACACCAATCGAGATTGGAAGCACAACACACGAGGAGGAGAAATTAGGGCTCGTCGTCGCCCTCGTGGCGATCGGATTATTTACGCTTTGGTTTTAGGAACTCTCTGGCGAAGAATAGTAGGAGACCGGCGATTGCCACGATTAAAGCCCAAGTATTTTTGGCTAGCCATCCGGCCGTTTTTGATAATATAGATAGCAAGTAAGAAACGATACTTCCGATCAGTCCAGGTAGTGAGGCAGCCGCCTTTTCGGCTAATTTAGCCAGGAGACTGGCGAGGGCTTTTAGTTGTTTTTTTATCCACTCCTTGGCTCCGCCGGATGGCGCGGGTGGTGGTGCGGGTGCTGGTGCTGGCGCGGGTGGTGGCGCCGCACCACCAGTGAAAGCTAGAACTATGGTTGATATAGTCATGCTGATAGCAACGAGGATGCTTGCTATCGTGATGCCCTGTTCTCTGAACAGAGTGCGAAGACGCTCACCGAGTGTCGTCTCCTCGTGCAGGACCCTCGAGATTGTTTCGCGGATCCGACTTATTTGGGTGCGGAGAGCCTCACGGTTAGTCGATGCAGCCTGCAAGCGAGCTTCTCTTTCGTCCCGCAACGACCGCAGGCGTTCGGTGATCCGCTCGGTAGATTCTCTATCGTCACCAGCTTCCTCCAGTTTTCTTTCTTCTAGCGCGATATGTTCATCCACGACGAGAGTTTGGCGAGGTTAAGGACCAGTTCGACCCCGGACCGTTTGCATAAACCTTATCGAGGCCCCGGAGTTCGCGAAGAGGTAACGGTGGGTCATCGTTAGACCCTTGTTCGAGGTTGAGTATTTCGTTTTCGCTGAACGTGGTCTCCACCGCGTTAATAACGTCGGTGGCCACTTCAGGGACCTCGCTGAGCTCGCTGAGCTCGATAGAAACTGTCGAGTCGGCCATCTTATCTTTTAGGTTGTTTACGGCCCTTACAGCTGCGGCCCTCAAAACAATCTTCGTATTCTTATTCCAATCTACGAATCCGAGTTCGTTCCTTATGAGTTGGCCACCGCCCGGGTTTCCTGCAATAGTGCCCATCGCTAGGGGTTTACCGGTCCTCGTGTTGATGATTGGGATATTTGATGCTGCTTTTAGTCGCAATCTACCGTTCAGATCAAATTTGAACTTGGAGTAGTCGCGACCGACAGATGGGACCAGACCTTTTTCTGCCAAACTGTTGTAGTAGTCGTTTATAGCTCCCTCGAGTAATTCCCGACTTTGACTAGTAGTAGCGCCACCTAATTCCCCCGATTGGATTGGAACTGGAGGCTGTATCAAGGGCGTTTCGTCATTATAATCATCTATGTCATCATCATCCGCATTGAGGTAATCGTCTCTGCCGATTTCATACATGTCATTATCGTAATCGGCCATATTAATTTCTTAAAATTAATTATGTATTAAAGACAAAACCATACGGGTTTAATATAGATTCACTAAATTATGTCTTCGAGTCAATACGGTCGCAAACTCAATCCATACCGCAGACTGCGTGAGCCCCTCGGGGCAAAAGGCGTGAGACAGAGTGTCGTTATTACGAACAACCCATCGACGATCAACCAGAACCAGCAGCTCTTGGTCCGCTTCCCCAACCTCGGAGCTAACGACGTCATTGTGCCGGGTACTGTTCGCCTCGCTTTCACTATTTCGCTTACATCGACGGACGCGGACCGAACCGTCGTTCAGAACCATCGTCAAGAAGACCATGATAAAGATTTCTGGTAATGAGGTGATGTCGATCGATGACAGCGACGTCTACCATTGTTATCAGGACCTATGGAAGACGGCGCAAGAGCGCGAAAACGCCGTCTATCAGGGTATTGACACCAGCAAAAATAAGAACGTAACCAGACTTAGAATCGGGGCTGCTAACAAGGCAGAAAACAACGCGAGCGACAACGCGGTCGCGGGCGCTTACGGCAACCGCTTCTACATCCCGCTTGACTTTGAGTTGCTGGAGAGTCACATGCCCTACTATCAGAGCGCTTTGGCTGACCGCCTCGAATACGAACTAACGTTCAACGACTACGGCCGAGTTCTCATAGCCAGCGACATGTTATCGACGTATACGATCGATAATGTTTCGCTGGAGTACGACATTGTCACGATGCCCGAACTCGCGCGATTGATCAGAACCCAGTACGCCGGGCGCGTTGCCATACTTTACGACCGAGTTCTTCGCCATCGCAAGATGACGAAAGACAAAGGCGACACATTGTGGAATATTAATGTCAACGTACCCGCCCGCCCGCTCGATGAAAGGTATACTGAAGTTGTTCGAGGATGCTCGGTTCGCGTTCGGTGCTAGAAAAACCGACAAATTCTATAACCCCAAAATCACAAAGGTAGAGGTGACGATCGAGGTAGTTCCCAATCAACTCTACAGCGTGGGTCTTCGCGCGCACCAGCAGTGGGACGAAGTAAGAAAGCAGTTTGCTGCCGGCTCTAAGCGTTCTCCGGAGGTTGCGGCAGTTGCCAAAGACCTGCAGCTCTCGGCCGTCTCCCTCGCGGATTTCCTGAATACCAAATACGCGTTATGGCTAGACATGCGAGCCAGCGACGACGACCAAATACACGGCAGCGGACGCCAAGTTGAGAACGCTAGCGAGGGTGTGACGATCCAGATAACCAAAGAGGCGGACGGAGCCGGGCCATTGAACGTGTACTTATATATAATTACAGACGCACAACTCAACATCGAAGATGGCCGATACGTCTCAGCACTCTATTGATTTAATAAAAAAATCATCTAACGATTTATTAATTAATAAATTTGATAATTCTAAAGAATTAATTAAGAAAATTAACAATCAATACCAATTCACGATTGGAGATGCCCACTCTGCCATAATATGTGGGCAGACAGGATGCGGAAAAACGGACGTTTTTCATCCTAGACTTGCTCGAGGGCTCCTACCGCGATGCCTTTCGTCACATTGTGATCCTGTGTCCCACTGTGCGGCACAACGATACTTATCAGCGGCGCCCGTGGATATGGACCGACCCAGAGGTATACGTTATTGACCCCGGTGATAGGCTTCACGATTGGTTGCGTGGTTTATAACAAAAATTCCAGGGTGAGCCCACCCTATACGTGATTGACGATTGCTCGGCCAAGGCGGCGATGACCAAAAAGAAGGACATGCTCTCTGAGCTCGCATTTTCTGGCCGCCATGCTAGGCAAAGCGTATGGATATCCACTCAAGGATCTGCGCGAGCAAACGAAATGGGTCGCCCTCTTTCACTGCAAGGACCGAGACTCATTCGATGACTGTCTTCGAGAGAATGACGTTATCCCAACACGCGAGGAGCGCCTGGAGGTTCGACAGATGCTTTCGGAAACTAAGCACGCCAAGCTTTTGCTAAAGACTGATCAACCAACTACTTACGAAGTTATCAATTAATTTTATAATTAATTAGCAATTACTGAACAAATGCTGAACAATGCTGAACAATGCTTAGCAATTGCTGAACAATGCTGAACAAATGCTTAACAAATGTTGAACAAATGCTGAACAATGGTTAACAATGTTAACAATTTGGTGCTCCGCTGCGAGCTTTGTTGCGAGCATAATGGTGATCATAAGTATCGGGTGGTGTGCTTTGCAATATGTTAAAGTGATGAGACTTGTTAGAATAGTTAAATTAATTTTAAGAAAAATGAACTGCGACGAACTTCTCGATCAGCTAATAGAAGAAACCTCAACTCCGACTGCCAACATAGATAATGATCCGACAGAGCAATCGGAATCAACTCCAACGGCGGTTGGTATTGGGTTGAGTGCAACGACTCCGAATGAAAATGAAAATGCGGCGCGACGAGAGCGGCTAGCTGCGCTGGTTGCTGGGGGACAATCGGAGCATTATCTCGGTAGGCGTCTCTCAGTTTTTCAGGTGGATAAGATGTCAGATGCGGAGATCGATAAAATGTATGCGCGATACGAATCCAAATTGGGAGCGGAGATGACAAAAACTCTCGGATCGGCGGCTATTCATTTGTACGCAACCGCCGTTAGTATACTTCTCCCTATACCAAACACACCATGGGATGATTGACGATCTAGAGACTGACCCTTTGATAGGTCACACTCTTAGAACAGCCTGCTGCTCAATTTATCACAAGTTTGGAATGTACTTAGCTCCGCTGACAACAACCGCGTTGACCACGGGTAAACACTGTCAATTTGGACATATATGCCCACGAACTATAAGCCCTAAAATTATAAATGATGACACAAGACACACCCGCGAGAGTGACGGAGTTGAACCCGATTGCTCCAACCCAATCGAACCCGAGTGTTACTCCGCCACTGGATGACATACCGCATATAAAAAATCCCAAAAGACAGGCAGCTGGGCGGGCGGCGGCTGCCACCCGAAAAGTTAAACAAGATAAAATACTCGCCGAGCTTCGAGAGGCTAAACAGTCGTTGCAATCGGGGACAGAGACAGCAAAACATCTGAAGACAGAGTTGAGTACACCCCCAATTCACGAATTGGAAGCACACTCAACACCCAATACCAACTGCCGTTTGAGTTGGGCGAATCCGATTGAACCCAAATTCGTGAATTGGAGTTGGGTTGTTGGTGGTGGTCTGGCAGTTGTTGGTGCCCTGTGTGTGGAAATACCCCATTATCGAAAAAATCAACAACCAGCCAGTGTTCAGAAGAAAGTTACGAAACACCAATCGGGATTGGATCGCCCCATTTAAACATTGATCGCGACCCCTTTTATATGCAATAATTATAATGGCTGAACAAGACGGTAAAATGTTAGTGAATGCGCTTTATCACGCCGTGGTGATATCGGGTTTCAGTATCGGGTATGCTCGACAATCAAAGATGGCCCTAGGAGGATCCGCTCCCAAATTGGACTTTACTGCGAGAGACGTAGGGCTCGCGACCTTAGATGTAGCGGCCGCAGTTTGGACCCGAGATTATCTAGTTAAAGCTGAATTCTACCAGTTAATATATGGAAATAAATGGCTTCAATCGCAGTAATAGTAGGTGGTGCGCTCGTAAACGCATTGGCGTTCAGCGGTAGCAACTTTATATTCTCTAAAATGAAAAGCTCGAACGTGGATGAGGAGCGTAAGCGTCACGATTTAGCTGTAGAACAACTCAATAGCGCAAAGGAAGCGTGGTCGAAAAAACGAACCGCCCATCTTGACTGGGTCAATGAAGAGCTTCGCCGCGAAAATCACGCCGCACAAACTTTTCAGAACGTTGAAGAAGCCAACCGCGAGTACGCGCTGGCATATCCGCAGAAAAGTCTCGCGCCGCTGGATTGCGAGCCCCAACTTTCAGATTTCTATGTACCGTCAGAGCCCCAAAAAGACCGCGAGATCGCGTTTCATCGTCGTGGGAATGGGTGTGGTGGGGCTCGTCGGCTACTATATCCAATCGAGATTTTAAATTAATTATTTTAAATAACTATAATATATATATATAGAACGATGACAGTTGACAAACTTTATTTTGCTATGATTGATGTAGGCTACACTGCCCTTAAACACCGCATAGCTGGTGCAAAGGGTATGATTCGTCTGGCCCGAGATTCTCTCGAGACGTGGCGGGAGGACGAAAAAGCGGCCACCCTTTTCGCAAAGCGGATGTTAGATTCCTCCACCAATCCTGGGGGATTAGATTTTCCCAAGTTCCTTCAGAACTTAACCCCCAATCGCGATTGTACTTCCAACAAAGGTTTATTATTATCGACGCAGTTACCGGACGATCTGGCGAGGGCATGTTGGAGATTGTTCGATATATTAGAATACATCACATACGATGAACACGCGCAAACGTAATACCAAACTATCGGTTCGCCTAACGCGCAAACTAGCGAACGCGTACTATAGCCCCCGCGGCTACTGGAAGGGACTCGCTGCCATCAAGAACCTCGCGGCGGCGACCAAGGTTTCAGAAAACGCTGTCAAGGAATGGCTCAAGAAGCAGGCCATCTGGGGATCGTGGAACGCTTCAATCGAACCCTGGCTGAGAGACTGTTCGGACACCAATACGCTAAAGAACTTGTAGACCCTCATTCGCGATCGACCGAGTGGGTGGCCAGACTGCCCGCCGTGGTCTCCGCACTGAACGGAGAGGTGACCAGATTGATAGGTAAGAAGCACGTAGATTCTATCAAGTTTAAAAGGGTGACGAGCGAGCCCTCTGCCGTCTCGCGCGGGCGACCCGTTGGTTTAGAGGAGCAACGGCTTCCATCGGATATTGACGTCCGGTACCTCTATCAACCGGGAGAGCTCGAAGGTGGCAGCCGCCGCGCGACTGATCCCGTGTGGTCTCTCAATGTATATCATCTAGATCGATCTATTACCAAGCCCGATGAGCCCGTGCTCTACTATTTGGATGATGGGCCATCTCGAGGTTTGTTCGCGAAGAACTTCTCGCGGTGCCTTCTGACACCCAGCTACCCCCGGATCGTCAGAGTCTTTAGATTGCTAATTTTCATTAATTTTTTTTTCAAAATTATTAAATAAATCATTAGAGAGGTTCTGTATGTATTCCGTCTGGTAACACACGTCTTTTATCGTAGTATGCCGAGAGTCCTAATTTTTGTTGACAGTACGTTTTCATAACACCGTCTTTCATTTTAAATCCCCTATTTTGTGCTACATCTATAATGTGTTTTCCATCTTCTGTAGTTTCACTTAGTACTCGTTTATATCTATCCCAATTTAAATTGTTAGTTCTCTTGGACATTCCTTTCGCAGAGTTTTTATTAATAGAATTAAATTTTTCTACAAAATAACACTTACTAGATAACGCTATCGCCCTATCTCCGCTAAATTCCATTTTGAAAAGTCCGGGCTCTCTTTCGCTCCATTTATCCCAAGCCAACCATTTCTTTTTTTCTTTTTTTCAAATTTTTCAAACCCGTTCTAGTAAGTTAGGTCTAATCAATTCCTCTATCGTTTTTCCACTAACTCCTATATACTACTATCCGTATCCATCTGTATTAATTCAAAGTCTTCTCTTTTTTACGTATTTGTCAAGAAATTCGTAGTAAAATTCCAACATTCTCAATTTAGCTAGTTGATAAAACCGCTATTCCACAATGGATGGTCTCTTTACCGCACACCTGGGTTTTCTTGAAGATATTTCGTACGCATCTCCTATCTCTTCCAAATCGTCAAAGAATGCAGATCTTAATGCTTTGTCAACACAGGTTTCGTTTTGTGTATATGTCGTATTTAAATGTCTCTCCGTTGCCTCTATCATTTTTCCACAACACGAGTTTCCTAATAATTTCATTATGTCGGCTACTGGTTTCTTATTTGGTTCTACATCACCCGTTCGTCTTGCGGCTGTAACTTCTTTTGCGAACCATTCGAATGGTTTTCCGCTAATATAATCTATAACACGATGAACTCCAGTTTATTTCTAGGCCGTGTTTTAAATACCATTTCAACAGTGGCGCGTACAGCAATACTTTAGTGGCTGTCATAGATCCCACCAATTTTTTTCCATCTCCTCTTGTTCGGCCAGTATCTTTTAAATATTTTAACATGTGTGTGGGAACTTCATCAACCTCACCTCTACTTCTCTGTTATAAATATTGGGGACATTTCAGAAAACTTATCTTTTAAGTTGTGTGGAACTTCTATATCCACCTCCGCAAACCCAAACCAGTCTCCAGATAAAACTCTTTTACAAAACTTTTTAATAAATTTAGGGTTATGTGGGGTATCTATATGGTGTATAGTTTCTCTCCCACACGGCATCTCTTTATTTAACGTAGATAAATATAACGCGTTTGTGTCGTACCCCAAAACAGCCTTGCAAGGTTTGGAACCCACTCTAATATTTGAAACACCAGCATTCTGCATATCGTGTAAATACTATTGATGGACCGCCAACTAGAGCGTCCTTCATCATTTCGTATTTTCTTCTTCTTTTGGTGCATATAGAGCATCCTCCGGTATAATCGTCTTTGAAGATTTTTGTTCTTTAATGGTTCCTCTCAATAAATATTGTATAGCTACTCCAGGTAGTGTTACCTGCATCTTTGAAAATATCCACACCTCTGTGTTTATAAAATTCACACATTTTTTCACCGCTTCTAGGAACGGTGCTACATCTAAATCGTTATAATATTTCAACCAATCTCTGAAAGTTTTATCATATTATTTTCTTCGAAAATTCTACGACATTTACTTAATTCTGTTTCATCTATTAACATTTTCCCAGATAGTTTGGAATACCAATTCTCTATATCTGGTAGTCCTGGGTAATCCAATTTGTCTGGAGAATCGAACCACTCATAAGGAAAAAGAAATTATTTCTGTCCTTGCATTCGTAGGCTGTTTTTAATCCAACTATCGTAACTTACAACCGGACCCGGGTCCTAGATAAAGGTATTACATCAAGAAATCTAAACTCTGGAGTAAATAGAAATATTGTTGCGTTTGCACGTTTTCCGCCCACCATTACTTCTTTTTTTTTGTTGATGCCAGTTCGCCTACTAGGTATTTCTTTATTAAGTTTATATCGTACTTACTGCTGTTAAAACCTATAACCGGTACTTGCTCTATCCACTGTTCGATCTTGGCGATTTGGTTTTTACGTAAATGTTCTGTATTAAACCCATCACACTTCTTCTCTTATAGCTTTTCCCCTGACTTTCAAATCTTCTACGAATTTTTCTATAAGTTTTGCGGGATCTTTATCACAAATATGAGTTACTGTTCCTGAGAAATTATCTCCTATACTAACGCTTACCGGAACGTGCTCGGCTTCGTACTCTAGATTATTACCGAGAGTTTCAAATTCTGGGTTGAGATATGCCTCAAAATCGTATACTATCTGATATGGATAAAGAGTAGTGTCGCAACCGATCTTTATGTCTTTACCAGTTCTTTGAAATTCGCATTCCCACTTAACTACTAGGTTGAATTCTTTGCTTCTTCTAATAAGTGTATCTCTTCTCATAGTGGATGCGCGTTCTTCTTTTCTATGCTTTGCATGAATCTCACACCCGTGCCAGTAACAGCCGTGATATTGATATACGGTATTGGTTTCTGGACAGTATCCATCTACTGGAGCTCCTAAAATCCATCTTTCACCCCCGTGTCCACACTGTTCGTGGTGAATGTGAATTCCCTCGCGCTTTTCCACAGAGTACATCCAATCGATCGCCCCATAATGTTAGAACTTTTTGGGTAGAACGCTTTCTCGAACGACGAACGCGGGCGCTCTAATAATTACCATCACATACTACTTTTGTCTCACCTTTCATACATTTTGGTCCGTGTCTCTTCATATTACTCGCTTTCATGAATTTCTGCTTGCAATTATCGCAGGCGTAAATTTTAGATAGGTTTTTAAGGTTTTTTATTAGAAATGCGTGATTATTAAACAGTCCTATTGTCATTGGTTTATTACCTATTGCCCTTATAGTGCGCCGGTACCTTTTTTCAACCACCTACGTTAAAATTCGGTGGGTTGATATACTTCTATACGATTTTAAAAAACTCTTCAAACCTTTTTCAGATTTGAAAAAAAGGGAATGGATTGGTGAAACCACATTACTACCAAAATATTGATTACTAAGTTCTTTCGCCTTTTCTGTACATCTGTCGGGGTTTTTTATCTGTCATATGCATAGCTAGACACCTGAACAGACAAAGGTCGTCATTATACTTATCTAAAGAATACATACCTTTTTTATTCTTCATCCATTCTGGAAGTTCTCCTCCTGCTGCTTCTTTGGATTGTAGTCCCAAATCTTTTCCCCTACTACCCTGTATTAGCTTTACGAAAACCTCTACCCATCTTACAAACTTCCACTTTGTATTCGGTCTGTCTATTTTATCGGACATTATTCGTGTTTGCTCCTTATCTGACAGCCATTTTTTAACGGTTTTCATTGATGATAGTGGTTCGCTACCACCGAGATTTTTGTGCATTATTATAGTTACAGGTTTTCCATTTTTAATTTCCTCCATATGTTCTAGCTTGTTCTACCTTTTCCAATGTTTCATTGTGAGCCCCCAATATTTCTTCACCTTTTTCCACTATCACTCGAACGAGAGATTTGTTCTTATTATTTTGTATTGGGCCACCTGTGTGTCTAATTTGGGACAAATTATTGGTGCTTGAAGGTTTTATTACACTAGCCCTTAACTCCGCAATACTTTCTTTTTGAATTCTGTTACCAACTTCATCCGCTAGTGAGAGGTTTGTAAATGCCCCTCTTTTATAGGCGCGGGTAAACCGCTTCATAAACGCCTCATTCTTTGTGGCATTTATCAGCTTTGTCAACCCCCTAACTCTCAACCGTGTACTATAAGTAATCCCTAGAGATTCGGCTTCTCTTCTCAAACTTTCTATTTCTGCTCTAGTTTCTGGCGTTATCATATTTTCTGTATTATACTTTTGTATATATACTTTTGTATAACTATAAAATTTATCTGTTCAATTGGACGTCAAAAATTTACATAATGTTTTTTTTCACGTCCAATTGAACAGATAAATTTCATAGGTTATATACATATATAATGGAGTGTGAGACTTGTTGTAAGACGTTTACGTGTAAAGACTATCTACGAAGGCATCTAGCGAGACGTAGAAAGTTTCCTTGTGTCCCCCCACAATTTCAATGCCCTAGATGCCCTTGTAAATTCGTTAGTGCCCAAACTCTTTGTAGACATAAGCAACTACGCTGTCAGGTGGCTAAAGGTGAACGTGGTAGACTAGAGCTGGTAGAATTAGTTGCTGATCTGCGAAATAAATTAGCTATATCAGAAGAAAAATGAGGAATATAAACTATTGTACTTGCATGAATGATTTCGACTTTTTTCAAAAGTCAATTACCAATATAATTGGGACTCCCTCTTTTCAAAATTATTTTCTCCAAAAATTCATAAATTTGCTGTCGGGAGTCCCAATTTTCCTCGTTAACCAATTTTTTGATTTTCGGGGGTGGTGGGGGTATTATAGAGGGTTATAAATGATATCACGGTAGGTGGTATCATTTTGACTCCCTTACTACTACTTAATATTATAGTGTTTGGACTATATGTGTCCGTGTGTCCGGCACATTAAGAAGTTCGGTGGAGTTTCTCAATTATGTCATAACTTCTATATCCCTTGAAAGAGTACTTAACTATTTCAACACAGTATACCTGTGGACAAATGCCACACATCCATGCTGCCCTTAATATGACCTTCACCTTTTGAATTTCACAACTTTTAAAAAATTTCCCACATTAAGAAGTTCACCCGAGTTTCTCAATTCTGTCATAACTTCTATATTCCTTCAAGGATTGCTTAACTATTTCAACACAGTATACCTGTGGACAAATGCCACACATCCATGCTGCCTTTAATATGGCCTTGACCTTCTAACCTCTAACTTTGAACATTTTCACACATTAATAAGTTCGCCGGAGTTTCTAAATTCTGTCATAACTTCTATATCCTTTGAAGGATTACTTAAATATTTCAACATAGTATACCTGTGGACAAATGCCAACTTTGAACTTTTCACACATTCTGAAGTTCGCCGGAGTTTCTCAATGCTGTCATAACTTCTAATATCCCTTGAAGGATTACTTGAATACATGTTGTTCAATACATCATAGTTGTGGACAAATTCCACCCATCCATACTACCCTAAATATGACCTTGACCTTCTAACCTCGACAACTTTGAACATTTTCACACATTAATAAGTTCGCCGGAGTTTCTCAATTCTGTCATAACTTCTATATCCCTTGATGGATTACTTTAATATTTCAATACATCAAACCTGTGGACATATGCCACACATGAATCCATGCTGTCCTCAATATGACCTTCACCGTTTGACCTTCACAACTGTGCTTATGATCACTTTTGGTTAATTAACTTTGCCACAGTTTCTCCAATCTGCCACCGGGGGCATTTGTGTGCCGACAGGCCACATTTTCTTGTTTTCTTTTACCAACTACTTTTGACTACACTGCACGTGAATATCTGTTGATTTTGTGTGGTTATACGTAGTTTCTGTAGAATCCAGGGGTAATGCGGGTGTAATGTCCATGTATGGGTGAACTGTGCTGGTCTGAGAAATCTCGCCGGGCGGGCCACATGTCTGTCATTGTCCTGCACACTGTACTCTCCGGAGAACGTTGTTATAATGTTGCCACTACCTATCTTATTCATTTGTCAGTTATTATGATTTTACAAAGTTTTCGGTTCATTGATTGCATACTGTAAAACCAAATAACCTTTAAACATTAAAGCATAATTTTCAGATATTATTAGTTTGTAATTTGCTATCAGTGTTTGTTTTGGAAAAGTTAATGGTCACCAAAATGTTGATTGTGATAAAGGTAATACTTGTACTCAGTCTTGTAATCTGAGATTGGATTTTGAAGAAAACGGTCATGTCATTGTCCCCATTAAAGGTACATGCCCACGCAGTAGGTTATAATATAGTGATACAAATACTTTTGTATATTCTGTACGAATGACATTTTCTGGCAAAATAAAGATTCATTCACCATTACCCCATGTACTGATTGGCATTATTATACATTTTATTTTAAATGAAAATTTTCACACTGATATCAGGGGCAATAACCGTGTTTCCTTAAAATGTTAACGGACATTACTATTTATTCTCTGTATTTATTTTTATGCCACCGGTCTCGAAGGGCCGGGTGGCATATTGTTTTTCGACCGTCCGTCTGTCCGTCCGTCCGTCCGTCCGTCCGTCCGTCCGTCCGTCCGGGCAGACATTCGGGTACTTATGTGGCTAGCCCCACAGGGTTATGGACTTGTTAAAGGATAGGGTTGGTTACAATTAGCCACCTAAAAAATCGTTTTATGTGGCTAAAAATCGTTTTATGTGGCTAATATTTAACATGTGATAAGCCACATAGTTACCTGAATGTAAAGACGTCCGTCCGTCCGTCCGTCCCTCCCTCCGTCCATCCGTCGGTACGTCCGTCCGTTCCGTCCGTCCGTCCGTCCGTCCGTCCGTCCGTCTGTCTGTCCGCCGGGTGGCATATTGTTTTTGGACCGTCCGTCCGTCCGTCACACTTTTCGGTTAACCACTTTCTCACAGTTTCTCAAATATGCTGCAGGTGGCATCCGCGTTCGACAGACGCATTTCTTGTTTGATGTGCAATGATCATACTTTATAATCTGTCGAAAATATTATTTTTCAGGTGACGCATTTCATTAGTATAAATAAGTAAAAAATATCATGCCTCATTTACATTTTACTAAATGAGTATATCTGTTTTCTGGGCACTTGTAATTTTTAGAACTGGTGGAATAGTGACACAATTATACACTTATTATACGCCCGTTTTAAAAAACAGGACGTATTATGTATTCTTGTACGGGCGGGTGGGTGGCGGGCGGGCGGGCACGCAATAACTAGAGTCTACTAGACGGATTTTAACCAAATTCGGTACCAAATTCGGTATACATGTTTATCACGGCAAGATGAAGAAGGCTATTGATTTTGAAAAATTTCCGATGACTTATCTCCCTTGGCGGCCATTTTTATTTTTCGCTCACTGTGTCCTTGTCCACGCGATAACTCAAGTTCTACTTCACCGCTTGTAACCAAATTTTGTATACATGTTTATCACGGCAAGACGAAGAACCCTATTTAATTTTCAAAAATTTCCGATGACTTATCTCCCCTTGGCGGCCATTTTTATTTTTCGCACTCTGTATCCTTGTCCACGCGATAACTCAAGTTCTACTCCACCGATCGTAACCAAATACGGTATACATGTTTATCACGTCAAGATGAAGAAACCTATTTATTTTCAAAAATTTCCAATTACTTATCTCCCCTTGGCGGCCATTTTTATTTTTCGCACTCTGTAATCCTTGTCCACGCGATAACTCAAGTTCCTACTCCACCGATCGTAACCAAATATACGGGTATACATGTTTATCACGTCAAGATGAAGAAATAAAAACCTATTTATTTTCAAAAATTTCCAATTACTTATCTCCCCTTGGCGGCCATTTTTATTTTTCGCACTGTATCCTTATCCACGCAATAACTCGAGTTCTACTTCACCGCTTGTAACCAAATTTGGTATACATGTTTATCACGGCAAGACGAACAACCCTATTTATTTTCAAAAATTTCCAATTACTTATCTCCCCTTGGCGGCCATTTTTATTTTTCGCACTCTGTATCCTTGTCCACGCAATAACTGTATTCGGTATACATGTTTATCATGGCAAGACGAAAAAGCCTATTGATTATGAACAATTTCCGATACTTATCTCCCCTTGGCGGCCATTTTTATTTTTCGCACTCTGTATCCTTGTCCACGCAATAACTCAAGTTCTACTTTATCACTCGTAACCAAATTCGGTATACATGTTTATCACGGCAAGACGAAGAAGTGTATTGATTTTGAAAAATTTCTGATGACTTATCGACCCTTGGCAGCCATTTGTAATTTTCGCACTCTGTATCCTTGTCCACGCAATAACTCAAGTTCTACTTCACCGATCGTAAACAAATTTGGTATACATGTTTATCACGGCAAGACGAAGAAGCCTATTTATTTTGACAGATCGCGACCAAATTCAATATACATCGGCACTCTTGTTTAATTCCTATAAAGAACATTTTGTGCTTACTCAGTGGGCATGTACCTTTAACCATGCCAAGTTAATACTCACCTTTTAATCCATGCATAATACATATTACCTGTCACTTATGTTTTATTATGTCAATGTCACCCAATATCCTTAATGTAACCTATTCATAACTGGTTTATAGACCCATTAACAATCTAACAGACAAAAAACACGGTATCTCATAACATTTACACCTAGCATTGTCCCTATGATATATATATATATATAGGCTAATCAGCCTAGGCAATTTAATTCTGGTGTTTATTATGGCTATTCTCAAAATAATTTGTATTGTTTTTTTTATCCCCTCGCCTATAGGCAAGAGGGGATATAGCATTAGTTCATGTACATACGTACTTCTGTGCATACATACGTACATACGTACATACGTTAGTAACACCTTTCACTTTTCAATAACTCATGAACCACTTCACTGATTTTGATAATATTTGGCCACAATGTGTGTCTAGGGATGGTGCTTTGTTTTGCATACGACCAACATCCGACCACCCAAGATCAAGCGAACATGTTCTTTTCAATAGCTCCTTAACTCCTTCACCAATTTCAATACTATTTGCCCAAAATGTTTGTCTATGGATGTTGCTTTGTTTCGCATATGACCCACGCCCGAACACCCTAGGCCAAGGTCACTGGGGACGTTCACCTTGTTGGTAAGGCAAATGCGTTTTTTATGTTTTCTCAACACATTAACTCCTTCACCAATTTCAATCATATTTGCCTACAATGTCTGTCTAGGGATGGTGCTTTGTTTCGCATACGACCCATGCCAGAACACCCAAGGTCAAGGTTACTGGGGACAATCCGACTTTTGTTTACCTTGTTTGTAAGGCAAATGGGTTTAAGTTTTTAATCTTTTCTCAATAACTCATTAACTCTTTCACCAATTTCAGTCATATTTGCCCACAATGTCTGTCTAGGGATGGTGCTTTGTTTCGCATACGACCTACACCCGAATACCCAAGGTCAAGGTCACTGGGGACTTATTTTCATTTTGTTTGTAAGGCAAACGCATTTAAGTTTTTAATATTTCCTCAATAACTCCTTAACTCCTTCACCAATTTCAATAATATTTTCCCACAATGTCTGTCATGGGATTAGCTTCGTAATAACGATGCCATTTTACTATCAAGGCTTCAGGTGGGGGCATCCGTGTTCTATGAACACATTTTCTTTTTTTTTTCTTTTTTTTTATTATCAAGGCTGCCAGTACGACCTATGTTCGACCACCCAAGGTCAAGGTCACTGAGGACTTGGCGTTGTTATTTTTTATACGACCAAACGGTACGTATTTTGTTTTACCGTGGCATGTGCCTACGGCGGACAGAAAAACTGATTAGTTTGTGTACACAACTCCTCTGAAACCATTCAGTCAATTGATCTGAAACTATACACACGTCTTCTACACATATTGGAGATGTGCACCTTGGTGTTTTTATGCCGAAAAAATATTTTTTTACAAAAATATCACCTTGTTAACTTGGCCATTTTTTCTACATTTTTGTATACAATTCTATATAGAGTACAGAGTTTGTGTACACAACTCCTCTGAAACCGTTCAGTCAATCGATCTGAGACTATACACATGTCTTCTACACATACACTTTTTATGCCGAAAATTTTTAACTTAGCCATTTTTTCTACATTTTTGTATGCAATTCTATTTCTACTTTACACATGTCTACCTACCATGGAAGATCGATCTCTCGAACCGGCAATGGACTCGAATAAAAGTTTGAGTCAGGCGTAGTTCGAGGAAAAGAAAATAAATACTAGTCAGTGATTTCATTCCATTTAGGAATGACACCATTGATTGATGTTTGCATGGGACTATGGCCTTCTGGAAGAAATATCAAATAAACAAATATAAAGAATTAATTATTTTATTTCAATATGTACATGTATGCTGTTAGTATGCATACGTAAATAAATAAACTGTTAATTAAACTGAATATTACACACCGTCTCGTCTTTGTCTCGACATTTCCATTGTAAACGTGTTTATTATACGCCCGTTTGAAAAAAACAGGACGTATTATGTATTCATCTTGTACGGGCGGGCAGGCAGCGGGCGGGCGGCGGGCGGGCACAGCTTGTCCACGCCATTTTTATTTTTCGCATTCTGTATCCTTGTCCACGCAATAACTCAAGTTCTACTTCGCCGATCGTAACCAAATTCGGTATACATGTTTATCACGGCAACATGAAGAAGCCTATTTATTTTCAAAAATTTCCAGCTACTTATCTCCCCTTGACGGCCATTTTTATTTTTCGCACTCTGTATCCTTGTCCACACAATAACTCGAGTTCTACTTTATCGCTGTTAACCAAATTCGGTATACATGTTTATCATGGCAAGACGAAGAAGTCTATTGATTTTGACAGATCGTGACCAAATTCAATATACATGTTTATCATGGCAAGAACCCTATTAATTGTCAGTGAGTTATCTCTCCTTGTTAACTGGCCTTGCCTCGACGGGCGTATATTGTGACCTTCAGCACTCTTGTTTTAGTATGTTATAATTAAGCTTGACAACCACAACTTCACAACCATGGACCATTTTTATTGCTAGTGAATGTTTTTTTATCACTGATCATTTGCATACACAAGCAATAAAGTGTTTGCAAAAGATCGGCGCAAAATAGCATTCAATAAACGAAAGTAGACAGGGGCGAAACATCATATCCAAAGAATGTGTCTATAAATAGCACACTGGTTTATTAAATATACAAACTGTACAAATAAACTTTAAACGAAATTGCACAATTTGGCATTTAAAAATGTTAAAGGCGGAATATTATTATATTACTCAGGAATACAAATACGAACATGAATATTTCTAAAAGCAAAACAAATCAAACAGACCGCCAATCGTGATATTCACACCTCATTAGGCAAACAGATCAGCTGGTGACAGACTTACATGTACGAGCTATTAATCTAGCACTTTACGTTGATTGACTGACCAAGGGACCGTGACTTCGGTTCGAGAGTTCGACTTTGTCGTAGTTCGAGTTTTAGGTAGAAAAATATATGATTTATATAGGGAAATTTGTCGGGACCACAAGACAAGTTCGAATTTTCGAGTGTTCGACAGAGACCGGTTCGAGAGATCGATCTTCTACTGTATATTACTGTACCTGTTTATCACAACAAGAGGAAGAAATATTGCGATTGATTTTCAAATTGACATTAAGGTTTCTTGCCTTGGTGACAGCTTCACATTTCTGAATCTTCGCTGTCTGGCCCATATTCTACGGGCGTATTTTGTGACTTACGACACTCTTGTTCAGATAGCTATTGTGAGAATTATCTAATACATGTATGTGACAACTGTTCTACTGCTGATTTTCGAGCAATCTAAGTTTCTAACAATTGTTCTAGTTCTAACCTTGTACTTAGCTAGCTGAATTGTTCCATAACCCAGGTATGCTTCAGACGTATTTTGTGTGACTGCCAGAAATCTTGCTTACAACAGATATGCAGATACTCCAGAGTTTTCAATAGCCTCCAGAATTTGAGGGTAAAAAAATCCGATCAATACTAAATTTAAGTCTAAAATATAAATTTAGTATATTTTATGTAGCTAATTGTATCCCCCGGACTCCGTCGGGGGATACTACGGATTTGACAGCGGGCCGCGTCCGCGTCCGCGTCCGCCGCAGACACTTCTTGTCCGGAGCATAACTCGAACACCCTTTGGAATATTTTCATGAAACTTCACACATGCATAGACCACGACCCGAAGGTGTGTCGCGCACAAGAATGACAACTCTTGCTAGCTAATTTTTTAGTTATCTCCCTTTTTTGTTTCTCGCACTGATTTCGTGTCCAGAGCATAACTCCGAACAAACCCTTTGGAATATTTTCATGAAAACCTTCACACAACATTTTTTGGCTTAAGAAACTCCAAACACCATTTGGCAAATTAGACCCCAACGACCCGAAGGTGTGTCGCGCACAAGAATGACAACTCTTGCATAGCTAATAGTTATCTCCCTTTTTTGTTTCGCGCACTGATTGACCATAACTCGACCACTCTTTTGGAATATTTTTATGAAACTTCACACATTCAATTAGACCACGAACCGAAGGTGTGTTGTGCACAAGAATGACAACTCTTGCATAGCTAATTTTTTAGTTATCTCCCTTTTTTGTTTTCGCGCACTGATTTCCTGTCCGGAGCATAACTCGACCACCCTTTGGAATATTTTCAGGAAACTTCACACATGCATAGACCATGACCCGGAGGTGTGTCGCGCACAAGAATGACAACTCTTGCGTAGCTAATTTTTTAGTTATCTCCCTTTTTTGTTTTGCGCACTCTACAAACTGGACAATAATGCATGAAGACCCATTTTCTCGTCTGCTCTGTACACCTTTTCTCGTGTGCTCTGTACACCTTACCTGTAGAGAGAACAATAGAGACTGGGAGAACCATTCACCTGTGCATGTGCTAGCATGTGCAAATGTCCAGTCTTGACCAGTCTTGACCAGTCTGACCACAGGTAATTTATACAGGTAAATTACTACATTGGACATTTCCGTAAACTGTGTTGAAAATATTGTGGCATTATGTGGACCTGTGCAGATATATGTAGATAAATATAGGACTATTAAAAAAAAATATTAAAAAAAAATTCTGTGCTCCAGTAGCAAGCTTTATTTTTTTTAACTTTTTTTTCCATTTTTTTTTTTTCATTTTTTTTCTTCAAATTCTTTTTAGATTTTTGTCTAGTAGCATAATGTCGTAAGTGCTATATACAGACTATTATCATATAATAAAACAATTATTGACTAGTGAGCCATAGAATATAATCTGATATTCCATGGCTCACTAGTCAATAATTGTATAATATGTTCGGGCCAGTGAAAATTGCTTTCGGGCCCAGGCTCGAGGTCAAGGCGGAACAAGGCGAGGCATTTGATTCCGCGGAATTCTTGTTTACTTATCTCCCTTTGTTGGTTCATGCTCTGATTTCGTATCCAGAGCATAACTCGAACACCCTTTGGAATATTTTTATGCCCCATAGTGGAGGGGGCATTTAGTGTTACCCTTGTCCGTCCGTCCGTACGTACGGTTCTCCCTCGTCGTCATTTGTCCGTTCCGTCGTAACAAGTTCGGTTCTCGGTCCTCGTCGTCGTCCTCCGTCCGCACACACAAATGAGTACTTGTTGTAAGCGTACGGGGATCTTATTAGGTAGGGTTAGGATAGTGTTGGGTACTCTTGTTGGGTATTTTTATACAGTAAAAACCCAACAAGTATTCATTCGTAGGAACGTGCGTCCCGTCCTCCCGTCCGTCCGTCCGTCACAAAACTTTAACACTCTAGTAAATGTCTCATAATTTCTTCATCCTTCGACCGATCTGCTTCATATTTCATATACACATTGCTCTAATGGTCCTCTACCGCCCTGTGCCAAATCCACGTTCGTCCTGCCCCCGCCAAGCCCAGGGTCAAGGTTACATACTTGGTGCTTCAAAAACTTTAACGCTCAGGTAAATATCTTATAATTTCTGTTTTCTTTCACGGATCAGCTTCATATTTCATATACACATTGCTCTAATGGTCCTCTACCGCCCTGTGTCAAATCCACGTTCGTCCTGCCCCCGCCAAGCCCAGGGTCAAGGTCACATACTTAGTGCTTCAAAAACTTTAACGCTCGGGTAAATATCTTATAATTTCTGTTTTCTTTCATGGATCATCTTCATATTTCATATACGCATTGCTCTAATGGTCCTCTACCGCCCTGTGCCAAATCCACGTTCGTCCTGCCTCCGCCAAACCCAGGGTCAAGGTCACATACTTGGTGCTTCAAAAACTTTAACGCTCAGGTAAAAGAAAATTTTGAAAATTTTGACTTGGAATTTGGCCTCATTTATTATCAAAGCGATATGTGGGACATCCGTGTTCTATGAACACATTTTCTAGTTTATTAAACTTCACACATGCATAGAAGACGACCCAAAGGTGTGTCGCACGTAAGAATGACAACTCTTGCGTCGTTAATTTCTTAGTTATCTCCCTTTGTTGTTTCGTGCACTGATTTCGTGTCCGGAGCATAACTCGAACACCCTTTGGAATATTTTCATGAAACTTCACACATGCATAGACCAAAACCCTAAAGGTGTGTCACGCAAGAATGACACCACTAATTTGCATCACTAATTTTTTAGTTATCTCCCTTTGATTTTTCCGTCACTGATTTTGTCTCCGGAGCATAACTCGAACACCCTTTTTTCAAACTACTTGTGTATCTGGGGAGGGGGATACACATGCGCTTGTCGACAAGCGTCCATTTCTAGTTTTACCCCTGTGCTGCAAATTTCAGGAGTCAAAAGTCAAGTTTCAAGGATCAAAATGCTCTGAAGGGTCACTATTGACAACCCTGATACTGATAAGACTGTTTGTTAGGGCCCTGCTGAGAATCGACGGTGCCCTATAGGTTTTGCCCTGGTTTAAAACATACTGTCTGTCCATCTGTCCGTCTGTCCGTCCATTTATTTTTTTAAAGTTTTTGTATAAGTTCCGTCTGTCTGTTTATTTATTTGAAAGTTTTTGTAAGAGTTTCTCAAATCACCTATAATTTCTGTTTGCCTTCAGCTAATATCTTCATATTACACACATGCATTACTTAGGAATGATACATCCTTCCACATTAATACAATTACCCTCGCTACTGACCGTCCGTCAATCTGTATGTTTATTTTTTTGAAAGTTTTTGTAAGAGTTTCTCAAATAGGGGCTTAAGTGCGTTGACAGACCACATTTTCTAGTTCTAGGCTGATGTCATAGAATATTTAAGCAACTCATGAGGGGATATAACATTACATATGTATGTACACATAAAATAACGCGGGTGGGAGGCGTTTATGTTGTTATTGAAACTGGTTTAAAACATATTTTTTAAATATATGTATAATAGAAGGAGAAATGTTTCAAAATAAAAATATTGGGGAGTTCCCGTTGCAAGAATCAAACTCATGACCCTTTGATTAAAAGGTGAACACTGCTCTATGGAAGCGGTTGTACCACAAGGTGACTAGTACATTATCATACTACAGTCCTCCTTCCTTAATGCGACGATTGTGTAAAGTGAGAGGTTCCTGTATCCATGTAGACCCGGAGCGGATCCAGGATTTCAGATTAGGGGGAGCGGGACTTCTTAATTTAAATAGTTTACTATATTTTCGAACTAGAACCGTTTGTTCGTCGACTCCGCTCAGGAGACTGCTAGGTGGGTCCTGCGGTATGCTATCCGGAATATTTTTGATTTCTACACCCCATTTTGCTGCGTTCTGGCGCATGTTAGGGCAAAAATATCTTTACTCTCCAAATTTTAGGGGGGGCATGCTCCGGGTGTTCCCCTACGTGATTCCGCCCTTGTAGACAGTAGCAGTTGTATAAACCTATACAAGGCTTCACCAATGGGCTCTAAGGCTAAACTAGCTGGTGCACCAAATGTAAAAACTATTTGGGGAGTTCTCGGAGTGAGGATCAAACTCAAGACCCTTCGATTAAAAGGCAAACATTTTACCACAGGATGAGAATCTGCAAATTAATTTCTGAAAACTCCAATACATATCTATGCTTTATAATCATGACCAGATTTTATCATTAGATGTGTAAACAGTGAAACCCATCAACCTCAAACATGCTGGTGATTTCTTGGTGTCTTGGTTAGAGAGGTGTGAATAAGTAAACTGGTGTATCCTCGCGTCCATGTACCGTATGTACCTGGCCAACTACACAATTAATTGATTGCCTAGATCAATATTCCATCTATTCCTGAGTTCTCTGTATCCGAGAGAGACCAACATCGAACATTTCCTTATATTTGTATATTCTCCTATAAATGCAGATAGACAGTTATGCAAATATGTGATTGACTGAAGAATTGGCTTTATGGCCTTTGTGACCAGATCGTAGCGAGAATCTGTGCAACATGATCATGATCAGCATCCTTCATTATCACTCCCCCATATATGGGGAGACATATTGTTTTTGGCATGGTTGCCCATCCGTCTGTCTGTCTGTTCATCCATCCGTCACAAAATATTTGAGTCAGTCGCAATTACAAGAATATTTGTCATCATGTGAAGTTGTGCATCTAGGATTTTAGATTCGGATTCATCCAGTATTGGCCATTGACTTAGCGAAAAGTGGCGATTTTCAACTTGTGTCGCATGTAACTGAAAAACTATTTGAGCTACAATCATGAAACCGTATTGGAATATTTGTCATCATGTGAAGTTGCACACCAGGGGGTTTTAGATGTGGATTTATCCAGTCTTCGCAGAGTTATGGCCCTTGACTTAGTGAAAAGTGGCAATTTTTAACTTGTGTAGCACATAACTGAACAATTATTTGAGCTACAGTCTTGAAACCTTATAGGAATATTTGTCATCATGTGAAGTTGCTCACCTGGGGTTTTAGATGCGGATTCATCGAGTATTCACAGAGTTATGGCCCTTACCTCAGTGAACAATTCAGCAAAAACCAGGAACCCACTTTTCCGACGTTTCGGCACAAGGCCTTTATCAAGGAATTAGTTTCTACTAAACGCTAAGTGGCATCCATTTTATATTTCACAATGTTTATTCATAACGGTGGGTGGTTGGTCGGGTTGGTGTAAATTAACGGTGGGTTCCCCTTATAGAATCACGATTTGCCTCATTTGGCCTACAGGTACGTTTTTATCTTTGGCTCTTTTTGTTGAATTGGGTTATTGCCCATTATAAAAGCATAATATTATTATTGATCCTACTGCTTTTGGGAGGGGGCCAAGTGATTCTGGTGTGGCGAGGACCTGGCATCAGATCAGGATAATTCTGATTTCAGGGTTGAATATATAGTTCTTTTATTGTAAATATTCAGTTCTGATTTTGGGATTCCCCCCCCCCATTTGTACATGTACTTAAACATGTACATGTACTTGTACAGGTAATATATGGGATTTAGTACTAAACCCATTGACCCGGCCTTAAATGACCTTAGCTGTTGATAGGCCATTAAGCCCCAACAAACAATCAAACAAACAAACATAACGTCATGACATCGTGACGTCATTGCATGAGCATCATGACGCCATAACGTTATAAATGATGGCGTAATGCATAAATACGGGAAACAAAATTAATGTTAAAACAAGAGGGTTGCACAGCTTACAAGCGACATGTTGGAAATCTTGCAGACTTTTATCAGACTGCGCGGGAGCGCATGCTGATCTGGGCCAACACCGCATACCAACCACATCATCCACAGCGAAAACCCACATATTATATGCATCGATCCAATAACATACTAAGTTGAAGCACATGCACATTGCTGATTCTACACTGATAGTACGGGCCTGGGTTCGTTTTCACTATGATTTGTGCAACGAATATGCTCGTACGAAGATTCTCAAAACATTAACGTGGTTGCACTTACAAACTTCTTGGTCGTGCGAAGTTCGTCCCCTGTAGGTCATCTCGTTTGTATATGCAGGGTATATGTGTTATGCGAACAGTGTAGCGCCAGACCAGACTACTTGGATCAGGCCCTGCACTGTTTATCATTATGTCAGCAATATCTTGTGTGTAGCTGTGACTGGAAGGATGGGATGTATTGATTGTGCGATCAGTGTAGAGGCTGATCTGGTTCTGCATTATTTGCCATTCAGTCGGTAATAACATGTCCCAATGCAAACAGACACTATACATGTATACCTATGTCAGGGTCTGCACTGACCGCCAAAACCAAAGCTGTTGTGAATAGTGTCAACAAACAATAATTAATGATTTATCTTCATATGTAGTCAAATAAAAATAATCCGGTATCACTGTTTACGGGCGGGTGGGGATTATATACAGTAAATTAATTTTATATTGCCTGATGATCTCTGAACAGAGCCGCCAGACACACACCACACCTGACACACCGATGCTGTGTATTGAGGGAGCAACTATTATTTCCTGCGCTGCTGATTAGATACAGCCGCTGATTTTCGGCTCATTCTCTCCCAGGCACAGAGAGTAGGATAGTAATGCTGGTTTGTCGTCGGTGCGATGTTGTGGGTGTTTGGTCAATAATATTTGTTGTTTTTCATACATGGTGAAGTGGGTGGCAGGTGCGAGCATGCGATGGGTAATTTAACGATCTGGGTAATTTAACGATCTGGGTAATTTAACGATCGGGGTTCATCCTTACCGGAATTCCGACTGGAGACCTTGTTTGGCCCTCACATACGTGTTTGGCATTTTGTATGTGACAGTTGGATCTGGTTATACCCCTTATGTGAGTATTACGATTATTCGTAATCCTATCTTAAGGGAAGGGGCCAAGAGACTTTGGTGTGGTATGGACCTGGCATCAGGTCAGGTTATTCTAATTTCAGGGCTGAGTATATTTTATCTTGATGTAAATATTCCGTTCTGATTTTGTAATTTTCCCCTCAATGCAGCAGGTTAAAATGTGATCGAACCCGTTTGCCCAGCCTTACATGACCTTAGTTGTTGATAGGCCGTTAAACACTAATAAACAAACAAACAAACATACATGGTGAAACGTTTGAATAGTAAATTGAATCTGTTGATGTTGTTGGGTGTCAGACATCACCATTGTAGGTGTATTCATAAATATTTAGTATGTTTTTATTATTTGAAAATATAATAGATTGATGGTGAACATCAATTTTAATTGTTAGTTAGATTGGAAGATTTTCAGGTGTGCGAGGCCATGTACACTTCCATGTGTTTTCAAATTGATTTATGTAGTACAACAACAAGTACAGATCCCTGAGCTAGCGAGCACTGTCTGACATGTGCCACACATATTTCCGGTGTTGAGTGTCATAGCGGTCAAAATACAAACAAAGGCATTGTATACTTGTTTCTGATAATTATTGAAATATATGTAAAGTGTGCGAAGCCACGTACACTGACTGTATATTCTTTTCTGTAAATATTCTGTTCTGATTTTGGGATTTTCCTTCTATCCATACACATGAAATATGGGATTTGACCCTGTTAACCGACCTAAAATGACTTTAGCTGATGATAAGCCATTAAACATTATATTAATAAATATAATATTTGTTAGTAATCTTGTGGAGCTAACCTAGTTTCAGTACTTTCAGTACTTAACTTTGATTAACTTGTGTCACCTGTAACTCAAAAACTATTTGAGCTACAGTTTCATGCTACAGTCATGAAACCTTATAGGAATGTTTATCAACATGTGGAGTTGTGCATCTGGTGATTTTGATGTGGATTCATAGAGTATGGGCAGATTATGGCCCTTGACTTAGTGAAAATTGCTGATTTTTAATTATTTGTCGCCGGTAACTCAAAAAGTATTTGAGTTAGAGAATGAAACTATATAAGAATGTCAATCAGCATGTGTAGTTGTGCACCTGGGATTTTGTTTGTGGAATCATCCAGTAAGGATGGAGTGATTGCCCTTGACTTGGTAAAAGTTGCTGAATTTTAACTTGTGTCGCCAGTAAGGATGGAGTTATCACCCTTTGACTTTTTTGTTCATCACAAATTTGTGTCGCGCGTATTTCCAAAAGTGTTTGAGTTAGAGTTGCGAAATTTTACAGAAATGTTTGTCACTATGTGAAGCTGTGCACCTGGGGGTTTTGATGTAGATACATCTAGTATTGGCAGAGTTATGGCCCTTGACAAGTGAAAATTGCATAGTAGTAGTAGTATAATTTATTATAGTGACACATGTTAACACCCATACATGCACGTATATAAACACATACAAATCGTTCTTTTGAGAGGTAAGAGTATGTTGTTAGCACCCAGCCATATGAATGGCGTATGAGTCACTTAATCACTTTTATAAGTAATGAAAAAATAATAATATGACTTGTCAGTTAACACAGTTCATCTCGGGCACAGTGTATGGTAAATGTATGTAATTTCTCCCGATACATGCAAACTGTGATTGCTCAACCGAACCGCCGCGAGGTGAGAGTTCTAATGAGCGACCACAGCTGACACAACACGCTGGTAGACACGAAATTGCTAAAGATCACATGGACTGTACACGTGCATGGTATGAAATGGGTTATGTTGGTACTTTGTGTCCATTTTACTGTTGGAAGAAGTTGATTTTGCATCTCTTATTGTCACATATTTTGTGTTTTAAAGCAAATGTTCATTTACATACATTTTAAACCATTTCATGTCAGATACAGAATTTTCAGACAGTCATCATTTCTCCCGGCATATACAGATTTCGACTGCTCACTTGGCCCGCCGAGAAGGCACGGTCCTAGTGGACAGTCACAATCCACACCGCATTAGGAAATTGCAAGTGGACCACGTGTACATGTGTTGTATATGGAATGAAATGGGTTAAGGTAGCAAGACGAAACATGTATTTTGTCTACAGTGTTCTGTTAAATGTGTGTTTATTATCTATATAGTTTTTCACGTCTGATCATGTAACGGTTTTGAATGAATAGTGCACTTTTTATGATAAGTCTTTTATCAGTAAACATAACTTTCAATTTGTGTGCATAATCCATTATCATGAACTCTGGACGCAGTTTATACATGGCATTATAGAATATTATCCTAACGCACGAGTAAAGCGGACAAACGAAACAAAAATATATCAGTTTCTACTTCATTTATATATCAAAATATACACTTTCTGTCGTCTATGGGTAAATTTCTAAACCGACCGGTTTCTATCCTAAGAGGCAGTACCCCACATCTTAACTGTGCAATGAATGAATGCAAGCATTTTGGCATTATCATACTAACGTACTTTTCACAGCTATATTCGTCTTTGAAGAGTCTATATGTTCGTAATTTAGACTGCCTTTGTAAATCTCGTTCCCATTGTGTTATGTCTTTTTATGTCATGTAATCCCTTTTCCGCATGCAGCAGGAGCCCGTGTAGTGAGGATTGTCCCATTGATTGGTCATCGAATAGGTGGCCAATGTTTAACTGTTGGAATAATACTTTTATATCGGTACACCAGCCACGTGATTGCTCGAGGTCCCATCTAAATATGCGTTTAGTTAGCCGCCCGTCGTCCATGGATGTAAGCCTGGCCCATAGTCTAATCATAGATAATTTGCACCTGACACCGGCACTAATCCACCCGACATCACCGTTTACCGCTACACTCGAGGTATGTTTGTGTACTCGTAGGAAAGCGCGTATGGCCCGGTTTTGTATTGTGTCACATTTCTGGTACGGTGTATATCCCCAGATGCCTGCGGCGTAGTCCATCACAGGAATCACGCAGCTGTTGTATAGTTTAACTTTTGTATACGTCGAAAACGGCAAGCCGCCGGCACATTTATATTTATTTATAATATTTCCAAGGGCGCGACCTGCCGCATCGGCCAATGTATTAGCTGTCTGTGTAAAATCCAGTGTGTATGGTAATATGCAACCAAGATATTTGTAGCTTGAATACTTATTCAGTATTTGATCACCAAGTTTAAACACAAATTCAGTTTGTTGTTGGCTTAATTTCCTGAAATGTACAATATTTTGTTTATATTTACTTTCAGTCTCCATTTCGAACACCAGCTATGGATATGGTCTAGCATTGTTTGTAAATTGTCTTCGTTTTCTGCCAGCATCACAATGTCGTCAGCATAGAGCAATATACAGATGTTGTCGTCGCCTATCTGTATACCCAAGTTCATGTTCTTCTATTCTAATGCCATATCATTCACTTATATAGAAAATAGCGTAGGAGACAAAATATCAGCCTGCTTGACGCCACACTCGACGTCAAACCAGTCCGTCATGACGTCATTTAACAAAACACAGCTTTGGGGCTTATTGTATAGATTTTTCACGGTTTGATAGAAATGACCATTTACACACCTATTGTTAAGAGTTTTGCTACAGTCGTTTCTGTCAAAATGTTCCGGGTTTATACGTGTACAAAGTGTTGTGCGTTGCGTATCCGTGGAGTTTCCGTTAGTTGCATTTCAAACCGTGTGTCGTCTACGTGTAATACGTTTTCGGTCATGCGTTGCGTTTCCCCACTCTTGCGCATGCGCGAAAGTCGAACAAACCGTGTTCAACGCATTGAGTTTCAAAAGCGTGTAATCCGTGTACAACGGTTGTAAACGTATACAACGGTTGTAAACGTATACAACGCTAAGGTAAACCGTTTAAACGATTCAACACTTTCTTTGACGAACGGTTACACGCTTCTACATGTACACAGCACCGTACAGATGAAACCGTGTTATACGTATAACACGTTTCCACGGGTTTTAACGCATTACACGTTTTGGTATGCCAACCGTGTATCGCGTAGAATGCACATGCTCAGATCGTTCTTCGTGTGTGTATATATACTTATAGACTGCAGGGCTTCTAAAATTTTCAGTTTTCCGGTTATGGACCGATTTTTGAACTCTCAGACCGATTGAGATTTGAAAACTAGTCTTAAAAATCGGTCCGAGAAAAATTGCCAGTCGGCTGCTATTTCGCTATACACCTTGTAAAATTACCGGTTTTGACCACCAAGTAATTTATGACATATCCGTGGGCCATATCTGTGTTAAACCAGTGTGCAGCTCGCTGTGTATTCAGTTTCTCAAAATATCGATTTTTCTTAACACACACGTGGGACAGGTGTATAGCGGATTAGTGACTGAAATAGACTGGCTTCAGCTTAAAGATACGAGAGTCCCTAGACTCGCCATTTCTGATGATGTTAAAATAAAATAAAGAAACCATGCACTGTGTTTATCTGTGTTCGTAATATTTAACCCCAAGTAACTGACACGGACTATCGGCCCGGGTTATTCCATATTAAGTTAGGAACTGTTACATTACGCTGTATTAGGGGTCATTTTTGTGAATATAAAATGCACATGTACGTAGGAATGCCGCAGATCCTGATGAGCCGGCTCACGTGATCTACAATTCGCAAACATTTTGATAAACGACAAAGTACATCTGTCGTGTTAAAAGCGTAACTCATTAGGCATCAGGGATTGGGGATCAATTGAAGTGCTAAATCACACCGCCGATGTACTTTGAACTCGATCTGAGGGTATATATTCGCGATATTTTAAAAGGGACGAAACAAGGACGCCTCGAAGCGATCGGGGCCGAACAGGTATTCGCGTTAAAACGTGTAACCGTTGTACACGTTTCAACGCTTTCATATAGCTACACGCTTCCAGGTAAAGCGTTGTACACGTTTCAACTCTTTCACCTCGCTACATATGTATACGCCAAAGCGTGGTATACGCCTTGAAGCTAAACGTAATACACGCTTTAAACTAAACGGTTTGACAATGTGTATTACACGTGTACGAACCGTATTATACGTTTAAACAACGTATACAACGCTACAGCAAACCGTTGCGTTCGCGTTGCGTTCGCGTTGAGTTTGCAAGTGTTGTCTACGGTGGAACAAAAACGGAGACTGCACTGTAGCAGTCTATGTCTACACGATCAAAGGCTTTCATAATATCAATAAAGCATGTGAATGTTGGTGTACTCTTGCGGTTTCTTATTAAGGAACACAGTGATAATATATGGTCCGCACAAGAACGTAATTTCCTAAATCCGTTTTGCTCGTCGACTAAAATGTCATTTTCAGTGAGAAATATGTTCAGTCTAGTATTTAAAACTGCAGTGAATATTTTACTAGTGGCATAGGCAGCAAGCTTATGCCTCGATAATTCAATGGTACTCTCAGATCATTTGTGCTATTTTTAGGAATCGGTTTGATGATGGCTTTACTCCATATTTCTGGTAACAAGTCATTCGTGAAACATTTCATAAAGAGCTTATGTAGCAGTTTTGTCGAATTAGCATTTTTAAACACATCGTATGGTAGTTTATCGATGCCAGCAGCGGACCCCCTCTTGCTATTTTGTATGGCTCTTGACACTTCTATCTCCATTATTGGTACATTTAAACCGTCTATAGCATGTTCGTCATATTCATTCATATTGTTTGTATCCATGTGAGCCTCTAAGTTTTGTTTAAACTGTAGTACCGTAATAACCCTATGTTTTTGGATGGGTAAAAATAATAATTATTTTTTACTGTCCGAATATATAGGTTCAAACAAATAATTATCCAAATTGCTGTCCGAAAATTTAGGGTCGCCAACCTCCAATCACCGGAATGCAATGTTCTCCGATGCTTTCTGTAAACGCCACGGGGCAATTAAATGCTCTGATGATTTCTGTGAACGGAGGCAATTAAATGATCAGTATAATACAAATGTGTTACCTTATTATTGGAAAAATAATCCCTGTATTAATTGCAATACTTAAATCCAATTCACCAGATAAGCCAAGTAGTGTGTGGAAAAATCGATCACTCCATGCTAACACGGTATTGCCAGTAGCCGTGTCCGCATATTACACATATTATACACGAAATTCGTGTGTTGCTTTGTGTAAAAAATAATTGATAACGCTCCTGAGCCGTGTCAAATGCCAGGTGTTTATCTGATGACATCATTCAGCGCGAGGCTGTAAACTGTGTGACCTTTAGGCTATGTTTTGAAATTGAACTGATCTGTGCCGCAAACGTCGGGGAACGTGCAACTTTCACCCCGCATCAAGGGTCAAAATAACCAATTACATGCTGAGGAGACGCTATTAGATGCTATTATGTTTGCGGTAAATCCTAAATATTTTCCTTCTATGCGCTCAGAAGTATACGTCGCGACCACCATTTGAACCGTCTGGTCGAGACGTTCAAATGAGTGGTCACAACATGTACTTTCATTGAGAAATAAAAAAAATAAAATATTTCATACCCGTAAAGGTGTATTCCGTCAATTTCCGAAAGGAATGGGTTAAAGATACACTCTCGATTATACGCAGATCTGTCGCCATATTCGCCGATATTGATTTCGAAAATATTTCCCGTAAATGGTGTTGAAAAGTTGACACAAAATTCAGAGTTCATGTGGAATTGTCGGTGACTAGATATGAAAGGAATGTTGGGTCGCGGCGTAATCGTCTGATGATGTGTGCGGTCTGGTTTCTCATATCTGGCAGACTTCAAAATAAAATCGGGACCTTGTAGTATTCTTTGATGTTACAGTTCAAAGCATTTGGATTTGTGGTAGGAAGGAAATACATTTTCATTGGTTGCATAAAGTATTGGACGAAATACTTGAATGAATGCGCGCGTGTCATTTGTGTTTACAATAACACCGGTATTGATTAATTTGCTGATTCTTACGTGTTTCACCGAAAGGACCCGGGCCAGTTGTGTTACCGAAATACTCGTACATATACGGATATTAATTATTGCTAATTGAACACTTTTTTTTTGCTGTCTGAAAACTTAGGGTTAACAAAATGTCCACATTTTTCACCTGTCCGAAAAAATAATTATTTTCTTGAAAAATAAGGGTGTCCGAATATTTAGGGTGTCCGAAAACATAGGGTCAGTACGGTACTTCCTCATAAAATTGTTCATCAAAGTTGGCGTTTTCACTCGCCTTCGCTTTATTGAATAGAGACTGAAAGTCTGAGACTGAAAGTCTGTCTGCTACGTTTTTAAAAAACATCATTTGTTACATTGTTACCATTTCCATCTATTGTGTGACCATAGGTATTTTAAATGTTTTGTTAGGTCCAAGTTGTTTAACCTGGTTCCAAAATTTACGCGGGTTTTCGGTTTGCATCGTTTCTATCTCAATGTGTTTGTTGTGTCTATATTTCCTTTTGCTTCGTTTCACTTTCGTGTCAAATTTGCGTTGTTTAGAAGTGTAGTCATTTCTCATCATGTCTTTGGTCCGTTTGGGGCCGGTGTTTTTCAAATATTCGCGTTCGCTCCCAACATACATCTCGCCATAATATTTCAAGATTGTCACTCCACCATTCCTTTGGCGCGTGTCTATGTCGGCGTATGTTTTTATTTGATACGTTTTTGAAGTTGACACTTGATATCAGTTCATTATAATACATCTGGCAAACTTTGTTGTAAATAACATTGATTTCTTGCTGTTGCATAGTTTGAGTCTCAAGCCTTGTGATTAAATCACGAAACTTAGTCGAGCCTAGAAAATCATTCGGAATGCTGGTGTAGTCAAATCGTTTGTTGTCGCATATGTTGTCTTTTTATACGCCCGTTTGAAAAACGGGACGTATTATGTATTCATCTTGTACTGGCGGGCGGGCGGGGGCGGGCGGTGGCACAGCTTGTCCACGCCATAACTAGTTATACTTGACGGATTGTAACCAAATTTGATATACATGTTTATTACGGCAAGCTGAAGAAGCCTATTGATTTTCCGATGACTTATCTCCCCTTGGCGGCCATTTTTAATTTTCGCACTCTGTATCCTTGTCCACACAATAACTCAAGTTCTACTTCACCGATCGAAACCAAATCCGGTATACATGTTTGTCATGGCAAGACAAAGAAGCCTATTGATTTTGAAAAATTTAAAATACTTATCTCCCCTTGGCAGCCATTTTTGTCGCGCCTGCTTTAGCAGAGGCGCGACTATAGTCGGCGCTTTTTCCGTCGTCCGCGTCGTCTTCGCGTCGTCGTCCGTTTTATTTTGTAAAGCAAATGCGTTAAGTTAATGTTTCTTCACAATATCTCTTTAACCCCTTGCCAGACTTTGATAATATTTCACATCAATGTTTGTCATGGGATGATGCTTCATTACGCACAACCCCACATCCAAATTCTGAAGGTCAAGGTCATTTATTTACTTGTAATGTTCACCGGTTTTGTAACAGGAATGCGTTAAAGTTATTGTTTTTTCACAATATCTCTTTAACCCCTTGCCACACTTTGATAATATTTCACGTCAAAGTTCGTCTAGGGATGATGCTTCATTACGCACACCCCCACATCAAAATTCTGAAGGTCAAGGTCATTTATTTATTTGTAATGTTCACCGGTTTTGTAACAGGAATGCGTTCAAGTTATTGTTTTTTCACAATATCTCTTTAACCCCTTGCCACACTTTGATAATATTTCACATCAATGTTTGTCTAGGGATCATGCTTCATTACGCACAAGGTCAAGGTCATTTATTTACTTGTAATGTTCACTGGTTTTGTAACAGGAATGTGTTAAAGTTATTGTTTTTTCACAATATCTCTTTAACCCCTTGCCACACTTTGATAATATTTCACATCAATGTTTGTCTAGGGATCATGCTTCATTACGCACAAGGTCAAGGTCATTTATTTACTTGTAATGTTCACTGGTTTTGTAACAGGAATGCGTTAAAGTTATTGTTTTTTCACAATATCTCTTTAACCCCTTGCCATACTTTGATAATATTTCACATCAATGTTTGCCTACGGATGATGCTTCATTACGCACACCCCCACATCCAAATTCTCAAGGTCAAGGTCATTTATTTACTTGTAATGTTCACCGGTTTTGTAACAGGAATGCGTTAAAGTTATTGTTTTTTCACAATATCTCTTTAACCCCTTGCCAGACTTTGATAATATTTCACATCAATGTTTGTCTAGGGATCATGCTTCATTACGCACACCCCCACATCCAAATTCTCAAGGTCAAGGTCATTTTTTACTTGTAATGTTCACCGGTTTTGTAACAGGAATGCGTTAAAGTTATTGTTTTTTCACAATATCTCTTTAACCCCTTGCCACACTTTGATAATATTTCACATCAATGTTTGTCTACGGATGATGCTTCATTACGCATACCCCCACATCCAAATTCTGAAGGTCAAGGTCATTTATTTACCTGTACTGTTCACCTGTTTTGTAACAGGAATGCGTTAAAGTTATTGTTTTTTTCACAATATCTCTTTAACCCCTTGCCAGACTTTGATAATATTTCACATCAATGTTCGTCTAGGGATGATACTTCATTACGCACACCCCTACATCCAAATTCTGAAGGTCAAGGTCATTTATTTACTTGTAATGTTCACCGGTTTTCTAACAGAAATGCGTTAAAGTTATTGTTTTTTCACAATATCTCTTTAACCCCTTGCCACACTTTGATAATATTTCACATCAATGTTTGTCTAGGGATGATGTTTCATTATGCACACCCCCACATCCAAATTCTCAAGGTCAAGGTCATTTATTTACTTGTAATGTTCACCGGTTTTGTAACAGGAATGTCACTATTTGGTGGAATTTCATCAAATTTTCTTATTATTTTTTGGGTGGATGACTTTTGTTATTGATGGAAAATTACTTAATTTTTGGATTTTCTGTGTTTAATGGCCAAAAGTTTGTCGGCAGCAAAACGTGGAACAGACAGTAGTTCGTAGTTGCTGACACCTACATAAGTTATTGTTTTTTCAAAATATCTCTTTAACCCCTTGCCAGACTTTGATAATATTTCACATCAATGTTTGTCTAGGGATGATGCTTCATTACGCACACCCCACATCCAAATTCTGAAGGTCAAGGTCATTTATTTACTTGTAATGTTCACGTTCAAATGCCTCGGCAGGCGCGACACCGCTTCCGTGGCGGAATTCTTGTCAATTTTTGCACTCTGTATCCTTGTCCACACAATAACTCAAGTTCTACTTGACCGATCATAACCAAATTCGGTTTACATGTTTATCACGTCAAGATGAGTTATCTCCCCTTGTTGACTGACCTTGCCTCGACGGGCGTATATTGTGACCTTCGGCACTCTTGTTTATTTTATATATCCCAATATAGAGCTAACTTACGCAGAAAAAACAAGGTAGCTACATAAATTATATGCTGTTCTTGCCTTAAATTCTAATTTTCCAAGTCCAGATAACATACAGTGAGTGGTAGTGTAGGGGGAGACATACAACCCTCTCAGTACTGTCTGTTTTACGTTTTGCTGCCGACAAACTTTTGGCCACAAACTTTCTAAAACATATTTAAATGTAAGTACTTTTTCATCAATAACAAAAAAGTTACCCTCCTAAATCTTTTTTATTTGATGAAATTTAATCAAATATTAATTTTATTGCGAAAAAACGATTTTCCTATGGGAAATGGGGCAAAAGAAGCTTAAGCATCTGCAGGAATAGTAGAACAAAATAATTGGAAATTGACTCCGAAACCGCGATAGATAGCTTGGAAATGATGTAACTAAGAAAACAAAAGTTAGAATTTGAAAATTGGTCTACAAATTCCAAAATTATTTCAAAACATCTATGTTCAGCCCCCATGTTAAATTCCCATAGGAAAATCTTTTTTTCGTAATAAAATCACTATTTGGTGGAATTTCATCGAATTTTTTTATTATTTTTTTGGGTGGATGACTTTTGTTATTGATGGAAAATTACTTAATTTTTGGATTTTCTGTGTTTAATGGCCAAAAGTTTGTCGGCAGCAAAACGTGGAACAGACAGTAGTTCGTAGTTGCTGAGACCTACATATGTGACAAGCCACAACAAAAAGGTGCATATTGAGTTTTAGGCCATTGTAGCTCCTGATCATCTAGCTCAATTATGCTGCCTTATACAGATTTTTGTCAATGACATAGTGACAGATTCCTCGATGAAATAGCGAACAGAATAGGCCCTGATCACAATTAGAAAATTCACCAACTGATCAACTGGCAAAGTCAATAATAATATATTTTCTCATGGCGAGACGCATTTTTCTTTTTAGATGAATCTGATAGACAGGCAATGATGCGAACATGTTCTTCATGTATCGTTAAACGACGTTCAGATTGGGAGATTGTAGACATATTATTCCACGTTGTTATTCTGCTACATTTATGGTAATACATGTAATGCACATTGACAGTGTTGCGCCTCGAACATTTTCCTACCTCAACATTACAATGTCCCTGAAATTGCCCCCATTGAATTTGAGACAGAGGCACAAGACTGATCATTGTCCTTACAGTAAATTATCCTAGGGTCATATAGTTCTGTGTTTTCAAAACATGTCTAGTTAGTTATCTTACAGTTGCATTGAATATGGCAATCATTTCCCTGTAAAGGCGACTTTTCACCTTGTATGTTCTGGTGGAGTTGGCTCCACCCTCTGTCGTGCTGCTAATCTGATGGCTGCTGTTTGATTGCTGTGTCTACCGGGTAATGTTGGAATACATGTTCTGTGAAACCTTTCTAAATATGGCAGCCAGGGAGGTCCACATTCTGTTAGAGGTCCCTTTGTAATGTTGGTGTACATGTATGAGCCCTGATAGACATGATGAAATGAAACCATTGTTACAGATAAATAATATAATAATTAAGCACATAAGCACAACAACATTCACTGTCCAAACAGGTTCTCGTCGAGAAAATGTAAAATAAACAGTGGACAAAAGTTTTAATTCAATGTTCTTAGCCTTTAAGGGTTAAGGAGATGCTCTATACCTGATCATTCTTAGATTCAAAGTTACTTGATTTGTAAATGTAATGGAATATATGTATAACATATATGTGAACTCTGCCGCTTTACTGTATCCTATTATGGTACATGGAGTGGCCAACTCGGCCATCTTTGTGTATTCCAGCCATCAGCCAGTTTCACCACTTCTGGCGTTTGACAAGAAACTGACAATGAGAAGTAGAACATAATTATGATATATTGTAGCTAATCATATATAGAATTGCCAGGACAACAGACTCCTATCAATTATCTTGCACCAAACTGTAAAATATGTCGGTTTTCTGAGAGTTTTATGCCTGTTTTTCTAACAACACAAATCACAATTTAGCATGTGTAGGCTCTGTGCGTACCAGCATAACTTAGGGTTTTTAGTTCCATCTCTGCACACCAGTGATTTTGTATATATATATATATGTTATGGGAGAAATGGACATTATGGCTTTTATGGTCAGTGTAGACCGAGATGAATTATTCACCATCCAATGACAGTCACAAATAGGGAATGTTTTGCATGCACTGCAAATACTGGTTGTGGATCTAACATAACATTAACCCTGTCAACATAAAGACGAATCTTCTTTTAGTAAGACGTCTTCAGGATCTACAGTGTTTATCAAAATTTTCCAGATTTCAAAATCACCCTTTTAGGATTAATTGGATATAGTAAACAAGGTGATCACCGTCGAGTGTCTCACTCACAAAGGTCAGGGTCACCAAGATCAAGGTCATTGAAATGATACTTGGTGGACAACCATCAGTGTGAGGGAGTTTCATAATAATCTTACAGGAGATATTCAACATTTCCACTCAATTGTTGATGCCTACGACAACGCCTGCAATGCCAGAATTGTGACTGCTATGTCTCACGTTCTGCCTATGTCGGTGAGGCAATAACTACTCTAGAACAATCACTGCCAAATATTTAGGGCATTTGGTGTAAACTTTTCCAGTTCCTGTTTATTTGTTTACATATTCATAAATTACACTTATCAGAAAAAATGTTTTTCTAATCAAGCAAAATGGCATATATATCCATAAACTGTGCAGATCCAGATGAGACAGCTGCTCTGGATCTACACTGTTTGCAAACATTGAGACAATGCTTGTAATGCCCCCTATTCAATAGAAAGAGTGCCACGTTGGTTTGCTCTTGGTATGTGTATGCCATGATCATTTACTTATAACTTTAATATTCAGTCACTCGGTTCATGTGAACATTGTGACACACTCACTCACACCATCATTTACATTACTCGCCTTCTTATGCCTCCCATGCGATTGCAAGGTAGGGGGTGGGGGGCAGATTGCTTTGCTCTTGAGGTTCTGTTCCGTACATCCATCTGTCCGTCTGTGGTCATTTGCGTCAAAAAGATTGTAAGAGTTTCTCCATCATGCTATAACTTCAATATTACTAGATATATTAAGTCATAATACGGATAAAGTGGGGTGGTTTTTGTATCGAACCCTGCGACCATGTAAATAGAGATTAAATAAAATGGTTCTTTGAAAACGCGGTCATGTTAATGGTGCGGTCTCAATAATGGGGTGGTCGTAAAGTGGAACTTTACTGTAGTTCCGTATATTGCTAACCATAGGTCTACCCGCTCCATAAGTCGAGGCCAGAAACTGAGCAAAAAGTACAAATCTCGGGCCATGTCGTGGCTATAAGTCGACTACCCGTCTTCAGAAACTGAATATCTGTCGGCTATTGGGCGCAGGCGAAATTAGATTATGTGTCGCCTCCATAGATTCGCTTAAATTTTTTGCTTTCTACAGTTTATCTGGAGCGAACACGCTTCATGTAAACATAGAAAACATATCATTAAGTTACTGTACTATATTTATTGATTTTTGTAATGTAAAAGTCGTGCTTGAAACATTTAATACACACATGGCATGCTATTCGAATTATGATGTGTTGTCATAAATCGGCTGTTACGTGAATTGGACAAACATGATGAAATAGTTATTCAAGTTTAAAAATGGTAATATTTGTATCCCCCGGACTCCGTCGGGGTGTCCGGAGCATAACTCGACCACCCTTTGGAATATTTTTATGAAACTTCACACATGCATAGACCACGACCCGAAGGTGTGTCGCGCACAAGAATGACAACTCTTGCATAGCTAATTTTTTAGTTATCTCCCTTTTTTGTTTTCGCGCACTGATTTCCTGTCCGGAGCATAACTCGACCACCCTTTGGAATGTTTTCATGAAACTTCACACATGCATAGACCACGACCCAGAGGTGTGTCGCGCACAAGAATGACAACTCTTGTGTAGCTAATTTTTGAGTTATCTCCCTTTTTTGTTTTGCGCACTCTACAAACTGGACAATAATGCATGAAGACCCGTTTTCTTGTGTGCTCTGTACACCTTACCTGTAGAGAGAACAATAGAGACTGGGAGAACCATGTGCTAGCATGGGCTTGCATGTGCAAATGTCCAGTGCTTGACCACTGCTGACCACAGGTAATTTATACAGGTAAATCACTACATTGGGTACTGTGTTGAAAATATTGTGGCATTATGTGGACCTGTGCAGATGTATGTAGATAAATATAGGACTATTAAAAAAAAATCTGGGCTCCAGTAGCAAGCATTATTATTTTTAAACTTTTTGTTTCCATTTTTTTTTCTTCATTTTTTTTATCCATTTTTTTTTCCTTTTTTTTTTTCTTTTTTTTTTTCTTTTTCTTTTTTTTTTTTTTTTTTAAATTATTTTTCAATTTTTGTCTAGTAGCATAAGGGCGTAAGTGCTATATACAGACTATTCACCTGTGCATGTGCTAGCTTGTGCAACTGACCACTGACCACTTACAGGTAATTTATACAGGTAAATGATTATATTACATTTCCGTAAACTGTGTTGAAAATATTGTGGCAATATGTTGACCTGTATATATATGATATGTAGATAAATATAGGACTATTAAAAAACATTCTGGGCTCCAGTAGGGAGCATTATTCTTTTTTCTTTTTTTTAATTTAAATTTTTTTTTTCAATTTTTTTTTTTACATTCTTTTTCAATTTTTTAACTGACCACTAACTTATTACAGGTAATTTATACAGGTACATTATTACATTTCCGTAACTATTAACAAAAATTCTGGGCTCCAGTAGCGAGCATTATTATTTCTGTAAACTGTGTTGAAAATATTGTGGCATTATGTGGACCTGTGCAGATATATGTAGATAAATATAGGACTATTAAAAAAAATTCTGGGCTCCAGTAGCAAGCATTATTATTTTTAATTTTTAAAAAAAAAAAAAAAAAAAAAAATTTCAAATTCTTTTTCAATTTTTGTCTAGTAGCATAAGGTCTTAAGTGCTATATACAGACTATTATCATATAATAAAACAATTATTGACTAGTGAGCCATAGAATATAATCTGATATTCTATGGCTCACTAGTCAATAATTGTATAATATGTTCGGCCAGTGAAAATTGCTTTCGGGCCCAGGCTCGAGGTCAAGGCGGGACAAGGCGAGGCATCTAATTCCGCGGAATTCTTGTTTACTTATCTCCCTTTGTTGTTTCGTGCTCTGATTTTGTATCCAGAGCATAACTCGAACACCCTTTGGAATATTTTTATGCCCCACCACGATAGTGGAGGGGGCATTTAGTGTTACCCTTGTCTGTCCGTCCGTCCGCACACACAAATGGGTACTTGTTGTAAGTGTACGGGGATCTTATTGGGTAGGGTTAGGATAGTGTTGGGTACTCTTGTTGGGTATTTTTATACAGTAAAAACCCAACAAGTATTCATTCGTAGGAACGTGCGTCCCGTCCTCCCGTCCGTCCGTCCGTCCGTCCGTCACAAAACTTTAACACTCTGGTAAATGTCTCATAATTTCTTCATCCTTCGACTGATCTGCTTCATATTTCACATACACATTGCTCTGATGGTTCACTACCGCCCTGTGCCAAATCCACGTTTGTCCTGCCCCCGCCAAGCCCAGGGTCAAGGTTACATCTTGGTGCTTCACATTTCTAGTTTATTTGATTACCATAAGTCTGGTGTACCAGCATAAACAAACAATTATTACCTCTTAGGAAAGCAAACAATTATTACCTCTTAGGACAGCAAATAATTGTATTTCTGTCAAGTAAATAACGATAATATCAACTAGCCACAACTATAAGGAGGTAAACAGAACAGCCGTTACCTGGTAATTGCACAGCTAATGACCGGACAGTGTTTGATTGAGAATCTGAATTGACTGGTAATGTTTGCAGTGCTTTTCTGATTTGTGGCTGTAACTGGAGAAATGGGATTTATATGAATTGTGACCAGTGTAGCTCTTGGTTGTCTACATGTATAACCAAACTAAACAGTGAGATTTTTACGTACAGTACAATCGAACCGGTAACGGACTCGAAAAAAAGTTTTGAGTCGGGTGTAGTTCGAGGGAAAGAAACATATATAATAGTCAATGACTTGATTTCATCTAGGAATGCCACCACTGTTTGACGTCTATGAAGTCTTCTGCAAGAAATGTATCAAATAAACAACATGTATAATTATTTAATTATTTTGTTTTATTATACCCCCCACCCCCGCAACGACTTGTGGGGGGTATACTGGAGTCAGGTTGTCTGAGCTTACAAATGGATACATATGTGGCTAGGAGAACAATAGGTTATGTAATATTCTATTGTTCTTTGATTTTATGTGGCTAAAAATGGGTTTATGTGACTACAGAACAATAGGGATGAACAAAGGGAAAGGTTAGGTTAGTCATAAGTCACACTGGACCTCTACCACCCTGTGACAAATTCACGTTAGTGCCGCCCCCGCTAAGGTCACAAGGTCACAAGCCCACACACTTGGAAATTATTTTACATATTTAGGGGTACCTGGGCCTACGCGGGGGGGTATTCCGTAAGCCTCGCTTACTGACCAATCTAGTTTCAATATGTACATGTATGAATATGTAAACAAATAAACTGGAACTGGAAAGGTTTACAGCAAATGCATTATGAATTTCTTTCAAAACATTCCTCAGTCGTGAATGCATTTCTCATTCACTTTGAATGTTAAAATTAATGTATTAATGTGGTTATCTTGACACGCTGCGTTATCACCACTTAATTATTATACACCCGTTTCAAAAAACGGGACGTATTATGTATTCATCTTGTACGGTTGGGCGGGCGGGCGGACGGGCGGGCGGCGGGCGGGCGGGCACAGCTTGTCCACGCAATTACTAGAGTTCTACTTGACGGATTTTAACCAAATTCGGTATACATGTTTATCACGGCAAGATGAAGAAGCCTATTTATTTTCAAAAGTTTCCAATTACTTATCTCCCCTTGGCGGCCATTTTTATTTTTCGCACTCTGTATCCTTGTCCACGCAATAACTCAAGTTCTACTTTATCGCTCGTAACCAAATTCGGTATACATGTTTATTACGACAAGACGAAGAAGTCTATTGGTTTTGAAAAATTTCTGATGACTTATCTACCCTTGGCAGCCATTTTTAATTTTCGCACTCTGTATCCTTGTCCATGCAATAACTCAAGTTCTACGTCACCGATCGTAAACAAATTTGGTATACATGTTTATCATGGCAAGACGAAGAAGCCTATTTATTTTGGAAGATTGTGACCAAATTCAATATACCGTAAATATTCTAATAGACGCCCGGGCATCTATTAGAATCACCACTGGCTCCGAAGTCCAGGGTGGGCATTTAATAGAGGCAAGTGTTATTCAGCAAAGGGAAAATGATAAAAAAATATACGATGTTTTGCTATCTGAACAAAAACATAACTAAGGGACGTTACTCTCAAACGCCAGACTTGATTGTACTGTCTGTCAGTTTATAAACATTTGGGCCAAGACGTTTCGGCCCACTCTGGTCATTATGGTACAGTCGGTAGAAATGTTAAATTTAATGGTAATGTATATCAAGACAGCGTCAATCATTAATGCTGATCAGATTTACGCCTACGGACGAATTCTGATCACCCTGTGTCCTTGCAAATAGCTACTGCTGATGAGGAATTTACTGCGACACCGGAAACAGTCGAATTTCGCTTCCGCTTTTGAAAGTGAAAGTAGCAATTATGTTTTTTCCCCGATTTTAAAGGAAGTGTCTTTCGAAATAATGGAAAGAAAAAAAATCTAATTGGACAATTAGCTCCCGATTTTGTTTCAAGTCGGTACTGGGCGTTTATTAGAGGCACTAATTTCGTGAAACTTGGCCAAAAAATGTGTCATTTTCAACGTAAAAAGTGGGGGGTGGGCGTCTATTAGAGCATGGGCGTCTATTAGAATCTTTACGGTACATGTTTATCACGGCAAGAACCCTATTAATTGTCAGTGAGTTATCTCCCCTTGTTAACTGGCCTTGCCTCGACGGGCGTATATTGTGACCTTTGGCCCTCTTGTTAAATTTGTGTTTTAATGTAACCCGCCTGTCATTACTCAAGGGAAACAATTAAAAAAGACCACCAATCGTGAAATTAAATGCACACCTCGTTGGGCAAACAAATCACAACAGACATACCTGTACGAGTTATTTATAGTAATTACCGTTGTTCGACTGCCCAAGGGACCGCACCTTTGGTTTGAGAGTTCGAATTTACCGTAGTTCGAGTTTAAGTAAAATATTGAATGATTTATATGGGTAATTTTTCGGGACTGCTGGGTGAGTTCGAATTTTCTGGACTGTTTGACGAAAACCTGTTTGAGTAAATGAGAATCGTAATACGATTATGCTCTATACTGGTCGAAATTGTACTAACGTACATTTTGCCAGTCCTGTGACTGATTTGTCGGTACCTTCAGATGGCTGATTCCACTTTAATTTTGATTCACATATCACACCAACATGAATTTTCTGTTTTGTTTTTCGTGTCGGCTTGAACTCGTTTGATAATATTATATTATACAATTATCACCCACCAGCCGATGCACAAATCTCTAAATATTTTTTCTACAATTTGTTTCCTTTTTGTTGATGTGCCATTAAGCACCATTCCTTTAATTTCTCACCAAAAGTTTGTGTTGTTACCACTCAACGAGACGGTTCAACTGAGTGGCAAGAACGTACATTTTGGGCATGGGGGTGGGATCCCAGTCTAACCGACTGATGACATATCCGGTAAAATTGCCGTTGATCCGATGGTAAACCGGAAGTGGTCGGACTGAATGTCCGACAATAATTTCTAAACTTTGAATCACCATCCTTTGGAATGCCCATTTCTGGCTTTGTGATGCGAGCTAGCCTTACTAACATGACTGATATTCTTAAAAACTCTTAAATAACCCATAAAATAAATGTAAATTAATGTTATATATTCGGTCTGGTAAAAAATATTTCCGGTCTGGTATAACTTTTGAGATTACCAGACCGAATGTCCTGTAAAATTTTGGCAGTTTGGCGGAGACTGGGATCCTCTACCTTCACCAGACATGGTTACACCCACGAAAGAAACATATTGGCTACGAGACGTGGGCATACTTCATACTTGTGTTTATGTTATTTTTCCATCAACATCGTGGGGTTGGGGGAGAGGTCGAGTGAAAAAAGCATGCTGCTGGTGTGCTACTGCTATTCTGGTTGCAAATATAATAAGATGCCTTTGTGCATGTATACCATACCGTACACATTTTTTACAAACAATTCTTCACCTGGGGCATTTTCAAAATGTCCACTGTGTATCCATTCAACAATATGACATTGAAAGATAGAAACAAATAGTCTCGGTCAAATGTGATCAAATTCTCACCAATTTGCATCATACCACGGGCATACTTTGATTTATTAACTATAATTATTTCTTACCAGCGTACATGAAGAGTTGGCTGGTTTGAAAGCAAGTGTGACTTTGGCTTCTTTTTAGGAGGCATTTTGAACGCCACCCGCCAACAATCTCCCGATTTGGCAGAATACACATCAAATACACAAACTGCACAGTGTGTATTCGACCTGAGAGATCTAGACTGTAGTGTGTGCTATATTTAGCCGAGTTATACTTGCCGGAAATTTATCAACCAAGTAAACTGCTGTAGCGGAAAAACCAGGGGCCCATTTCACTAAACTTCTTACTATAAGAAATTATCGTACAAACTTCTTAGGCACATTTTACCGTTTCACTAACGTCAATTTCGTGCGAACTTTCTTGCGAAGTTCGTAACTTTCCTCGTAAGTCTACGATAGGTATTGGGCTGTTGTACGAAGATTTTTTATCGCAAGTGTCACGGCCGCCATACATGTATTCCATGAATAACATCGCCGTCAAATCGGCGGTGCATACTGTCCGTTTATTTGTGGCATTATTTAGTAACGATACATCCTTCCGCATTAATACAATTACCCTCACTACTGATCGTACGTCTGTTTGTCTGTTTATTTTTTTTAAAGTTTTTGTCTGTCCGTCTGTCTGTTCGTGTGTTTAGTTTTTGGAAGTTTTTGGAAGTTTCTCAAATCACTTATAGGGGCCCTAAGTGCGTACAGACCTATTTTCTAGTTTTAGCTGCTTATCAGTTAGCCAGCAAATGCAACCCAGATATAACGTGGCTTATAGAGTAGTGACTCACTATACTTGTACCTGCTGATCAGTTAGCCAGCATATGCAGCCTGATCTAACGTGGCTTATAGAGTAGTAACTCACAATACTTATAGCTGTTGATCATGATCAATTATCCCAACAAATGCAGCCTGATATAACGTGGCTTATAGAGTAGTGACTCACTATAATTATAGCTGTTGATCAGTTATCGCAACAAATGCAGCCTGATATAATGTGGTTTACGGAGGAGTGATTCATTATAATTGTAGTGTGGTGTACGGGTGAAATGGATGAAAACACAAATCAAATAACTTTCAAAAGTAATATATGTAATGTGTTGTCATATTAGGAATATTACCCATGTCCGTTTAATTTTTGCAGCCATTTCTAGAACATTTTCAGAAAACAACATTTTTGTTACGGTATACTATATGGTACATCGAGTTGCCATCTCCGCCATCTTTGTATGTACAGCCATCTTACAGTTTCATCACTTCAACCGTTTGATACATACAGCAAATAATATGACAGACACAGTATTAATTACAATGTGGTGCAATACATTATAGACATATATGACAACAGCGTGCTATAAATATTATGCCAGAAAGTTATACAACAGGTTAAGGTCATATAAGGCCTGGCCAACTGGTTCGATCCCGTATTCAACCTGCTGCATTGGGGGGGAAATCCCAAAATCAGAACGGAATATTTACATCGAAAGAAATGTATATTCAGCCCTGAATTAGAATAACCCGACCTGGTTCCAGGTCCATACCACACCAAAGACTTTGTATATAAGTGTGATGAAAACAACCAATCGGAAGTTGCACAGACTTGTATTTATGGGTATGTCAAATTATTTGTGGTATGTACCAAATGCCACAAGAGGTAAACGTTACTGATGGATTGCATACACTAAGATGGCCAATATATCAACTCCATGCCCCGTATAGTATACAGTAACAAGCTAAAGCAAATAAAAATCACATTTGAGATCATCAAAGACTCGAGCACTTGAAGCTTTGCAGACATGGGTTACCCTGCCCTACCTGGTGAAGGGTGAGTTCTACTCCGAGGCTGGCGACATCCACGGTGTCTCTAGGAGTTCAGTTTCTCGGTGTATTAATGATGTTGTCTCAGCCATCAATAATCGACTGGACAACATCGGTTTTCCCACCGATGAACAAGACCTGACCACCTGTAAAAAAGCCTTTTACAGTGTGGCCAGGATTATGAACACCCTGGGTGCCGTGGATACTCAGTGTCAGTCCAATTCACTTTCCTGGTTTTCAGCATGCTGGACTAAGGAAGTTGATTTGACAGCTGTCATCTGGTTGTCAAAGTCGGACCGGAAGTTTACATTCAAAGGGCTTGATGAATTTCCAATACTGAAAAGTTCTTAAGAAGTTTGTAACTTAAGAAATTTTGCACGAACATGTTAGTGAAACGCACGTAAGGAGTTCGCAAGAAGTTCGTACGAAAAGTATCGTCGACATAAGAAAGTTTGTATCGTAAGAAGTTTAGTGAAACGGGCCCCAGACCGTGTTCTCGAGCCGAATCGTAGTAGATGTGTGTAATCGATAAGCGCAGAAACATTGTGCCATAAAATATAAATGTAAATGTTACTTTCGGTTTAGAAGCGGTAACATATTTTCACCGACGTATTGGCCTAGTCAGTATAATATAAAGTACAATGACGGCGGATTAGCAGGTAATATCAAAAGTGCCATAAGCCAGACCGATTTTCAACAGGGCTTGATCTATGGTTTATAAAAAATTGAGAGAAGAAAATATGCCCGTAGAAATTGTAGCCGTCCGTCCGGTTCAACTGAGCTAGTAGTCGGCGAAATCGCTGGCCGCCTGTGCTTGCGGAGACCTCTGCAGTATATGAGATGTACCCCTGCTGACTTGCTCTAGATTTGTTTCACAATTAGTCTGTAGTGTTTGTTACGTAATATGTAACATAAAGCCAGTATCTTCACAGTAATATAATTGTAATACATTGTAGGGCAATTGCCAATAATAGCATGTCACAGGGCCGGGACAGGCATTCCCGTTGTGGCCCGTCCCTGTTGTATGTACCCTGTTGCCTGTCCGCATGACCCCGCCCGCCCGCGACCGCTCATTCCCGCCAGCGACCCGCATTCCCACCCACCGCACCCGCCCGCGCCCGCCGCGCGCGCGCCCGCGTCCGCCGCGCCCGCCCGCCCGCGCCCGCCTGGCCCGCCCGCCCGCGCCTGCCCGCGCCCACGCGCCCGCCCACCCGCCCACCAACCAGTGGCAGCTGCAATGACAAAACATTCAGCAGTAGCAGCTTCAGTGCATGACCTTTCTGCCATCACATCTATATTTTGCTAAACTGTATTCCAAATAAATATGATAATTTCAATACAATTAGAAATTTCAGTTTTCCAGCTCACTTGCAGGAATGCTAATGGCACAGCCCCAGTGGGGGTATACTTGTCAGAATCCCAACCTGCCCTGCCCCATTGTGTATAATGGTGTATCATCTAATGTTGTTTTCTTTACTATTCAGAGAGCTAGTGGGGAGTATTTTTTACTTTTATTTTGAGATCATGCCCATATTGTCTAGGCGAAAATGTGGCATATTTTGCTTCGTAATCGTCCAATTTTCAATCTGCATAATTGGATGTCTAACTGCCATCTTATCATTTGCATAGTGCTAAATATCAATCCTCTGTTATTCGTTAATTACAGTTCCATGACCCGTAGTAAATTTACCAATCAATATTTGGGCTTATGATTATGAAACTTTCTGTGCATGCCACAAAATTTTTACTCTAAATACTGATAATAGAAATTATTTTAAGAGGCTAAACATTTAGTTTCAAACTAATCAAGCATGAGACCTCACATATACATGTATATATGTATACAACACCGGATCACTTTACACACCCTCACATATACATGTATATATGTATACAACACAGGATCACTTTACACAATTAAAGGACTGAACGTCCTGAAATTCTTAGCAGTATGTGTTTGTGGATGACACATAGACTAATAAGAGTGGAAAGCGTTTCGCGAAAAGTAAGCGTGGGAATTTTACAACAGCAACAACAACAATGAGTTAAAAATAGATTTTTGGAAAACCCAAAATGATAAATGTTCTGCGACCTATTCTGAAGATTGTATTCGTGCACTGAACCATGGATTTACGAATCGGGAATAATTCAGTATGACAGTTAATAGTCGCACCCTTAGACTACGGAAACCTGTGCAATAACATAAATTTAGCACAAAAAAAGCAAACAAAACATTTATCACATTGAAAAGGCGATCAAGCTTTAAGTTGTTATTACTATTTTTTTATGGCTTAAGACACATGTTTTTAAAAAGTTCAACCTACAAAATATGTGCTGCGACCGACATAAGCTCATTTGCATAAAAGCTGTATGACCTCAAATTTGGATGTCGGTTGTATAATTCTTCGCTAGCACTCAAATAATAATCTAAATAGGCCATAGAAAATTAATTAAGTAGCAGACCAGACTCTCATTTTGATTTTTTAATGAAAATTGGGTATGTGGGAAGATTTTATCTTGCATTGACATTGTTTAAAATTAATGTACAAAACAATGATTTCTATATTTATATACAGTCTACGCTCGTTTACTCGAAGTCCGTCGGACTGTGATAAATACTGTAAATGTGTAAACCGAAGTTTGACGTAACGAAATCTGAACAGGGCCTCAAAATATTGCCATACATATTACGGGATGCAACTCACATACAATTTGTGACACACAGAGTTACACTTTGGCAACTATAATGTGTTTGCTTGCGTTTGCCTATACACGCATGTGTGTAGTTGAACTAAGTATACGCATCTGTATTATCAGGGTGGAGCAAGAAAAGACAATTCAAAGCAGTAAAGTAACATTTTATTATGCTTAATAAATAAAGCATGTAAACCGCTTACAGTTTAATTTGTGTCGAGTAAATCACCTTCAACACTTATTCAACGTTTGTTTATTGAGGCTAACACAGGTAAACAAGTCTAATCTTTGATCCGGTAAATTGGCGCCGCGAATTCGCACTTCGAGTGCAAACTGACACTTTGACTTAACGAGAGTGAAATACCACACATTTCTGTTTTCGGAACCTAACAATAAGTTTGAATTGGCGAAAATTCGACATAACAAAATTTGACGTAACGGTAGCCAGTTACATTGAAAATAATAGGATCTGAAACGGGACTTGGACACGACTTCGATGTAACGAGGGAATTCGACTTAACCGACTTTGAGTAAACGAATGTAGATCGACTGTACAAAAAATGCAAGTTACATGTATTTACAGGTCGATGAGAATATGCAAATTAACCCACTTTGGTCACATATAGTTTGAGTCTTCGCACATGGCAAATGACATGGAATACGGTTAATCACAAATTGATTACATTGTGATACATGTACAAACACACCCATGGATCATGTTGAAATATACAAGGACCACACACACACACACACACACACACACACACACACATTTGTCCACTGTATCTTAATGAAAGTGAAATCATCGAACAAGTTGAATGTATACAAATGCATATGCCCTGATATTTAATTACAGTGAAATCGCGATGGCTCTTAAAATGAGATGCCTCGTACATGTAATGCTGGGCTCACAAAATAATATTCCCTATATGTGTAATGTATTATAAATGTGATGGCTCAAAATGCAACTCCTTGAAAAGTGCAATCTGTCGAAACATGTTTCAAGTCCCTTGGACACATTTCTTGCTATATCGCTATACGATGGCTCGAAGGTTTTGTCGTAGTTTGTGTTTGGCTAATTTTCACACCTCCGCGTCTGATTTATTACGATCAAAAGTCGAACCACGTCCATGCAATGTGATTTCTTGTTAATCGAGTTTGATTTCTTCCGTTGTTGAATGCGATAATTTTCAACTTTAATTGAATAATTATTAGCCGATCTATTTATAGATCGGCTAATATGTTGGTTATCCATCGAATTCTGAAAAAGTTTGTAGCAACCCTTTTCTCCGCTATTCGGTAATCTACGAACGCGAATTTTTCTGTATCACTTCCAAATTGCATCAACCGATAAAGTTTGCATTTTTGGCAATTATCTCCGTTTAAAACTTTACTTATAGCCAAATAACACAATTTTGAATACTTAATGAGCTGAACGCCTGAAGAGATTTAACCCGGAAGTTATTGTTGTTGAAGTCCATAGTTGGCTCTAATGGCCATATACGCCAACATACGCCGATTATTGGGCTAATTTAAAGCTTTTATTTATTAAACAGAACAAGTTTCAGCCACGTATAATCGCGTAAAATGTGTTTATTCGGCTAATTTATAATCGACCTCTGCTCAAAATCTCCTTACTAGTAACCCCAGCATTTTCGGGTTTATCCCAGCATCTCGGGTTTATCCCATTGGATCGCGTATGCGCGTCATTTGACGCTAGTATATTCACAAAATTTTCCACCAATCAAAACGAAGAATTGCCCTTCATAGCCAACTTTGATTTGTTTACGTATCATGCAGGGATGGCAGGGATGCATCCAGCACGCGCGATTGCGGCAATCCCCCTTAATTATTGTCAATGCCGCAAATTATTGATTGTCTTGCGCCCGACATCGCGCAAAAAAATCACGGATGGGGCACATTAGGCCAATCTGGGCATGTGCCTGAATACGCAGGAGCTTGCGTCTATTTTTAGATGACACTGTAACCGCTAGATATATATAGCCCTGGTAGCTCCGCCCACTCGCATGCTGCCACAGAATTCGGACAAACACACACACAGTGACTACAACTTTGTGTATTGCGGAGTGTAATTTGTAGATAAATAGAGCATACAGTACAGGTGTTACGCTGGAATATTTCGCAACATAATGGTGACAACAAAACATTGCTGCTATGGCATTGCTGCTATTGGATGGATTTGGGAACGGGTTTCCAAAACCTGCACAAAATCGAGAAAAATGTCAACGCTGGGTACAGAACTGTGGTCGAAAATAGTTTACCATTGACAATCTTACCAGAGACACCTACATATGTTCGATGCACTTTACCCTGATTTGATCGGCTAATAACATCATGCTCTGCATGACTTTTCATTGCTATCTTAATTTGTTGTTGTTTCGTGTCCCGTAACAAGTGTTATAGTGTTACAATTTGATGGACTGAATAAACATAAATATGGACGATATAAACCCTGACTGAATCATGCAGATGCATTGTCCATAGACTGGTTGCAGTTGATGTTTACCATTCTTCGTCCATATGGAATCTAGGTCATGAACTCTGAGTAACTCCAGTGTGCAGACCAGACCCCTATTAATAGGCTATATGCCCAGGTCAAATAGCTTGGGGTCACACCATAGAGGCTCCCTGCTGCAATGCTGAATTGTTGTCTGCTAAGTTATTGTGCAATTTCATAGATCACGTAAAATTTAGCCTTGCGTACATCATAATAAAATATGTTGATTTTGGAATAAACAAGCTGATTAATTGCTACACTGTGGCACAATTTTATCACATTCCGATAGTTTGGTAAAATATTATTCCGAATATAGTCAAAAAGTGTAAAATCCTCAGACCCTGCTGATGGAATAGCTGTCTTATTTACTAAATTAACTGTTAAACGAAGAAACTAACCTGTCATGATGTCACTGGATAGTTCTGCTTCAAGTGTAATACTAATTTTGCTATGCTGATCCAGTATACTGCACGCCATTCAAATTCCCTCGTTACATCGAAGTCGTGTTCAAGTCCCGTTTCAAATCCTATTATTTTCAATGTAACTGGCTACCATTACTGATATCTAGACATCTCCTCCACTACCAATTCAAATTCAGCGTCTGATATATTGTTATCGGCTAAAGCTTTAGACACGATAACGTCGATGCTGTTTTTCTTTGACCTCGCGAGAACCGCTATTCGATATTGCTTTCTGCTCTTAGTTTCTAGTTTTCTACCCACTAATCTGGCAGTCATACAGAGCAGCCCAGCCACAGTGGCTACCCCGCTCAAAGCTCCAGCGACAGGCACAGCCACGACTGTGGACAACAAGGCCACGCTTCCAGCCCCACCCATTATAGAAACGGACGATATCAAGGTGCTCGTGCACCCCCTCCGCTATATTTGCAGCTCGTCTATATTTTTTAGCATTTACCCTCCGAGTTTCCCCCTCTTGTTTCAGAATCTGCTGTGTCTCGACGATATTTTTCAACTTGAAGTTTGACGGGGTCAAACTCCTATCCCCCAATTCCAATGCTCGATTGGGTGTTGAAACAGGATCGGCAAGTTTTGGTTGTAGGTTCAACGGTATTAAATGTTCACTCGTCATAAATCAAGTTCAATTAACAATATTACAACAGTGAACTCGCTGGGTCAGCAATTTTCATAACAAAGTTAATAACACTGCCTTTGGAAAGTCTAATTGGATTATCACCGGCGAACAAAACCAGCGCTGAAATCTGTCCAGCGAGTGTAGTGACTCCAATCGCCCGTTCTTCCCCATCCAGTACGAGATTTATGGTGACCGCGCCCACAGATTTACCCTTAAAATTAACCGAGCAGACCGCCATTCGTAGAAGTGTACCGGGAGTTGTCATGACGTATCCCCCATATCTATTGCTCGCTTTGGCTCCAAATGAATATTCATAGATCCCCTCATTCAATGGGCCCCGCTTCTCAGCCCAAACTGTTATGACACGTTTTTGTGGTTGCAATAGACGTACCTGCGCAACCACTGCACCCAGCCCTTCACCAACTTGCGCAATCGCTGTATGGGCCTCAGAGTTAACCCTCCCAGAGACTTCCTCAAGGGCTTTATGAGCGTCTTTACGAACTCTATTTAGTTTATCGGAAACTTCCATAAGCTCTGTATGGGCCTCTTCCCGAAATTCGGTTATTTTCCGCCTAGTTCAGTAAGTGCTGCATGATCCTCTTCCCCAACTTGGATTATTTTCCCGCCGAGATCCTTAAGTCCTGTATGTGCCTCTTCGCGAACTTGTGCAGTCGCCATCACGACGGTTCGGTTATTTTCCGCCTAGTTCAGTAAGTGCTGCATGATCCTCTTCCCCAACTTGGATTATTTTCCCGCCGAGATCCTTAAGTCCTGTATGTGCCTCTTCGCGAACTTGTGCAGTCGCCATCACGACGTCTACTCTAAGCTGTGCTATACTCCTGTGAATCTCGTTCGCGGCCGTCGACATAGTTCTATTGATCAGTGATATGATTTTTCCGCTAGTTAAAAAATCACCTGTGGGGTTGGCTCCGGAGTCCCCATCTGGAACATCATTGTTACTCGGATTCTTTGAATTTATATCCGAAATTGTCAATAAATTGGAAGAACTACCTGGTCCGTATATACTCATAATGTTGGTTCTTATAAATTCTATTACGAACATGAGTTTAATTCTTTGAATTAATTTGAAATTTCTAGGACGACCGAAATCGGGTAATAGTTCTTCAACTCTCTAGCTTGATCATCAAGAATAGAGACCATAAATTTGTGGATATGTCCCAATTCCAAAACTTTCATCTCGGGGCGTGGGAAGTCTAAGGTCACAGTCTCCCCAAAGAAACAATCACTGGCTTGCACGGTTTTCAGTAATGTGCTGGGAGATCCGTCTACCGTGTTGTACGAGTTCACCCGATCCAGGTGCACCCTGAGAGTTTTTGTAAAGGCAAAATCCACCGGAACGTCACCGATGTGCTCACCAGAGAGAAATAATCCTTCATTGTCGGAGTATGTCCTTCTAAAACCGAGTCGAGTACCCAATGCCGGGGAGATCCTTATCCGGCTGTCTGGGACGATGGTCATTGTTGTGAGCCTGGTAGCCTTCGAGATTGTGAGGTTGACTACCGTCAAGCTCTGAGGTGACAAAATCTTTGAGCTGTCTAAAACTCCACAGTCCGGGAGGCAGCTTTAAACTTACTTGACGTCCATCCTTCACATAGTAAAACCCTTCGCTCTTCCCCACATTCTCCCACCCAACCGTGAAGGTGATTGATCTGAGGCCGGTCCGCCGTTTTCCGCAGCAGTTGTCGATTGACTTCTGAAGTTCACAACCCTCTTTTTGAACATTAGTGATAGTAGCAAACATAATAATATCTTTCAATGGATACCAAGGCATTTAGCTTCCCGGCTGGTGCACCCCACTATCTAAGTTAGCGGCGGAAAAGGCTTTCAAACCAACTTTTTCAACATCTTTGAACAATATAGGCTGCCCAAGATTACTACCATGGCCGTAAACGGGTGGAAAGCAACACCGATGCAGTTTTGGCAGAATCAGCTCAACTTCGCCGTATGGTGCGCAACAGCCGGATGTGGGGTTTCCTCTCAGGACCATCTGACCGCGGAGGATCCCTTCTTGAGGGCCGTTTACAACTTTCACGCGTATTACACTATTAGGAGGATTCTCAAAGAACAGATAATCTCTCTACCGCTGGACGCCGGCTGGAATCCCATTTCCAGCGCATACGACTGTAGGGCGTTCGAAAGACTGTAACGAATTTGGGGTACCAAAAGACGCGGACTGGCACCAGAAAACATTTCCTACCAGCACTGGCCTCGGGGAGGTTCTCATTCGGGGCCAGTCCGGGAATTGGACGCAGACTGATTTTAGATACGATCACTCCGGCGACCACATCGTCAGTCAGAACGCCGGGAATTTTGACCCCGCGACGATGATCTCAGGCCGGAAGTGTCTGGAGGTCGGCACTGTGGCGTCTCATCCTGCAATTGGTTACCTCCGAAACGAGTTCACGTCGATTACATACAGCAGGCTGCTGAGGTCCAGGACGGGTGGGGTACATTTATGTTAGATAAGGATCTGGGGTTCACGCAGGCCGGGGTTATACGCCTCAATGACTCCATTCGCACATACGTCTGGACCATCCTCGGCGCACAGGCGCAAACGCTCAGTTCTATAATAGGAGTCGGGAAGGCATTTGACGCACAAAAACAGTTCTTGGCAAATGTCGAGGCCGCCATCTCATCTTCGGTGAACCTCCCGGCGGTGATCACACGGTATCAAAGCGTTTTGAAGAAGGCCCACACCCCAGTAGACTATGTATTTGGAATAGGTCTTTATATGGCGCCGAGCAATTTGATACTACGAGACGACCCGGTTGACGGTTACAATAATCAGATCGTAATCGCCACCGTCAATCAAAAAATCGTTTTTGATAATATAGGTAACAAGTAGGAGACGAGACCCCCGATCAGCCCAGGCAGCGCGGCAGCCGCCTACCCGGCTAATTTAGCCAGGAGATTGGCGAGGGCTTTTAGATGCTTTTTTGCCCACTCCTTGGCTCCGCCGGATGGCGCGGGTGCTGGCGCGGGTGCAGCCGCCGCACCACCACCACCAGTGATAGCTAGAACTATGGTTGATATAGTCATGCCGAGAGCTGTGAGGATGCTTACTATTGTGACGCCCTGCTCTCTGAACAGAGATTGTTTCGCGTATCCGACTTATTTGGGTGCGGGGAGCCTCACGGCAAGCCGATGCAGCCTCCAAGCGAGCTTCTCTTTCATCCCGCAATGCCCGCAGGCGTTCGGTGATCCGCTCTGTAGATTCTCTATCGTCACGGGCTTCCCCAAGTTTTCTAGCGCGACATGTTCATCCAGCGCCAAGAGTTTGGAGAGGTTAAGGACCAGTTCGCCACGCACCGTTTGCAGAGCCTTATCGAGTCCCCGGAGTACGCGAAGAGGTAACGGTGGGTCATCCATCGTGCTGAGTATTCCGTCTAGCTCGCATTCGCTGATCTCCATTGTGCGAATAGCGTCGGTGGCTACTCGAGGGACCTCGCTGAGCTCGACAGTTTCTATAGTGGCGGCCGTCTTCGCCATCGTTTCGTCGGTAGACTGTAGGGCCTCTACAGCGCGGACGGGCATAATTGTTTTACCCCTCTTCCAATCTGGGAATCCTAGTTACTGCCCCGGGTTTTTCCGGCAATGGTGCTCAGCGCTAGGGGTTTTCCGGTCCTCATGTTGATGATCGGGATATTTGATGCTTTTAGTTGCAACCTACCATACCGATTCAATTCGAACTTGGAGTAGTCGCGGCCGACAGATGGGACCATACCTTTTCCTGCCAAACTGTTGTAGTAGTCTACAGATGACTTGACTAATTCCTGGCTTAGACTAATGGCGTTGATAGCCCCACCTATTTCCTCGCCGGATGGAGTCCCTATGAATGTAGTTTCATCATCTTCGCCAAGGTAATCATAGATGTCATCATCGAGGTCATCATCATCATTTCGGTCATCATTTCGGTCATCGTCTCGGTCGAATTCGTTCATGCCAATATCGTAACCAGCCATCTTTAACAATGTATTAACCCTTCGCCTGCTACTCGCGTCTATAGACGCGCTGTAAAATCAAGTCCACTGTTGCTAATCGCGTCTATACACGCCTTAGCAGGTGCGTGACGTAGTGCTTTGGAAACGACCAATTACACACGGAATTTTGGTAAGTTATATTTAGAAGCAGTTGTAAAATCAATTCTGATTGGATAAAGTTATATTGTAGCCAATTATTATCAAAATAAATGAATGGAGTAGTAATTTGTTTCTAAATTTAGCGACCAGTGTTTTCCAGAAATTCTGTAAATAAAATGGCGGAAAATATTTTTGACGAAGATAGCGAGGCCGTGAATTTTGATTCTAGCGATGAAGACGCGGATTTCGAAGGATTTGGTCTGGATGACATACAACTAGGAGTCGGTGGTGTTATTCGAAATGTTCCGATGACCGATTATTGTCCGGAAAATGACCGCGAATCAGCTTCGGACATCGATGCTGGCTGGAGCAAAGTTGATTCGGCCCCAACAAATGCCCCTTTCACTGGGAATGAATGAAAAATTGAACGTCGAAATCGACGAGAATGACCTGATAAACTTTTTCAAACTGTTTATAGATGATGATTGTATAGAAAATTTAGTTACACAGACAAATTTATACGCAGAACGTCGGTCGGAAACCGCAAATTTGGCTGGGACGTTTCGCCCCCATTCTCGTCAACCTGTGACACTCGAAGAGATGAAAGTTTTTCTGAGTTTGGTAATTGCCATGGGGTTGGTGGTGAAAAAAGATTTGGAAAAGTACTGGTCAAGCCATGACACACATAACACTCCTTTTTTTCGAAAGAACATGAGCCGAGATCGTTTTCAATCTATTTTGAGTAATTTTCATGTCTCTGATAATGCAAATGAAATTCCTCGAGGCCAGCCTGGATTTGATCCGTTACACAAAATATTTCCATTTATAACTAAAATAACACATGACTTTATAAATGTGTATTCACCAAATAGAAATCTTAGTTTGGACGAAGCAACATGCGCATGGAAGGGTCGTCTTAGATTCCGCGTATATAACCCTGCAAAGCCGACACGTTTCGTTTTCGGTATAAAACTATATCAGGTGTGTGAGTCGAGCTCGGGATATTGCTTAGGATTTGACATTCATACTGGTGATTTGGAAACATCATGTTCACAATTCTGTGAGCTCCTGGAACTAGATGACGATCTTGGTAGAACCACACAAATTGTAATTGGATTGTTGTGTAAATGCGGTCTGCTTCAAAATGGTCACCACGTGTATTTGGATAATTTCTATAATTCCCCTGAACTGTTCAATGAACTTTCGTTGCTGAACACTTATGCCTGTGGCACACTAAGAAAGAACAGGAGAGGGATACCAACTTTCATCAAAGAAAAGAAGTAACTAAAAAAGTCGCAGTGTATTTTTCGCCGGAACGACAACATGCTTGCTGTCAGATATTTTGATAAAAGAGATGTATACATGCTATCAACAATACACGAAGCAACAGTGTCTGTTCTTAGCAAAGTTGACAGAACAACAAATGCCCCCATGACAAAACCTACATGTATTGTCGACTATCGTACAAATATGGGGGGTGTCGATTTATCCGATCAGATGAATCAGAACTATTCATGTCTGCGCAAAACAGTCAAATGGTACAAAAAACTTTTCTTTCACCTTCTCAACTTATGTACCATCAATGCATACACATTGTACAGAAAGTTTGGCACTGATGACAAGAAGATGGACCACTACGAATTCCGTATGTCAATATGCCAGGCCTTTCTAGCAGAGTCTCCAAATGCACCCAAACCATCAACATCTGCCGGCAGAAAGGTCATAGGCGACTTGCCAGCCCGCCTGACAGCAAGGCATTTCCCAGACTGCATTCCACCTAAACCAGGTGTGAAAAAACAGCGCCCTTGTCATGACTGTGTTGCATGCAACCTGCCTAAGAAGAAGAGACATGGATTCCACAGGAAACAGACAAGATTTTGGTGTCCAGACTGTCAAAAAGCCCTGTGTGTACCAAATTGTTTCCGAGTGTACCATTCCGTGAAGCACTACCGAGCCGCCCTTATACCTGAGGCAAATGTTGGTGAGTGCAGTGGATCAGAGTCTGACTGAAGAAGAACATACATCAGTTTATGTAATAACTTGACATTATATTTGGTTCCATAGTACTATGGCAAGAAGCTATAATTTACATGTAAACAAATAATTTGACAATTTCTTGATGGAAAATGTGATGCGTACCTTTACTATAAACTCACCTGGATTTACCTGGATTCTCTTTATTATTATAAAATAATTATGAAATATGACTATTGGCTCCAACCCCCAACTTCTACAAGTATTGAAGGTCAACACTACACCCTACAGAGACTTACCTGTGACTTACCTGTAATTTTGCCAAACGTTCACCTGTAATCTCACCTGAACAGGTAAATATTGTGTACATGTGTACTTTCTAGGTATAAATGAAAACTTCAGACAATCCTGAGTAATATTCATATAGGTTTTATTTACTAAAAGTGAACATGTTTCAAGTTACAACAATTTACAATAGCACACTATATATCAACTAAATTGCAGTAAAATATGCAGCATTGGTAGAAATGCATTGTAATTATTTATATAGCGGGCGAAGGGTTAAAGAAAAAACCATATGGGTTTAATAGAGTTACTAAATATGTCTTCGAGTCAATACGGCCGCAAACTCAATCCATACCGCAGGGGAAAGGCTTGAGACAGAGCGTCGTTATTACGAACAACCCATCGGCGATCGACCAGAACCAGCAACTCTTGGTCCGCTTCCCCAACCTCGGAGCTAGCGACGTCATTGTGCCAGGTACTGTTCGCCTCGCTTTCACTATTTCACTGACGTCGACAGACGTGGACCGAACCGTCGTTCAGAACCTGGGTCGTCAATAAGACCATGATAAAGATTTCTGGTAAAGAAGTTATGTCGATCGACGACAGCGACGTCTACCATTGTTACCAGGACCTGTGGAAGACGGCGCAAGAGCGCGAAAACGCGGTCTATCAGGGTATTGACACCAGCAAAAATAAGAACGTAACCAGACTTAGAATCGGGGCTGGTAACAAGGTAGATAACAACGCGAGTGACAACGCGATCGCGGCCGCTTACGGCAACCGCTTCTACATCCCGCTCGACTTTGAGTTGCTGGAGTCACATGCCCTACTATCAGAGTGCTTTGGCAGACCGCCTCGAATACGAACTAACGTTCAACGACTACGGCCGAGTTCTCATAGCCACTGACATGGCTGGAGTACGACATGGTCACGATGCCCGAACTCGCGCGATTGATCAGAACCCAGTACGCCGGGCGCGTTGCCATACTTTACGAACGAGTTCGAAAGACAAAAGCAACACATTGTGGAATATTAATGTCAATGTACCCACCAGCTCGATGAAAGGTATACTGATGCTATTCGTGGAGGGTCGGTTCACGCTCGGAGTTAGAAAAACCGACAAATTCTATAACCCCAAAATCACAAAGGTAGAGGTGACGATCGCGCGCACCAGCAGTGGGACGAAGCCAGAAAGCAGTTTGCTGCCGGCTCTAAGCGCTCCCCGGAGGTTGCCGCGGTTGCCAAAGACCTGCAGCTCTCGGACGTCTCCCTCGCGCAGTTCCTGACTTCCAAGTACGCGTTATGGCTAGACATGCGAGCCAGCGACGACGACCAAATAGTGGACGCCAAGTTGAGAACGCTAGCGAAGGTGTGACGATCCAGATAGCCAAAGCAGATGGAGCTGGGCCATTGAACGTGTACTTATATATAAACACAGACGCACAACTCAACATCGAAGATGGTCGATACTTCTCAGCACTCTACTGAATCTAAATCTAAAGATTTAAAACCTCTGGGTTTTACATCAAATAAAGTTTGTGATGCCCACTCTGCCATAATATGTGGGCAGACAGGATGCGGAAAAACGGTTTTCATCCTGGACTTGCTCGAGGGGTCCTATCTCGATGTCTTTCGACACATTGTATTCCTGTGTCCCACTGTGCGGCACAACGAGACTTATCAGCGGCGCCCGTGGATATGGACCGACCCTGAGGTATACGTCGTTGACCCCGGCGACAGGCTTCACGATTGGCTGCGTAGTTTATACCAAAGATTGCAGGGTGAGCACCCTATACGTGATTGACGACTGCCAAGGCGGCGATGACCAAAAAGAAGGACATGCTCTCCGAACTCGCATTTTCTGGCCGGCATGCGGGGCAAAGCGTATGGATCTCCACTCAGAAGTACAACGCCGTCCTCAAGGATCTGCGCGAGCAAACAAAATGGGTCGCCCTCTTTCACTGCAAGGACCGAGACTCATTCGATGACTGTCTTCGAGAGAACGACGCGCGAGGAGCACCTGGAGGTTCGACAGATGCTTTCGGAAACTAAGCACGCCAAGCTTCTGCTAAAGACTGATCAACCAACTGCTTACAAAGTAATAAGCACAGCTTAACGCTCGTTAGTAACTGCTGAGCAAATGCTTAACAATGCTTAGCAATTGCTGAACAATGTTGAGCAATGCTTAACAATGCTTGACAATGCTTAACAAATACTTAACAATGCTTAACAAATGCTTAACAATGGTTAACAAATGCTGAACAATGCTTAACAATGCTGAACAAATGTTTAACAATGCTGAACAAATGTTGAACAAATGCTGAACAATGACACTGTTGGAATAATGAACTGCGACGAACTTCTCGATCAGCTAATGGAAGAAACAGTCGCTCCGACTGCCAACACGACTGCCGACATGGTATCTTTCCGGAAAGAAAATGGAACTGTAGGAACGACTGCCGACACGATATCTTTCCTGAAAGATGGCACGACTGCCGATACGGTATCTTTCCTGAAAGAAAATGAAAACACGATGCGACGCGAGCGGCTAGCTGCGCTGGTTGCTGGGGGACAATCGGAGCCGTATTTCGGTAGGCGTCTCTCAGTTTTTCAGGTGGACAAGATGTCAGATGCGGAGGTCGATAAAATGTATGCGCGATACGAATCTAGGTTAGGTGCGGAGATGACGAAAACTCTTGGATCGGCGGCTATTCATTTGTACGCTACCGCTGTTAGTATACTTCTCCCTATACCAAACACCGCGGGGTTGATTGGTGATCTAGAAACTGACCCTTTTGTAGGACACACTCTTAGAACAGCCTGCTGCTCAATTTATCACAAGTTTGGAATGTACTTAGCTCCGCTGACAACCACGTTGATCACGGCTAAGCACTGTCAATTTGGACATATATGCCCACGAACTATAAGCTCAAAAAATGATGATACAAGACGCACCTGTGCAAGCACCTGCGAGAGTGACGGAACAGCTTGCTCCACAGGAACAAACTCCACAGGAGCAAGCTACGGTTGCAAGCTCCGGTTGCACGACACAAAAACCCAAAAAGACATGAAGCTGGGCGGGCAGCGGCTGCCGCCCGAAAAGCTAAACAAGATAAAATACTCGCCGAGCTTCGAGAGGCCAAACAGTCGTTATTTGTTCCAGCTCCTGAGCCCCAATCGCAATTGGAGTTGGGGGCAGCAATCTCCGATTGCACAACAGCAAAACATCCGAAGGCAGCTGCGGTTCAATCTCCTGTGGAGCAATCGGTGCAATCGTGGATTGCTGTAGCTCCTACCTGGATCATCCCGTGGGTTGTTGGTGGTGGTCTGGCAGTTGTGGGCACCGTGTGTGTGTGGAATTACCTTTCGAAACAACCAGCCGCGTTTCCGAAGGTAGTTCCGAAACCGATTGCGCCCCATTTAAACATTGATCGCGATCCCTTTTATATGCAATAATTATAGTTATCACTATATGTAATGGCTGAATACGATGGTAAAATGATAGTGAATGCGGTTTATCATGCCGTGGTGATATCGGATCTCAGTATCGGGTTTGCTCGACTACAGTGCAGTCTGCGTTTTTGTTCCACCGTAGACAACACTTGCAAACTCAACGCGAACGCAACGCGAACGCAACGGTTTGCTGTAGCGTTGTATACGTTGTTTAAACGTATAATACGTTTCGTACACGTGTAATACACATTGTCAAACCGTTTAGTTTAAAAGCGTTGTATACGTTGTTTAAACGTATATTACGTTACACGTGTAATACACATTGTCAAACCGTTTTAAAGCGTGTAATACGTTTAGCTTCAAGGCGTATAACACGCTTTTGCGTATACATATGTAGCGAGGTGAAAGCGTCGAAACGTGTACAACGCTTTACCTGAAAGCGTGTAGCTATATGAAAGCGTTGAAACGTGTTACAACGTTACACGTTTTAACGCGAATACCTGTTCGGCCCCGATCGCTTCGAGGCGGCCTTGTTTCGTCCCTTTTAAAATATCGCGAATACATGTACCTGTTCGGCCTGGATCGTTTACAGGCGGATCGTTTCGCACCTACATGTACCACCATTCCGCACATGCGAATTATTGTAAGGCAGACTCATTTCGCCCCTGATATGGAAAATGAATTATACGGGTGTAAACAAACAATACATTGCAGCTCCATTATAACGCGATGGTCGGGGTACGTTGTATAGTGCTCGCGATAGACAGACGCTTATTACAATGTATAATGCTCGCGATCAACAGGCGCTTAAAAGGATTAATTGTTAATAAATAATGGTCACGTGTCCTGCCTATTCATGCGGACGATTAGCTGTTGATACGTGCATAATCCCACCGAAATTCCGCATGAACTCTGAATTTTGTGTCAACTTTTCAACACCATTTACGGAAAATATTTTCGAAATCAATATCGGCGAAACATGGCGACAGATCTGCGTATAATCCAGTGTTGTTTTTGTAATCCATTCCTTTCGGAATACACATTTACGGGTATGAAATTATTAAATAATTTATTTTTATTTTTGTTATTTCTCAATGAAAGTATACGTTGTGACCACTCATTTGAACCGTCTCGACGAGACGGTTTAAATGGTGCTCGCGGCATATACTTCTGAGTGCATAGAAGGAAAATATTTTCCCGCAAACATAATCGTATCCTCAGCATGAAATGGGTTACTGCATGATTGCCCCATGAGTCACACGTTCTGCGGAACATCAAAGGGCGTGTTGACCAATCAGTAACATTTCAAAACATAGCCTAAAGGAGTGGTCACGACGCATTTCTCGTGCTGAATGATGTCATACAATAAGCACCTGTTAGTTGCCAGGGCTTAGTGTTATCGATTTTTTTGCGCAAAGCGACACACAAATCTCGTCTGTGTAATATCACAGGTTGAAGTAACGGACCGAGGTCTATAAATACATTAAATATGCCTAAAATCTTCAATTAATGAAGAAAAAAATAATATTTTTTTTTTATTTTACACCCTCCATATAAAAATTAATTTTGTTTCTTCATTCATTGATGCTTTTAGGCATATTTAATGTATTTGTAGACCTCAGAAATGGCGAATCTAGGAACTCTCGTATCTTTTCGCTGAAGCCAGTCTATTTCAGTCACTAATCCGCTATACACCTCTCCCACGCGTGTGTTAAGAAAAATCGATATACGGAGAAACTGAATACACAGCGAGCTGCACACTGGTTTAACAGGGTATGGGCCCGATATGTGTCATAAATTACTTGGTCAAAACCGTAAATTTACAAGGTTTATAGCGAAATAGCAGCCGACTGGCAATTTTTTCTCGGACCGATTTTTAAGACTATTTTTCAAATCTCAATCGGTCTGAGAGTTCAAAAATCGGTCCAGAACCGGAAAACTGAAAATTTCAGAAGCCCTGCAGTCTAGAAGTATATATACATGTACACACACGAACAACGATCTGAGCATGCTGCGCATTCTACGCGATACACGGTTGGCATACCAAAACGTGTAATGCGTTAAAACCCGTGGAAACGTGTTATACGTATAACACGGATTCATCTGTACGGTGCTGTGTACATGTAGAAGCGTGTAACCGTTCGTCAAAGAAAGCGTTAAATCATTTAAACGGTTTACCTTAGCGTTGTATACGTTTACAACCGTTGTATACGTTTACAACCGTTGTACACGGATTACACGCTTTTGAAACTCAATGCGTTGTTTACAACCGTTGTATACGTTTACAACCGTTGTACACGGATTACACACTTTTGAAACTCAATGCGTTGAACACGGTTTGCTCGACTTTCGCGCATGCGCAAGAGTGGGGAAACGCAACGCATGGCCGAAAACGTATTACACGTAGACGACACACGGTTTGAAACGCAACTAACGGAAACTCCACGGATACGCAACGCACAACACTTTGTACACGTATAAACCCGGAACATTTTGACAGAAACAACTGTATCAAAGATGGCCTTCGGAGGGCCCGCTCCCAAATTGGACATGACCGCGCGAGACGTAGGTCTCGTGACCTTAGATGTAGCGGCCGCAGTTGGGACCCGAGGTTGTGACGAACGCATTGGCGTTCAGCGGTAGCAACTATTTATTCTCGAAACTGGGAATCTCAGACGTGGATGAGGAGCGCAAGCGTCACGATTTAGCTGTAGAACAACTTAAGATCGCAGACGAAGCATGGTAAAAAAAACGAACTGCCCGTCTGGACACGATCAACAAAGCTCTTCGCCGCGAGAATCACTCCGTGCAAACTTTCCAGAACGTTGACGACGCCATGAGCGAGTATGAGCGGGCATATCCGCAGAAAAGTCTCGCGCCGCTGGATCCCGAGCCACAACTTTCAGATTTCTATGTACCGTCAGAGGCCCAAAAAGACCGATAAATCGCGTTCATCGTCGTGGGGATGGTTGTGACAGGTCTCGTCAGTTACTATATTGGAAAAGCAAGAACAAAAAAGCAATAAGCAAAAGCAATAATTACTTTAAATAATATAATATATTATAATATATATATATATATGGGCCGCGCTCTGTGAAAACCGGCCTTAATGACAACGTCATAAAAGCCTGAAAATGACGTCGCAAAGTTACGCTTGAAACCAACGTCACGTCTGATTTCGACACTTGAAATAGTTGCGTCATTGCAATAAGTTGACGTTGTCCTATATATGACCGTACTGTACGTTTTACTATTTGTGACTCAGAAACATTTTAATGCTGGATACACGTAGCAGAATTTTTCAGTTGTTTCCATAGTGGTTCAGACAATTGTCTGTTTTTTTCGGTTTCCTTCAAGGAAACACGTAGTGATTTTGTCGAAATTTTGTTCATATATGGACGACATTTGAAACTAAATAACCCATACAACCGGTAATTTTTAGATAACACCATCACAGAATCAGTATTATGTAACAAATAGAGCTGGGCACAGGGCTTAATTCGTTTAATGTACTTTTTCGCCTGTCGAATGTTTCAAGTCAACATAAAAATACAATTTGGAAATTTTCAGAAAAATAAGCGTATCACAGATGTATAATTATGGTAGTGCCAAAATATACGCCGCTCCTGGCATATCGCATCATGGTGACACTGGGCCAAACATGTTTTAGTATTTAGTGTGTTGGTATTGTGTCACATGCATATTTACTGCGACACAATAATCATGGTTATATCAGATTATTGTAATACATAATTGTAGCCACCAAGGACGTAGCCTACTGATTCTATCTGTATCTTCTACCACTTACGCGTTCAGTGTCACGTAATATTTAGCGACTTTCAAAAAATATCGCATTGAATCAGCCGTATGATTGTCGTTTGATAACAATGTAAATATTCTTTAAAATGACCACTTGTAAATATGGTTATATGAATGTATAGTAATTTTACTAGTATATTTGCAATCATTGCAGACACTGATAAGACTGCACAGGTCTCCAACATTTACACATTTAAGAAGTCCGACTTTGCCAGATTGTTGTTAATTTTCTTACATTGTACTACATTGTACTAAATAATGCACGTCTGCGTGCTTTGTTATCAAAGGGCCGTTCTAGTCGGAGGCATGTAAATAATATAATACAAAAGCACATGCACACCTTAAACGCGTCTACATTCAAATGAGCCGCTTTGAACAATAGTCGCAGGATGTGGAGCGTCATTTCAATAAAATCAATGTTGTGATCGATTTAGTGTGTAAATCACTGACTATGTTATAGTGTGCAGTTATGTAAAATACATGTACGTACGCCACGGTGCTTTTCAGAGGCGGATCCAGGATTTCAGGTTAGGGTGGATTGGTGAGGGGGGGGGGGGGGGGTGACTTCTTAATTGAAATAGTTTACTATACTTTCGAACTAGCACCGTTTGTTCGTCGACCAAGGGGGAGACTGCTAGGTGGGTCCGGCGGTATGCCCTCCGGAATATGTTTGATATTTACACCCCATTTTGCTGCGTTATGGCGCATTTTAGAGCAAAAATATCTTTATTCGCCAAATTTAGGGGTGGGGGGGGGGGGGCGCCGGGGTTTCCCCTACGTGAATCCACCCTTGTTTTTAGCATGGCTGTTTCTTTTTTTTTAACAAATGCGCTGAATTTACTTTTTCTGAAGCACAACAAAACTAAATTGCACATTTCATTTTCAAATTAATTATTCCCGACGAGAGAATATACTGCCGGTATTTTTATCGGGACATGTAACAATTATACCATGTATGTTAGTTACATCTCCACATTTTCCCGGCAGTGGCGGTGGTGCCAGTCGAGTGAGTGTGGGTCAGCGCAGCATTTTCCCATAGACCTGCTACCTGCTAGTATGGGGTACATGTACATTAGCCAGTCCGCCAGTCATATTGGCTACACAGTTTCTGAGATATAAATTTAATTCCGAGAGTCAGGGAATGAACAGTCGATTTTTAGTTTGTTTGAAAATGCCCGGGGGTGTCCCAACTACCCTCTAGAACCCATCGGGCGCTGAAGTCATTGATATGTGCAGCCATAGGCAAATTCTGGTCATTCATTCTACAGAAATAAAATGCATGTGTTTCAATCACTGATACGATGTGCATATAATTTACAATTTCCAACACCAGGAATGTCATTTCGTTTTTTGATTTTTGGTGACGTATTGCCTAAATCAATAAATAACGTCACAATTAACTGTAAATGATGCCAATTCTTAAATAATTACATTGTATCTTTCTGACGACACACGTATATGAATCTATTATGGCGATGGTGGCAAATTACGAAGCCACAGGTTGGCTAATTATAGATTTAAAATCAATAGTTGTGCGTTTGTTTTGTTCACTACATGTACATACCATAGTTTTATTCTGATGAATGTTTGATAGTATACATACTAACACTTGTAGATACAGTTAGTGAAACTTATCAGCAAATACAGTTTACAGCAAGCACCGTCAATGAGTCTATGAACACTCATTTCTACTGTAGGCTGTTGAGTTGCATTGTACGAACGTCGCCGTTTCAATAACGTAATTTTCCCGATGACGTTACGTTTTTCTTTTCGTGCGTGATTCACATGGTGCTACAAAAAGTGAGATAAAACAAAAACTATTAAACATAATTGCATTTTCTTTTCAGAATATTGTTTTTGAAAGGTGTCCGCATCAGAAAATGTAAAAAAATGCAAATTGAAAATTTTGTCATTAAGGCCGGTTTTCACAGAGCGTGGCCCATATATATAGAACGATGTTAGTTGACGAGCTTTATTACGCTTTGATCGATGTAGGCTACACAGTCCTTAAACACCGTTTAGCTGGCGCAAAGGGTCTGATCCGTCTGGCCCAAGATTCTCTCGAGACGTGGCGCGAGGACGAACACTCGGCCTCCCTTTTCGCAAAGTGGTGGTTAGATTCCTCCGAAAACTCGGACGAAAAAGCGGCCACCCTTTTCGGATCAAAACGGATGTTAGATTCCTCCGGCAGCTGCAGCGAAACTTCCAACAAAGGTTTAGTATCGACGACGCAGTTACCGAACGATCTGAAAAAAGCCTGTTGGAGACTGTTCGAACTACTAGAATACCTCGCATTCGATGGACACACGCAAGCTTGATACCAAACTATCGGTTTGCCTAGCGCGCAAGCTAGCGAACACATACTACAGCCCCCACTGCTACTGGAAGGGACTCGCGGCCATCAAGAATCTCGTGGCGGCGACCAAGGTTTCCGAAAACGCAGCAAAGGAATGGCTCAAGAAACGGGCCATCTGGCAGATCTATTTGCCTGCACCTCACAATATTCCGCGGCCGAAATTCGACGTGCCGGTGCCGAACGAAGTCCACCAAACAGACTTGTTTCTCCCTCACGATCGCGTCGGTCGCAAGACGTACAAGTACGCACTGACTATAAGGGCGCTGAGCCGCTGGCCACGAAAGAGGCTAAGGAGGTGGCCGAGGCTCTTTCCCGAATATTAAGAGGAGTCCTCTCAAATGGCCGAATCTTCTCCAGGTCGATCCCGGCCGTGAGTTCATGGGAGCGGTCTCTCATCTATTGTCTAAACACGACGTTTCTGTTAGACACGGCCGCATCGACATCCACCGGGACCAGGGGATCGTGGAGCGGTTCAATCGAACCCTGGCTGAGAGGCTGTTCGGGCACCAATATGCCAACGAACTTGTAGACCCTCATACGCGATCGACCGAGTGGGTGACCAGGCTGTGTGCCGTGGTCTCTACACTGAGCGGCGAGGTGACCAGATTGATCGGTAAGAAGCCCTGTAGATGCCATGAAGTCTAAAAAGGTGTCGCACAAACCATCCGCCATCTCGCGCGGGCGACCCTTTTTTTGCGGAGAAACGACTTCCATCGGATGTTGATGTCCGGTACCTCTATCAACTGGGAGAGCTCGAAGGTGGTCGCTGCCGCGCGACTGATTCCATGTGGTCTCTCAATGTATATCATCTGGATCGATCTATTACCAAACCCGATGAGCCCGTGCTCTACTGTTTGGATGATGGTCCATCGCGCAGGTTTGTTCGCGAAGAACTTCTTGCGGTGCCTTCTGACACCCAACTACCCCGAGATCGTCTGTCATCATAGTCGGTCAGGCTGTCGTTAGAGTCTTTAGTATTCTCCCCTTTTCAAACGTCTTCTCCTCGGTAACCATTGGGCCTATAGTCACCAAACTTCATGGTCATGGTCCTTAGGTAGGGGGATTACAAAATTGTTAAAATGACGTCATTACGTAATCCAAGATGGCCACCGTCTAAAAATAGCACAAATTCTTCAAAAATCTTTTTCTCAAGAACCACCAACCGGATTTCGACGAAACTTGCTAGGAATGATCGATGTACAATGCTCTTTCAAAGTTGTTAAAATGGTGACCCCGGGGTCAAAAATGGGCGTGGCCCGTGGGGTCAAATTGGGTTCAAATTTTATTTTTGACCGAATATGGTCATGTTTATATCAAATCAAAGGTATCAAAGAGGCGATCGCTCTGGTGCATGTTTTGTCGAAATTGGATGGTTATGTCATCCAAGATGGCCACCGAAAGGTCAAAAGGTCGTTCTTTTATTGGAGATTTCAAAATTCTTCTTCACACGAACCGCTTGGCCCATGGTGGCCAAACTTCACAGTTATAGTCCATGGGTGAAGCCTTTTCAGATTTGTTAAAACGGAGGTCGTGTTTAATCCAATATGGCCGCTGTCTAAAAATAGCACAAATTCTTAAAAAATCTTCTTCTCATGAACCGCCAGCCGGATTTCGACGAAACTTGGTAGGAATGATCGATGTACAATGCTCTTTAAAATTTGTTAAAATGGTGACCCCAGGGTTAAAAATGGGCGTGGCCCGTTGGGTCAAATTTTATTTTTGACCGAATATGGTCATGTCTATATCAAATCGAAGGTATCAAAGAGGCGATCGCTCTGGTAAATTTTTTGTCGAAATTGGATGGCCATGTCATCCAAGATGGCCGCCGAAAGATCACTGGTTGTTCTTTTATTAGAGATTTCAAAATTCTTCTTCACACGAACCGCTTGGCCCATGGTGGCCAAACTTCACAGTTATGGTCCATGGGTGAAGCCTTTTCAGATTTGTTAAAACGGAGGTCGTGTCTAATCCAAGATGGCCGCCATCTAAAAATAGCACAAATTCTTAAAAAATCTTCTCATGAACTGCCAGCCGGATTTCGACGAAACTTGGTAGGAATGATCGATGTAGAATGCTCTTTCAAAGGTGTCAAAAATGGGCGTGGCCCGTGGGGTCAAATTTTATTTTTGACCGAATATGCTCGTGTCATATATCAAATTGAAGGTATCGATGAGCGATTGCTCTGGTGTAATATTTGTTGGAATCGGATGATTATGTCATCCATGATGGCCGACAAAAAGTCCATTTATTCGAGATTTTGAACGTCTTTTTCTCGGGAACCACATGGCCGATGCTGGCCAAACTTCATAGTAAGTTAAGATCCTTTGGGTGAAGCATTTTTAGATTTGGTAAATTGAGTCATCGCTTAATCCAAGATGACCACCATCTAAAAATAGCACAATTATTTTTAAACACATATGAACTCAATGTCACATTCTCCTCTGGTGTTCATGGAGGTGAGCAAATTAGGGCCATCATGGCCCTCTTGTTTTTTTACCTATGTTAGAGGCTCGGTGTGTACCCCGTCTTCCATCACTCTCCTCTTGTCGTAGTACGCCGACAACCCCAAATTCTCCTGATTGTACGTCTTCATCACACCGTTAACCATTCGGAATCCCCTGTTCTCCACCATGTCCCTTCTCCCTTCGAGAGTGCGCTTGTACCTCCCCCAAGTCAGATCGTTAGATCTCTTCAACAACCCCTTGGCGGAGTGTTTGGTCCGTTCGTCACCGCCCACGTAATAACACTTGCTGCACAGAGCGATGGCTCTATCCCCCTCGAATTCCAGCTTGAACAGTCCCGGAGTTCTGTAGCTCCAATCGTCCCACACCAACCACTCGGCCTTCTCTTTATTGAACTTTCTCTTCATCTTCTTTCTCACCACCTTCGTCAGCGTCTTCTCCGACACCGTGAAGTACATGCTGTCAGTGTCCATCTGTATAAGTTTGAAATCTCCGCGATCCACGTACTTGTCTATCACCCTATGCACCGCCTTGACGACCAGACCGTGCTCCATATACCACTTTAGCAGCGGGGAGTATATGATCATCTTCTTGACGGACAGTGCCCCAACGAGCTTCTTACTATCTCCTCGTTTCCGGTCCGTGTCTTTCAAATATTTTAACATGTGTTCCGGGACTTCTGCTTCCTCGACAACTCTGTTTACAAAACAATGATGACATTTCCGAGAACTTATCTCGCAACGTTTCCGGGACCTCTATATCCAACTCTGCAAATCTGAACCAATCGTCGCGCCTGACCCTCCTCTTCTCCCCGCACGGCATGTCTTTTGACAGGGTAGACAGGTACAGCGCATTGGCGTCGTACCCCAGCACCGCCTTGCACATCTTCTCCTCCCGACTCCCTACCTGACCCCTGATCGTCGACCTGCCAGCCTCGGCGTATCTGGAGAACACTATGGACGGACCACCGACCAATCCCTCCATCATAGCGTAAGTCTCGCCCTTCGGCGACCACAGCTCGGGTGTGTCTGCCTTCCCATTGATCGTCCCGCGAAGCAGGTACTGAAGGGAAACACCGGGCAGAGACACAGCGTCCTTGAGTATGTCCACGCCTCTCCCCCTGTAGAACTCCGTCATTTTAGTCCAGCATACTATATTGTTACACCAGTTGCTTGCAAACACTGAACAAATTTATATTTGGGAATACATGTACATGGAATTAATGTGCCATTGTTGTTGTTTTTCATAAATGTGTCTATCTCTCAGGATCTTTATGGAAACCTTATTTGAAAACAATTTTTAAAATCTTTTGCATTCCGACCAATTATGATAAAATGTATTAACTTTTATATACTATACATATTGATATGCACCGGCATATCTGGGCATATGTGACTTTACTGTCGTTGATCTTCAACACAGTTGATGTGACGTTTGATTCCAAATCATTCATACTCGTAATGTTTATCATTCCTGTTGAAATGACAGACCGTGAAATAGCAATATACGTGGAGATCTGGCAATTCATACTCGGACCACAACAACATGCATACTGATAATCACAACCATCTTCGGTCGAATATGAATTTCCATCCATAATTTGTCACTTGATTGTGTGTTGACAATTTCACGCACCTGTCCTTATAACAACAACTCTGCACTCCAATCCACTTGATTGGCGTGTAAACATTACACTGTAAATATTAGCATGTAGCAGGCTGTTAAATACATTGTTTTGCCAGCTATAGCTATCCAACGATCCCAGGAATTGCGTCTGTAACTGATAATATGATCCTTTTCTCACATGGTAAAATTGCATGGCTTTTCATCTGCCATCTTGAGAGTTGCATGACGGGATAGTTGGTGTAGTTTCTAGCGAAACGATTTTATTTAACCGCAAGCAATTGAAATAGAATTCAGAAACACACTTGGGGGTGCATATCTATCCCATGCTACGTATTTTATTGGTGAATACATGCCGTTTATTTGACAAGGTGAACTGATTATCATTAAATAATGCACGCGTGATTGGTTCCTTACGCGAAACAAATGAGTGAGCATAGCGATCCGAGTTTGTTTTGCGTTTGGACCCAATCACACAGGCATTATTTCAAGATAATCAGCTCACCTGGTTAAATAAACATTTTCTTACATTTCACGCATGCTTCTTCATATTTACAAGGGCGACTCAAGAGTAAAATATGGCCTAGAGTTATGCAAAATACTTTCTGGAGGCGGGCCGTAGTGACGGTGACTGTCTCGCGATTCAGAGGGTGTGTCCAAGAACACAATTTCATTATTGGACAGAAACACGTCATTGTGACACTACTGACGTCGTATCTCTATATGGTAAACACGAGAGTGGTGTAAACTACTGTTGCCGAGTGGTGTAATTCACCGTTAGATTTCTGTAAACTACTGGCTGAAATGTAAGAAATGGTTATGACATGTTATTAGTGTGAAAATACTTATTTTCCAGTTGCTTGCAATCAAATTTGGGAATTCAAGCAATACATGTAGTTACTTTGCCAATGATCTTGTTTTTTTGTGGGTTTTTTCATGTATGCCTACCTGTCTCGATATCCATGGACACGCCATTTTAAAGCAATGTTTTAAAAAGATGAATTTGTTTACATATTTATGGTCAGAAATATTCTGAAACATGTAAACACGCAACAAGAAGGTGAACATGTTATTGAACACCAATGTATGATCAGCCATGTGACCGCAGTGCGCCACGTGACTTTCATGTATCGATCCCGGATTATTTGGATATATAATAAAATTGCTATGTTTCCTCAATAAAATGTTTTGCCAAATTATGTAATGGGTGAATAAATTACATGTTGAACTCCTTGTTGCATTTTTATATTGTTTCAGTATATCTGTTTATTTTATGCAATGTTTGCATGTATTTATTTTGTTTGTACATCATACTAACTAAATTGTTCATAGGCTCAATATATATGCGCAGGAATTGTGTTTGCATTCAGCAATGCACGTGTATTCAGCAATGCACGTGTATTCAGCAATTTGGGTGTTTTAGATCATTTAAAAAAAAAAAATGTTTTTTTTTTGGGTCGGGGCGGTCGTGGGATGAGGGTTGAACTATAATTATAGCAATTTGTCATTATTTGGAAAAGTATTTTCCCCCCATCCCACCGAACAGCTAGTAGCAGGAGCAGGTTAAGGACTGTCATCATGATTGGACATTTTACCTTGTTTTATAATTATAATACGAGAAAACGAGCAACTGACGGTCAATTATGCTGTAATCAATGCACCTTATGCCAGCTGGCTCTGAAAAGAAATGTGTGACACACCGTATCTATTTTGTCTCATCGGTACAAACCGTAGCTTGTTTTCGCGCAATACCGTATCCTTTTATGCAGTTGCTTACTGAAACTCTACACTGTAACAGGTGGTACAAACCATAACGAGATAAATCATAAAATGCCATAAAAACATGTCATATCTTGCATGTAGAGGGCTGACACTTTCAAATGATCAATTACACTGTATTTACTCAATATCGCCACCGAAAAGGGACAATAACACGCGTTTGTTATCCAGAAATCGGCACTTTCATCATGCTCCCTCGATTCAAACTTCACGTATAAAAATGTGTCCCGGCTCTTTGCAAGCGAATTATTCAGAAAATATGTTGTCATTAGTATTGTGAGCGTGATCGTTGAACATCATATTCATTTCTGCGTCTGTACATACCAGATACGTTGCTGATAATGTCCTGTCAGCTGTAAAATATTTAATTAAACTGACACTTACCTGCTGTCAGTTCGCTACGCCATCTTAGCGACATGTATATACCCTGTCTCCACCGTATCAAGGAAACTATCCACCGTATCACAATACCGACAGTGGTGCTGATTCTAATAGAATCTTGTATACGGTACCTCCAATATATAGTGATAGCTTTTAGGTCATACTTTCTTTGCTGGTAGAAAAAAACGTTGAAAACAATCACAATGGATGAAATGATTAAAGATCGGAAATTAATGAGTTGGTTGTTAGGATGTTTGCCAACCACTTCATGCACATGTATAGACGACGGAGAAATTGTACGCATCAATCATTTCTCGTTTAAATTTTACACTGGTGATGATTTCATTAACCGATTTTATGTAGGATAACGATCATAGATAGAACAATTTTTAAGCCTTTTTTTTCCTATTTTGTTATTTCTCCACAAAAGTATAAGTTGGGAGCACTCGTTTGAAACACCTATAGAGCTGGTTCACTTGGTGTTACAACATATAGACATTGTATAAATCAGTTAAATATCGGTGCTGTAGATAAATATGTTTGTGAATAGGATATTTAGTCCCCGATAATTTATCAATTGTGTATGCGATGCAGTGTTCAATCTAGGAGGTGTCATGGGGCCATTAGCCGCTATTTGTCATAAATGACCCCAACAATAAAGGGGCCATAATGGCCCATAATTTTTCACAATCACAAATTTTCCGGAGGCATTTAGTGTTTGGACTGTGTGTACGTGTGTGTGTCCATCCATCCGTGCATCAATCCAGGACACATTAAGAAGTTCGCCATATTTCTCAATTCTGTCATAACTTCTATATCCCTTGAAATATTTCAACACAGCATTCTTTTGGACAAATGCCCTTAATATGACCTTGACCTTTTGACCTTCACAACTTTTAACTTTTTTTACACGTTAAGAAGATTGCCGGAGATTCTCATTTCTGTCATAACTTCTATATCCCTTTGTTGATTACTTTAATATTTCAATACATCATACGTGTGGACAAATGCCACACATCCATTCTGCCCTTAATATGACCTTGACCTTCACAACTTTTAACTTTTTCACATATTTAGAAGTTTACCAAAGTTTCTCTATTCTGTCAAAATTCTATATTCCTTTATGGATTAATTTAATATGTCAATACATCATACTTGTGGACAAATGTCACACATCCGTGCTCAATTCTGTCATAACTTCTATATCCCATGATGGATTACTTTAATATTTGAATACATTATACTTGTGGAAAATGCTACACATCCATGCTGCCCTTAATATGACCTTGACTGTTTGACCTTCACAACTATGCTTATGAATACTATGTTAATTTACTTTACCACAGTTTCTCCAATCTGCCGCCGGGGGTCTCGTGCAGGCACCGGGGCGGGATCAACTGATCCTGAGAATAGTGCTGCAGTAGCCATTGCTTGTCGTAAAAGGCGACTAAACTGGCTTAACGATTGGGTTCATACTTTCCGGAACCCACTATACCGGATTTGGCCCTCATGTACATTTTTGGCTTTCTTGTATGTGAGAGTTGAGTCAGGCTATGCCCCATATATAAAAGTAAGATTAGCGCTAATCCTATTACTTTTAGGGGATGGGATAAATGATGCTGGTGTGGCGAGGGCCTGGCACCAGATCAGGTTGTTCTAATTTCAGGACTGAATATATGTTATGATTGTAAATATTGAGTTCTGAAGTTGGGATTTACCCCCCTCGGACAGGTGGATACGGGACACGTCTGCATGTAGACTCCCTGGGGCTTGTACCTCTATGTCAGAAAAGCGGACGTTAAACCCTATTCACTCACACACTCACTGCCGCCGGGGGCATTCATGTGCCGAGTGGCCACATTTTCTTGTCAATGTTGTTTTTGTGTGTAATTCCATTTGTCACTCACTGTAACAGCTACAACCACCAAATTTAGACAACATAATCTGCTAGTGGTGTACACCAGAAACAGCAGTACAACATATGACCTTCATTTGACCATGACTTTTTCTGCATCAATAACTTTCAATGTTAAGTTTTTGTGTTTAAGTCCATATCTAACTCACTGTAATTGGTACTATACCATCAAAGTTGGACAACAGCATCTGCTAAATGGTGTACATCAGAAACATCAGTACGATATGAGCTTCAATCCACCTTGACCTGCCTTTTCCATATTTAATTCTTTAGTCTTTTTCAATGTCAAGTTGTTGTGTTTAAATCTTTACAAAAACCCGGCCTTCGTGGCTTTGACTCATTACTTGTTCTCCTCTATGATTCTAAATTCTGTCACCACTCATTGATATGCTTCAAATGTGTAATATTTATGCCTAGTTTTCGCCTTAACAAATCAAAATTTGCGTTAATGTATCTAGAGCACATTCTTTCATGGATGGATGTTATTGTGTAAATGTTGGTCATGATCTTTGGGATTTAGCCAGCCATTTGGAGAATGCGACCTTTTCTGCCATTTTGCCAGCTAAATTGGTAATTATTCCCCCAGTCTATAGTGTTTGGTCTGTATGTCTGTGAGTGTCCATTTAATATTTCAATACATCATACTTGTGGACAAATGCCACACATCCATGCTGCCCTTAATATGACCTTGACCTTTTGACCTTGACAACTTTGAACTTTTACACACATTAATAAGTTCACTGGAGTTTCTCAATTCAAGCATCAAAATAATACCTTCTGAATTGGTACATAATCACTAATTTTATATATTGATTTTATATCTTATATCCCTATGCGATAGCAACAAGGGCATATTGCGTTGCTCTTGTGGTTTCGTATGTCCATACGTACATCCATCTATACATCTGTACGTCCGTTCGTTCGTGTACATTTACGTCGAAAAGTAAAAAAGGTTGTAAGAGTTTCTCCATTATGTGATATCTTCAATAATACTTGAAAGATTGCTTTAATATTTGGCCGGTTCATTCACCTGAACATGTGTGACACACTCGCACCACCAGTGACATGACCTTGATCTGTGTGACCTTTGAAATGGTGCTGAAACACTTAGCCATTTTCTTACGTCAAAAATGTTGTAAGAGTTTCTCCATCATATAATATCTACAATATTACTTGAAGGATTGCTTTAAAATTTTGCACATCTGAACATGTGTGATGTAAACCACCAATGACATAACCTTGACCTTTGTGACCTTCAAAATGGTGCTGAAGCTCTTTAATAGCCATTTGTTGCGTCAAAATGTTTTTAAGACTTTCTCAAATGACTTTGAAGTTTGTGCAAAAATTTTGTTTACACCCTCTCTCTCTCTAGTTAGAGTCCAGTATGCCATGGGGGCATATACATGTTTTACAAACATATTTTATCCCGTCAACACAGTGCGTATGTGCCGTGAAACACGGTGCCGTGAAACATTTTTGATATCCAGTCAATACTATTTTTGCATTTTACAGCCATTTGTAGGTGTTGACAGGATAAATAGAATAGTAGGTTAGTGCCGTGAATGGGAAAAAATATCTGGCGCGGCACGGAAACGGGATGTGCTCGGCAGAGCCTCGCCCATCCCGTTTGCTGAGCCTTGCCAGATATTTTTTCCCATTCACGGCACTAACCTACTATTCTCTATGTCTAGTTATGCCCCATATGTGATAGAAAGGGGGGGCATATTGTGTTGCTCTTGAGATTCGTGCTTCCGTGTACATTTACGTCAAAAAAAATTGTAAGAGTTTCTCCAATATGTAATATCTTCCATATCACGCGAAGGATTGCTTCACTACTTGGACACTTGAATCACCTGTCGCACACTCGCGCCACCATTAACACGACTTGACCTTTGTCACCTTTGAAATGTCGCTGAAACACTTGTTAAGTCAAAAAGTTGTAAGAGTTTCTCCAACATATAATATCTTCAATAGTACGCGAAGAATTGCATCGATACTTGGGCACTTGAATAATCACCTGAACATTTGTCACACACTCGCACCACCATTAACCCGACCTTGACCAGTGTCACCTTCGAAATGTCGCTGAAACAATTAGCCTTTTTGTTATGTCCAAAAGTTTGTAACAGTCCAACATGCAATACTTGGACACATGCATCACCTGAACATTTGTCACACACTCGCGCCACCATTAACACGACCTTGACATGCGTCACATTCAAAATGTCGCTGAAACACTTAGCCATTTTGTTTTGTGGCTTTACCTCGTTTCTTGTTCTTTTTTAGCTCACTTGAGCGAAGCTCATGTGAGCTATTGTTACCGCAATGTGTTACCAAATTTTATTTTTGACCGAATATGGACTTGTCATATATCAAATTGAAGGTATCAACAAGGCGATCACTCTGGTGCATTTTTTGTCGAAATCGGATGGTTAGGTCATCCAAGATGGCCGCCGAAAGGTCAAAAGGTCGTTCTTTTATTAGAGATTTCAAAATTCTTCTTCACATGAACCGCTTGGCCCATGGTAGCCAAACTTAAGAGTTATGGTCCATTGGTGAAGCCTTTTCAGATTTGTTAAAATGGAGGTCATCGCTATTCCAAGATGGCCGCCGTCTAAAAATAGCATAAATTCTTAAAAAATCTTCTTCTCATGAACCGCTAGCCGGATTTCGACGAAACTTGCTAGGAATGATCGATGTACAATGCTCTTTCAAAGTTGTTAAAATGGTGACCCCGGGGTCAAAAATGGGCGTGGCCCGTGGGGTCAAATTGCGGTCAAATTTTATTTTTGACCGAATATGGTCTTGTCATATATCAAATTGAAGGTATCAACGAGGCGATCACTCTGGTGCATTTTTTTGTAGAAATCGGATGGTTAGGCCATCCAAGATGGCCGCCAAAAGGTCAAAAGGTTGTTCTTTTATTAGAGATTTCAAAATTCTTCTTCACATGAACCGCTTGGCCCATGGTAGCCAAACTTAAAAGTTATGGTCCATGGGTGAAGTATTTTCAGATTTGTTAAAATGGAGGTCATCGCTAATCCAAGATGGCCGCCGTCTAAAAACAGCATAAATTCTTAAAAAATCTTCTTCTCATGAACCGTTAGCTGGATTTCGACGAAAGTTGCTAGGAATGATCGATGTACAATGCTCTTTCAAAGTTGTTAAAATGGTGACCCCGGGGTCAAAAATGGGCGTGGCCCGTGTTGTCAAATTGGGGTCAAATTTTATTTTTGACCGAATATGGTCTTGTCATATATCAAATTGAAAGTATCAACGAGGCGATTACTCTGGTGCATTTTTTTGTCGAAATCGGATGGTTAGGCCATCCAAGATGGCCGCCGAAAGGTCAAAAGGTTGTTCTTTTATTAGAGATTTCAAAATTCTTCTTCACATGAACCGCTTGGCCCATGGTAGCTAAACTTAAAAGTTATGGTCCATGGGTGAAGCATTTTCAGATTTGTTAAAATGGAGGTCATCGCTAATCCAAGATGGCCGCCGTCTAAAAACAGCATAAATTCTTAAAAAATCTTCTTCTCATGAACCGCTAGCTGGATTTCAACAAAACTTGGTAGGAATGATCGATGTACAATGCTCTTTCAAACGTGTTAAAATGGTGACCCCGGGGTCAAAAATGGGCGTGGCCCGTGGGGTCAAATTGGGGTCAAATTTTATTATTGAACAAATATGGTCATGTCATATATCAAATTGAAGGTATCAACGAGGCGATCGCTCTGGTGCATTTTTTGTCGAAATCGGATGGTTAGGTCATCCAAGATGGCCGCCAAAAGGTCAAAAGGTCGTTCTTTTATTAGAGATTTCAAAATTCTTCTTCACATGAACCGCTTGGCCCATGGTAGCCAAACGTAAGAGTTATGGTCCATGGGTGAAGCCTTTTCAGATTTGTTAAAATGGAGGTCATCGCTAATCCAAGATGGCCGCCGTCTAAAAATAGCACAAATTCTTAAATCTTCTTCTCATGAACCGTTGGCCGGATTTCGATGAAACTTGGTAGGAATGATTGATATACAATGGTCTTTCAAATTTGTGAAAATGGTTACCCCAGGGTGAAAAATGGGCGTGGCCCGTGGGGTCAAATTTTATTTTTGACCGAATATGCTAATGTCATATATCAAATTGAAGGTATCGATGAGGCGATTGCTCTGGTGCAATATTTGTCGGAATCGGATGATTATGTCATCCATGATGGCCGCCAAAAGGTCATTTATTCCAGATTTTGAACGTCTTTTTCTCAGAAACCACATGGCCGATGATGGCCAAACTTCATAGTAAGTTAAGATCCTTGGGTGAATCATTTTCAGATTTGGTAAAATGAGAGTATAGACTGGCAGACAAAATGACATATTTTTTCCTCACAAATAATTAGTTAGTTCACATGAAATGTATACGTTATGTGTACAATGTATAGTTAATGTGAATTAGTTCCAGAAGTTCCAGAAGTTCCAGAAGAAAGACGGATGCTAAAGTAATTGCTTGTCGAGCTCATCGTAGAAAGCGAGACATAGTGATCATGATGACATATGTACGTCTGCCCGTGGGAGCGTCCGTCCAAAATGTACATCACATACATCTCCAGTCATAATCAGATTGCGTTATAAGGTTTTTCACAAAATGTCTGTGTTTTTATAAACATGATACGTAGATCTGCAACGCTAAGTCACGTCAATGTTAAATGTCAAACTCTTTTTAGCTCACCTGTGCGAAGCTCATGTGAGCTATTGTTACCGCAATGTGTCCGTCCGTCGTCCATCCGTGAACATTTTCGAACGTCTTCTCCTCGATAACCATTGGGCAAATAGTCACCAAACTTCATGGTCATGGTCCTTAGGTAGGGGGACAAAATTGTTAAAATGACGTCATTACGTAATCCAAGATGGCCGCCGTCTAAAAATAGCACAAATTCTTTGAAAATCTTCATCTCAAGAACCGCCAACCGGATTTCGACAAAACTTGGTAGGAATGATCGATGTACAATGCTCTTTCAAAGTTGTTAAATGGTGACCCCGGGGTCAAAAATGGGCGTGGCCCGTGGGGTCAAATTTTATTTTTGACCGAATATGGTCATGTCGTATATCAAATCGAAGGTATGAAGTTTTTGGTTAAGTTTTTTGGTTAAAGTTTTTCGTTATACTATATCTCTGCAACTGCTTTGCCCATTTGGTTAAGTTTTTGGTTAAGTCTTTGGTTAAAGTTTTTCGTTATACTATATCTCTGCAACTGCTTTGCCCATTACCTTGAAATTTCACATGGGTGTTTATCATCATCTGTATTTTCATTCTACCCTACTCCCATGCGGCCCCTGTGCCCAATGTCAAGGTCAAATTACTTTGAAGTTTTTGGTTTAAGTTTTTTGGTTAAAGTTTTTGGTTAAGTTTTTTGGTTAAGTTTTTTGGTTAAAGTTTTAGGTTAAGTTTTTTGGTTAAGTTTTTCGTTATACTATATCTTTTTTTTAGTGTCCATGCCTCGCCACAAGGCGCGACATGCAGGCCGCGGCCATCTAGTGTTAAAATGATGGTCATCGCGAAATCCAAGATGGCCGCCGTTGAAAAGTAGGTCAAATTCTCAAAAAATCCAGGCCGATTTCGACGAAGCTTGATATGAATGATCGATAGTTAACGATGTTTCATATTCCTTCAAATGGTGGCCCCCATGTCAAAAGTTATTGTTCATTGGTAAAGCCTTTTCAGTTTTGTTAGGTAGGGGGACAAAATTGTTAAAATGACGTCATTACGTAATCCAAGATGGCCGCCATCTAAAAATAGCATAAATTCTTAAAAAATCTTCTCACGAACCACCAGACCGATTTCGACGAAACTTGACAGGAATGATCAATGTACAATGCTTTTTCAAAGCTGTTAAAATGGTGACCTCTGGGTCAAAAATGGGCATGGCCCAGGGGGGTCAAATAGGGGTCAACTTTTTTACGGAATATGGTTATATAATGCATAAAATCTAATGATTGCAATAAAAAGTAAGCTGGAAGCATCCTGTTGTGGTCTCCAAACGTCTCAAAGTTGTGTAAGGTATATCTGTACATATCGCGAGACGACTCCTACCCTGGTGACTTCTCCAGTTTGTCGCATTGACATTTTGTGCCTGTCCTGGGCTTATTTTGATGTATATGTAGTGACAACTTACATTACCAGTATTTGCTTGATTTTTGTGACATTGCACAGGTGAGCGATATAGGGCCATCATGGCCCTCTTGTCTTTTATTATTTTCCTGTTGCCACGACATATCAAAATGTGTTGTTTATTTTCTGTAATTTTGTCAAAATATGTTTATTGACATACTTTACAGCTAACCGTCTATGCATGTTAACTGTTATCGACCACCGTTTACAAGTGAACACTCTGTGGAAGCTTTATTTTTTATTTACATACAGATGGTCGGCAGCCTATTTGTAGACCTATGTAGCTTGGGCCCGGTTTCCCGTACAACTAGTTTTAGATCTTGTTAACTTGATGCAAATTTTCAGTTTATTGCTCAATTATTTCCTACTACTATAATGATTAAGGTATAAAATTAACATATAGTGCAGCGTTTACTGATTTTAAGAAAAAAATATCTGCTGCAAAAAATAAAGCCATGGATGTTATGACTAGTGTAGCCACAGATCAGTCTCATTTGTGCATTCTGTGGGATGATATTTCAAGGCAACATGTTGGGGACATTAGTGTCATGGACTGTGAGTGAAAATAAGACGTACTAGCAATTGATATAGTTCTTCTAGTCCTGTTCGGCAATTATCAAGGATAAGAGCTCTTGACTTAGGGTCCTGTTATTTTATACCCTTCCGCCCCCCCGCCATATACCATATCCATTTTGTCCATGTAGGCATCCACACGTTACCCTTGAAGGTGGTCTCCCACTAGGCGAGTGAGAGACTGCGATGGAGTAGAAATGGGTAGAAATTACATGTAAGCGATGCAGGCATTCCCTCCCTACCTCCCGAGCCCCAATCAACCAATCAGTTAATCAATACAGACATGACGTACCTGGATAGTAAATCTACAATTATAAATTGTTAAAACGCTCAGTAAACACGTCAAAAAGAAGAAATCAGCATACCGAATCGGGCGTACCCACGCACGTTTATACTTGCTGGTATATGAACTTGCCGGTTGGAGAATGCGATGGGTAATTTAACAATCGGGGTTCATCCTTACCGGAATTCCGACTGGAGACCTGGTTGGGCCCTCACATACGTCTTTGGCATCTTGTATGTGACAGTTGAATCTGGTTATACCCCTTATGTGAGTATGATTATTCGTAATCCTATTGTAGGGGAATGGGCCAAGTGACTTTGGTGTGGTATGGACCTAGCACCAGGTCAGGTTATTCTACTTTCAGGGCTGAATATATTTTTTCTCTATGTAAATATTCCGTTCTGATTTTGGGATTTTCCCCCCAATGCAGCAGGTTAAAACGGGTTTGGACCTGTTTTCCCGGCCTTCCATGACCTTAGCTGTTAATAGGCCGTTAAACACCAATAAACAAACAAACAACATTATTCAATGCCAAACATGTTTCTAGTTCGATTGTGTCAACTTGTAAAATGTTGTACATGTTGGTGATATGTGTAACGGTATATACTGTAACGTCGTTTTGACATCGCTTGACGCTCGTGAACGATCGTATAAAAACGCATTTGCCACAAAGAAGGTGAATATAAGTCCTCAGTGACTTTGACCTCAGGCGATCAGTGGGTCGTATGCAAAACAAAGTACCATCCCTAGACATACATTGTGGTGTGTGGGGTAAGTTAACTTTGTAAAACACACTGGTGTAACTTGCAGGCTCAGTAGTGAAATATATAGAAAATTGTCCACCCCCTTTTACTGCTAGCTCTCCCGTACTGTCCCGTGAGACCTAAAGATAATAGCTGCTGTATTCATAGGCACGAAATGTCTAGATTAGTATCTTCCAGAATTTAACTGATAAACTGAGCAGAAAATTGAAAACTATAGAGAATAGTGTATGTAGAGATTTAGATACAAAGGAAGTCGGACCAAAACGCCATAGGATAAGTTGGCACAGGAAACTATTTTCTTGGTCGTATTCGCCGTTTAGGCGTAGCACGATCAATGGCTGCCCCCATAGAAATTTGCATTACATAATATGCTATCTCAAGGGAGATAACATATAATAATAAATTAATACTTAGGCCAGATAAAAAGTACTTTGGTTCTCAAATATCGCCTCATCAGAAAAATCTGTCTGCACGTCGAGCATTTTATCGTCATGGAGAAACACAATTGTACTGTAAATTTGCCTCATGATCAATAAAAAATACTACCAGGCAAAAATATGTTAAATCCAATCATGTTTGACGAAAATTAATTTTCTTTATAGAACATATACAGTGAAATCGCAATGGCTCGAACTGCCACGGGACCGAACATTTTGTTTGAGTGATCGCATCTTTCGAGCCATCGCATCTTTCGATTTTGTTATATTTGCCGACTACTGTACCCGTCGGATTTAGGAAATAAACAAAGTACAATAGAATGTATCCATGTTTTCGATGATTATAATATTTATTCGCAGATTAGTTAGCATGCGAAATTAAATAAACTGCATGTATTTACAAAACTGTCTTTATTTCAATTATCAAAGTCGAAAAGGAGAAATGGTCCACTATTCACTATAAATAGCAGCGCACATAATTAATGTAGCAGGTGGTTGTGACGTCACTCGAAACAGTGGTCTTTTCAATGGGCGTTTTCGTTGTAACTCCTGGTAGCCTCTCGAATAACACAGAGTTAAAACGAAAAACGACCAATGACTTACGACAGACTCTATTAAATACTCCGAGTGGACGAAACCGAGAATATTTAATAAATCGCCGTATGCCATTGAGCTGTTATGGGACACAAAACAACAACAACAAATTAAGAATACAATAACTTTTATTTCACAAATAATGTACTATAGAATTCATTATTATTAAAATGACACAGCAGGTATCAAAATGCGTCTGACATTTTATAAGCTTTTAATATCGATGTAGGTGAATGTAGGTGAATGATATTTATCCTTATCACACAATCACTGGTAAAATCACATTAGTTAATTATTGTCACTGCTCCCTGGTCATTCTCCACGAAAGTGTACAATTATTTAATTAATGATCGCCATCAACAACGTTAACGATCAAATTGCACCACTTTAGGCAATTAACTGCACTTGAAAAGAAATCACATTTCACAGACAGGTAGAGCGCGGCTCGGCCTTTGTTCGTAATAAGTCTGATGCGGAGGTGTGAAAATTAGCCAAACACAAACTTCGACATCAATTTCGAGTCATCGTATAGCAAAATAGCGAGAAATGTGCCGCTGGACTTGACAATTGTTTCGAGCCATCGCACTTTTCGAGCCATCGCATTTCGAGCCATCGCATGTAAAATACATTAAACATATAGGGAAAATTATCGGGACCGCGACGCCATTTCGAGCGAGCCCGACATTTCGAGCCATCGCATTTCGAGCCATCGCGATTTCACTGTATGCATCTTGCGATTTGAAAAAATAAGAAACAAACATCTCGAACAAAAGAAAATATATTAAAAAAATCCGCCCTACCGCGTGAATGGTGAATCTCCATCATGAAATGTGTTAATGATAATTCAATATGGCAGGCCTCCTGTGGGAGCACATACGTCAACATGAAAGGCAAACTGATGTGTTTATAGCAGGCCACGGCCAATTTCTCAACACCTGGTCAGTCAGATATGATGTCTCCCCTAGTGGGAGATCAGTTTCTTAGTCACTCAAGTTGTCATGTGCCACTCTCAGAATATGGTTTTTAAATTGTTACCTAACAGTGCACTTTGTAACGGTTATCCTTTTCCCAATTTTGGTAAAACATATGTGAAAATTCCCAATTTCTGTCTCCGAAAATGGCAAGACAATTATGTTATTTATTAAACAGAAAATTGCATTATTTAAGCTTTGCCATGCCCCGTGCAGGCACCGGGGCGGGATCAACTGATCCTGAGAATAGTGCTGCAGTAGCCATTGCTTGTCGTAAAAGGCGACTAAACTGGCTTAACGATTGGGTTCATACTTTCCGGAACCCACTATACCGGATTTGGCCCTCATGTACATTTTTGGCTTTCTTGTATGTGAGAGTTGAGTCAGGCTATGCCCCATATATAAAAGTAAGATTAGCGCTAATCCTATTACTTTTAGGGGATTGGATAAATGATGCTGGTGTGGCGAGGGCCTGGCACCAGATCAGGTTGTTCTAATTTCAGGACTGAATATATATTTTGATTGTAAATATTGAGTTCTGAAGTTGGGATTTACCCCCCTCGGACAGGTGGATACGGGACACGACCCCGTTGACCCGTCTGCGTGTAGACTCCCTGAGGCTTGTACCTCTATGTCAGAAAAGCGGACGTTAAACCCTATTCACTCACTCACTCACTTAAGCTTTTCCATTGATGTTTGTCCAAAGATGGTAACTTGTGTAATGCAATCTTTGGATAGAAGTTTAAATATGGTAAACAAGATGTACTAGTGTCTGTGCCAATAAGCCTGTGCATCTGCATGTTCTGATCCGGATCTGCACTATTTGCCATTACGTCCGTGAAATACCCGTCATGCTTAGGACAAATATTATACTTTCATGTTGAGGGCATACACTATGAATTAAATCCTCCAACAACATTTTGTTCATTGTTTATCTATTTGTTCATCTAATACACCTGGGCCAGTCAATTGTGTTAATTACTTTGCAGAAACATTCCGATCGGCAGCGGAGGCGGGGCCTAATGATATTCTCAAACTGTACAATGCAAAAGGTCATCTCCTCAACATATCTCCACGAGTCTCCGAGAACACGCCGGATAACCGATATCGGCTCCACGTGGTCGCCGCACAGTGCCCAGGTACGCTGTTTACTGTTGCCAAGTACACAACTATTCCTGGGGATAAACTAACATGCCGTTCATAACCATGCCAGTCACAAACATCCCGGTCACACCATACCCCGTCCCACATCTTATACCAACATGGCCAGTCCCATCACACATCACAAACTCCGTCACAAACATACCAGTCACACAAACACCCAGTCACAAACACCAGTCACAAACTCCCCGTCACAAACATTCCAGTCACACCCAGTCAGTCACCACAACTATCACAAACACATCACACAGGTCACTAACAGCCCATCACAACACCATCACAAACAATCACACATCCAGTCACATCCCAGTTACAAACATCCTGTCACAAAACATCCCGGTCAAACATCCAGTCACAAACATCCCAGTCACAAACATCCGTCACAAACATTCAGTCACAATCCAGTCACAACACGGGCACATCCACCTCACAAACATCCCAGTCACAACATCTATCACAAACATCCCAGTCACACAGGTCACTAACAGCCCAGTCACAAACATCCAGTCACAAACAATCCAGACACATCCAGTCACATCCCAGTTACAAACATCCTGGTCACAAACATCCCCGGTCACAAACAATCCAGTCACAAACATCCAGTCACAAACATCCCCATCACAAACATCCCAGTCACAAACAACCAGTCACAAACAATCCAGACACATCCAGTCACATCCCAGTTACAAACACCGTCACAAACAATCCCAGTCACAAACAATCCAGTCACAAACATCCCAGTACATAATTCATCATAAACACCCCAGTCACAAACATCATCCAGTCACAAACATCCCAGTCACAAACATCCAGTCACAAACATCCCCATCACAAACATCCCAGTCACAAACATCCCAGTCACAAATAATTCAGTCATAAACATCCCAGTCACAAACATCCCAGTCACAAACAAACATCCCAGTCACAAACATCCCAGTCACAAACATCCCCATCACAAACATCCCAGTCACAAACAACCAGTCACAAACAATCCAGACACATCCAGTCACATCCCAGTTACAAACATCCTGGTCACAAACATCCCAGTCACAAACAATCCAGTCACAAACATCCCAGTCACAAATAATTCAGTCATAAACATCCCAGTCACAAACATCATCCAGTCACAAACATCCCAGTCACAAACATCCAGTCACAAACATCCCCATCACAAACATCCCAGTCACAAACATCCCAGTCACAAATAATTCAGTCATAAACATCCCAGTCACAAACATCCCAGTCACAAACTTCCCAGTCACAAACATCCCAGTCACAAACAATCCAGTCACAAACATCCCAGTCACAAACAATGCAGTCAGAAACAATCCAGTCAGAAACAATCCAGTCACAAACAATCCAGTCACAAACAATTCAGTCACAAACAATCCAGTCACAAACATCCCCATCACAAACATCCCAGTCACAAACAACCTGGTCACAAACATCCCAGTCACAAACACCCCAGTCACAAACATCCCAGTCACAAACATCCCAGTCACAAACAACCCGGTCACAAACATCCCAGTCACAAACATCACAGTCACAAACGTACAGGTCACTAACATCGCAGTCACAAACATCCCGGTCACAAAAATCCCAGTCACAAACGTCCAGGTCACAAACATCCCAGTCACAAACATCCCAGTCACAAACATCATGGTCACAAAAGTCCAGGTCACTAACATCACAGTCACAAACATCCCGGTCACAAACATCCCAGTCACAAACTTCCAGGTCACAAACATCCCAGTCACAAACATCACTGTCACAAACATACCAGTCACAAACAATCCAGTCACAAACATCCCAGTCACAAACATCCCAGTCACATCCCAGTCACAAACATCCATGTCACAAGCATCTCCAATCACAAACATCCCAGTCACAAACATCCCCAGTCACAAACATCCCGGTCATATCCCAGTCACAAACATCCCATTCACAAACATTCCAGTCACAATCATCCCCCGTCACAAACATCCCAGTCACAAATATCCCCATCACAAGCGCCCCGGTCACAAACATCCCAGCCACAAACAATCCAGTCACAAATATCCCAGTCACTAATATCCCAGTCACAATCATCCCGGTCACAAACATTCCAGTCACAAACATCCCAGTCACAAACATCCCCAGCCACAAACATCCCGGTCATATTCCAGTCACAAACATCCCATTCACAAACATTCCAGTCACAAACATCCCAGCCACAAACAATCCAGTCACAAATATCCCAGTCACTAATATCCCAGTCACAATCATCCCGGTCACAAACATTCCAGTCACAAACATCCCCGTCGCAAACATCCCAGTCACTAATATCCCAGTCACAAACATCCCAGTCACAAATAATCCAGTCACAAACATCCCAGTCGCAAATAATCCAATCATAAACATCCCAGTCACAAACAATCCAGTCATAAACATCCCAGCCACAAACAATCCAGTCACAAATATCCCAGTCACAAACATCCCTGTCTCAAACATCCCAGTTACAAATATTCCAGTCGCAAATATCCCAGTCACAAACAATCCAGTCATAAACATCCCAGCCACAAACATCCCAGTCACAAACATCCCAGTCACAAAACATCCCTGTCAAACAAACACCCAGTTACAAATATTCCAGTCGCAAATATCCCAGTCACAAACAATCCAGTCATAAACATCCCAGCCACAAACATCCCAGTCACAAACATCCCAGTCACAATCCCTGTCTCAAACATCCCAGTCACAAACATTCCAGTCACAAATATCCCAGTCACAAACAATCCAGTCATAAACATCCCAGCCACAAACATCCCAGTCACAAACAATCCAGTCATAAACATCCCAGCCACAAACATCCCAGTCACAAACATCCGAGTCACAAACAATCCAGTCGCAAACATCCCAGTCACAAATAATCGAGTCATAAACATCCCAGTCACAAAGATCCCAGTCACAAAGATCCCAGTCAGAAACATCCAGTCACAAACATCCCAGTCACAAACATCCCAGTCACAAACAATCCTAATCACAAACATCCCGGTCACATAAACATCCCAGTCATAAACAATCAATCCCACACAAACATCCCCAGTCACAAACATCTCCCAGTCACAAACATCCCAGTCACAAATAATCCAGTCACAAACATCCAGTCATAAACATCCCAGTCACAAATAATCCAGTCATAAACATCCCAGTCACAAATAATCCAGTCACATAAACATCCAGTCATAAACATCTACCCAGTCACAAATAATCCAGTAAACATAAACATCCCAGTCACAAATAATCCAGTCATAAACATCCCAGTCACAAATAATCCAGTCACAAACATCCAGTCATAAACATCCCAGTCACAAATAATCCAGTCATAAACATCCCAGTCACAAATAATCCAGTCACAAACATCCCAGTCACAAACATCCCAGTCACTGATATCCCAGTCACAAACATGCTGGTCACAAACATCAAACATGCTGGTCACAAACATCAAATATTCTGGTAAACAAGGTATATGAATATTTCATATAGTTCAACGTCCCTGAAAATCACAAACAAAAACACCATTGTGTTCAATTTTCATGCACTACACTGTAATTTACCTCTAATAATAATGTCTGATCATGAAATTTCCACCCAATTCTTGAAGTATTCATGTACATGAATTATGGTGAAGCCTCTATAATCCGCTGGACACACTGGGAGGTCGGTCAACTGGGTTTGAAGAGTATTGTGGCATAGAATTGTGACCTTTTTAGCTCGACTATTCGAAGAATAAGTAGAGCTTATGTTGTCACCCCGGCATCGGCGTCGGCGTCGGCGTCGGCGTCACCGTCACGCCTTGGTTAAGGTTTTTAGTCAAGCTTGTATATGGAATACTACTGGCCCTACACCCACCATACTTGGACAACTTCATCTCCTAGTGATGTACATCAATAACCCCTCATCTATATTTGACCTTGACCTACATTTCCTCTTGAATTACTTGGTTAATTCCCCTTGGTTAAGGTTTTTAGTCAACCTTGGTTAAGGTTTTTAGTCGAGCTTGTATATGCAATACTACTGGCCCTACACCCACCATACTTGGACAACTTCATCTCCTAGTGATGCACATCAATAACCCCTCATCCATATTTGACCTTGACCTATATTTCCTCTTGAATTACTTACTTAATTCCCCTTGGTTAAGGTTTTTAGTCAACCTTGGTTAAGGTTTATTTTCAAGCTTGTACATTGAATACTATTGTGCATTCAGACACCATACTTCAACAACCTTTTCTCATAGGTATGTACATCAATAACCCCTGATCTATATTTGACCTTCACCTACATTTCCTCTTCAATTACTTACTTAATTCATTTTGGTTAAGGTTTTTAGTCAACCTTCTATATGGAATACTACTGGCCCTACACCCACCATACTTAGACAACTTCATCTCCTAGTGATGTACATCAACAACCCCTGATCTATATTTGACCTTGGCCTACATTTCCTCTTGAATTACTTACTTAATTCCACTTGGTTAACGTTTTTAGTCAAGCTTGTAGATGGAATACTCCTGGCCCTACACCAACCATACTTGGACAACTTCATCTCCTAGTGATGTACATCAACAACCCCTGACCTATATTTGACCTTGACCTACATTTTTAGCCTTGAGTTACTTATTAATTCCCCAATTCCCCTTGGTTAAGATTTTTACTCGACCTTGGTTAAGCTTTTTACTCAAGCTTGTACATGGAATACTATTGTGCATACAGACACCATACTTGGACAACCTTTTGTCATAGTGATGTACATCAATAACCCCTGATCTATATTTGACCTTGACCTACATTTCCTCTTGAATTACTTACTTAATTCTCTTTGGTTAAGGTTTTTAGTCAAGCTTGTAGATGCAATACTCATGGCCCTACACCAACCATATTTGGACAACTTCATCTCCTAGTGATGTACATCAATAATCCCTGACCTATATTTTACCTTGACCTACTTTTAACCTTGAATTACTTACTTATTTCCCCTTGGGTAAGGTTTTTAGTCAAGCTTGCATATGGAATACTCCTGGCCCTACACCAACCATACATACTTGCACAACTTCATCTCCTAGTGATGTACATCAACAACCGCTGACCTATATTAACCTTGAATTACTTAGTTAATTCCCCTTGATTAAGTTTTTTGTCGCGCCTGCTTGCGGAAAGCGCGATATAATCGGCACTTTGGCGTACGTACGTACGTATGTTCGTACGTACGTACGTACGTACGTGTGTCCGGTTAAAGTTTTTGGTTAAGTTGTTTGGTTAAGTTGTTTGGTTAAAGTTTTTGGTTAAGTTTTTTGGTTAAAGTTTTTGCTTAAAGTTTTTTGTTATACTATATCTCTGCAACTGCTTTGCCCATTACCTTGAAACTTCACATGGGTGTTTATCATTCATCGTCTATATTTTCATTCTACCCCCACCCGTGCCCGTTCGGCCCCTGTGCCCAAGTCAAATGTCAAATGGGGGGTGGGGGTACGGGGTTTGGAAGGTTTTTTGGTTAAAGTTATTTGGTTTTTTTAAAAGGTTAAAAGTTTTTGGTTAAGTTTTTTTTGGTTAAGTTTTTGGTTAATAGTTTTTTCGTTATACGATATCTCTGCAACTGCTTTGCCCATTACCTTGAAACTTCATATGGGTGTTTATCATCATCTATATTTTCATTCTAACCCCCATCCCCGTTGCGGCCCCTGTGCCCAATGTCAAGGTCAAATTACTTTGAAGTTTTTGGTTAAGTTCTTTGGTTAAAGTTTTTGGTTAAGTTTTTTAGTTAAGTTTTTTGGTTAAAGTTTTTGGTTAAGTTTTTTGGTTAAAGTTTTTCGTTATACGATATCTCTGCAACTTCTTTGCCCATTACCTTGAAACTTCATATGGGTGTTTATCATCATCTATATTTTCATTCTACCCCCTCCCGTGCGGCCCCTGTGCCCAATGTCAAGGTCAAATTACTTTGAAGTTTTTGGTTAAGTTCTTTGGTTAAAGTTTTTGGTTAAGTTTTTTGGTTAAGTTTTTTGGTTAAAGTTTTTGGTTAAGTTTTTTGGTTAAAAGTTTTTCGTTATACTATATCTCTGCAACTGCTTTGCCCATTACCTTGAAACTTCACATGGGTGTTTATCATCATCTATATTTTCATTCTACCCCCCTCCCATGCGGCCCCTGTGCCCAAGGTCAAGGTCAAATTACTTTGAAGTTTTTGGTTAACTTTTTTGGTTAAAGTTTTTGGTTAAGTTTTTTGGTTAAAGTTTTTCGTTATACTATATCTCTGCAACTGCTTTGCCCATTACCTTGAAAACTTCACATGGGTGTTTATCATCATTTATATTTTCATTCTACCCCCTCCCGTGCGGCCCCTGTGCCCAATGTCAAGGTGAAATTACTTTTAATTATTTGGTTAAGTTTTTTGGTTAAAGTTTTTGCTTAAGTTTTTTGGTTAAAGTTTTTCGTTATACTATATCTCTGCAACTGCTTTGCCCATTACCTTGAAAACTTCACATGGGTGTTTATCATCATCTATATTTTCATTCTACCCCCCTCCCGTGCGGCCCCTGTGCCCAATGTCAAGGTCAAATTACTTTGAAGTTTTTGGTTAAGTTTTTTGGTTAAAAGTTTTTGGTTAAGTTTTTTGGTTAAGTTTTTTGGTTAAAGTATTTGGTTATGTTTTTGGTTAAAGTTTTTTGTTATACTATATCTCTGCAACTGCTTTGCCCATTACCTTGAAAACTTCACATGGGTGTTTATCATCATCTATATTTTCATTCTACCCCCCTCCCGTGCGGCCCCTGTGCCCAATGTCAAGGTCAAATTACTTTGAAGTTTTTGGTTAAAGTTTTTTTCGCGCCCGTTTGCGGAAAGCGCGATATAGTCGGCACTTTGTCGTACGTACGTATGTACGTACGTATGTGTGTCCGGTTAAATTTTTTGCTTAAGTTTTTTGGTTAAAGTTTTTTGTTATACTATATCTTTTTTTTTAGTGTCCATGCCTCGCCACAAGGCGCGACATGCAGGCCGCGGCCATCTAGTTACTCAACCTTGGTTAAGGTTTTTAGTCAAGCTTGTAGATGGAATACTATTGTGCATACAGACACCATACTTGGATAACTTTTCCTCATAGGGATGTACATCAATAACCCCTGACCTTTATTTTACCTTCACCTACATTTAACCTTCAATTACTTGGTTAATGTTTATAGTCAAGCTTGTATATGGAATACTTCTGGGCCTACATCAACCATACTTGGACAACTTCATCTCCTAATGATGTACATCAATAATCCCTGACCTATATTTGACCTTGACCTACTTTTATCCTTTGATTACTTAATTATCTTCCCTTGGTTACGGTTTTTAGTCAAGCTTGTATATGGAATACTCCTGGGCCTACAGCAACCATACTTGCATAACTTTATCTCCTAGTGACGTACATCAATAATCCCTTGGTTAATGTTTTTAGTCAACCTTGGTGAAGGTTTTTATGCAGGCCTCAGCCACCTTCTTTGTCAAGCTATGTGTACATCGACAACCCTCGTAGTTGAGCTATGCTGTTCTCCTACAGCTCTTGTTATACCTCATGCAACAAGTTGTGGTGGTTGAGTGGAGTACACTGGAGTCAGATTGTTTATGCATATGTGCGTCCATCATAAAAGTTAAAATTAGCGGTTAATTGTATCCCCCCCGGACAAAAGACGGGGATTACTATGGATTTGACACCGAACATCATCCGCAACCGCCGCAGACACTTCTTGTCCGGAGTATAATTCGCATACTCTTTGGAATATGTTCATGAAACATCACACATGCATAGACCCCTACCCAAGGATGTGTCTCGTGCAAGAATGATAACTCTTGCCTCACTAATCATTGAGTTATCTCCCTTTGTTTTTTGTGCACTGATTTTGTGTCCGGAATGGAAATTGAATACCTTTTGGAATACCGGTATTTTCACTAAACTTTACACATACATAGACCACTACCCAAAGGTGTGTCTCATGCAAGAATGACAAATCTTGCCTCACTAATTTGCAAGTTATCTCCCTTTGTTGTTTAGTACACTGAATTTGTGTCCAGAGCATAACTTGAATACCTTTTGGAATATTTCATGCATTTTCACATTCATAGATGACGACCCAAAGGTGTGTCACACGCAACAAGGACAACTCTCACTCTAACATAGTTTTAGTTTTATCCCTCTATTTGTTTTGTTGACTGCGTGTAGTTTTAAAATAAAATAAAAACCTCTTCACTGGCGTTCACCTTTTTATGATGAGGTAATTGTTATATAGTTAGTACGGAATGTGCCTATGTTTTACTCACAAAATGTGTTGTTTTTGTTGCGCCTGCTTTAGCAGAAGTCGTGACTATAGTGGTTTTCGTCAGCATCGTCGTCCACATGAACAAATGTCAAAAAGTTTGTACTAGTTTCTTTATCATGATATAACTTTAATATTAGTGGATTGCTTCAATATTTATGTGATATATGTGAGCATTTGGAACATACACATGCCACCATTATCATGACCATGACATTGTTGCGGAAACACTTGGCCATTTATTTGTCAAAATGTTTGTACAAGTTTCTTCATCATCATATAACTTTAATATTACTTGATGGATTGCTTCAATATTTGGACACTCGATACACGTAAGCATTTGGAACATACCCATGCCACCATTAACGTGATCTTGACCTATGTTACCTTCCCATTGTTGCGGAAACACTTAGCCATTATTTACGTCAAAATATTTGTACCAGTTTCTTCATCATCGTATACATTAACTAATATTACGTGACATTACTTCAATATTTGGACACTTGATAAATGTGAGCCTTTGGAACATACTCATGCTTCCATTAACATAACCTTGACCTTTTTTGTGTTTAAAGAATAGAATGGAATAGAATAGAATTTATTGACTTAAACTCTTACAATTTTCTCGTCATATAAAAACACACACATGTATTGACAATTAATAGATAGTATTCCAAGAGTAGACATACATTGTATAACAACTTATCGCATAATTCACATAAATATACACGGCCAATATAAACAAATTCATTTCCAGATGAAGACATTTGATACAGATACTTATTGAATCAGTTGTTCTTCGGCCAGTTGATCCAGAGAAAAGAACGAATGCACATGCTGCGAGCCCTTATATACTAGTGCGGGAATGTACTTGATTGACCATTAAGCTATAGTCCAGTTATTTACAGGCCGGTGTCACAGGAAATTCTCCCGCCTGGAAATCTTCCCCCCCCGCGGGGGGGGGGGAGATTTTCCTAGGAAATATTCCCCCTCCCCCCCAGCCATCTACATGTACCATATGCATAGCGGATGTGAATGTCTCTTTGTAGACAAGAATAACCCACGATTGGGGGAGTATTTCTGATGAAATAATGTATGTTGGTGTAGAACAGATAGCATTTGGCATGTATTGAGATTAGGGGGTGGGGGAGATTTTCCTAGGAAATATTCCCCCCCCTTCCCCCCCCCCCCAACCAACTACCATATGCATAGCGGATGTGGATGTCTCTTTGTAGACAAGAATAACTCACGATTGGGGGAGTATTTCTGATGAAATAATGTATGTTGGTGTAGAACAGATAGCATTTGGCATGTATTGAGGGAGGGGGGGGGGGGGAGATTTTCCTAGGAAATTCCCCCCCCCCACCGCAACCATCTACCATATGCATAGTGGATGTGAATGTCTCTTTGTAGACAAGAATAAACCCCCCTCCCTCATAATGAAACTAGAAAAAGTCGATGGCGCGCCATCACAATATACCCACTTTCCCCAAATGCTAAGTCCGAAAGGGGGAGGTAATCCATTATGGAGGGTCGGATAAAAAATCCGAATTCACTTTGCGCATCAGCACATCAAAACGAAGCTACATGTACGAACCAAATATCAGACGCGTAGGTATTAAGGTGAAAAAGTTTTTCGACCTACGAGGAAAAATAGTGAAATTCTAAGTCCGAAAGAGGGAGATAATCCATGATGGAAGGTCGGATCAAAAATCCGAATTCACTTTGTGCATCATAACGAAGCTACATATCAAATATCAGAAATGTAGGTATTAAGGTGAGAAAGTTTTTCGACTTACAATGAAAAATAGGGAAATTCTGAGTCCGAAAGGGGGAGATAATCCATGATGGAGGGTTCGGATCAAAATCCAATTCACTTTGCGCATCTGCACATGATAACGAAGCTACATACCAAATATCAGGCGCGTAGGTATGAAGGTGAAAAATTTTTGAGTTACAAGGAAAAAAGTGGGAAATTCTGAGTCCGAAAGGGGGAGATAATCCATGATGGAGGGTCGGATGAAAAATCCGAATTCACTTTGCGCATCTGCACATGATAACGAAGCTACATACCAAATATCAGGCGCGTAGGTATGAAGGTGAAAAAGTTTTTCAAGTTACAA